>SJYQ01000364.1:132629-178910 GCA_006410935.1 Redunca redunca | reverse complement strand
GGGAATAGAAGGATTTCTGAAAGTTAAATAGAAGTGAGCCAAATAAAAGGCAAGGAGTAGGAGGGGAGTGTTCCTGGAAGAGGATATACATTCATATTTATGGCAAGAAGAGTCATAGTGTGCTAGAAGAATGGAAAGAATTTCAATAAGTGAAGACTTGAAATATGAAGGGAAATCACAAGAGATGAGACTAGATAGTAGTTAGTCATGCGTGCATGTGTACGTGCTAAGTCACTTCAGTAGCGTCTGACCCTGCGACCATATGGACCACGGTGCACCAGGCTTCTCTATCCATGGATTCTTCAGGCAAGAACACTGGAGTGGGTTGCCATGCGCTTCTCCAGGGGATCTTTCCAACCCAGGAGTCAAACCCATGTCTCCTACGTCTCCTGCATTGACGTGGGTTTTTTAGCTCCACCTGGGAAGCCCTTAGTATTTAGGCAATAGACCAAATTGTATACAGACACTTAAAGTTGCAAACAGAGAAGGCAATGGCACCCAACTCCAGTACTCTTGCTTGGAAAATCCCATGGACAGAGGAGCCTGGTAGGCTGCAGTCCATGAGGTCATTAAGAGTCAGACACGACTGAATGACTTCACTTTCACTTTTCACTTTCAGGCATTAGAGAAGGAAATGGCAACCCACTCCATTGTTCTTGCCTGGAGAATCCCAGGGACAGAGGAGCCTGGTAGGAGGTCGTCTATGGGGTTGCACAGAGTCGGACACAACTGAAGCGACTTAGCAGCAGCAGCAGCAGCAGCAGCAAAGTTACATAATTACCATGATTTCTTCTCAAGTGAAACAGGATACAGACACAGTTTAATCATGGAAGTGCCCTGATTAGAAATGCATTAGAGAAGGACCACTTGGAATTGAGAGAAGAGCCTGGAAGTGAACTAGAGAACTAGCCAGGATAGATATGCTAATTAGGAGACCATTACAGTATTTAAGGAAAGAAATGATAGGAAATCTAAGATAATGATGGGAAATGCAAAGATAATGGCAACAAGAATAGAAAGAGGAAGCAAAAATCAAGAGATCATATCTTGATATTTGATTGAAAGAAGTGTGAAAAGCATCAAGGACAAAAAGCAATTGACAGGTGGTGGTGCCACACTCTGAGACAATAATACTGGAAGAGAAGCAAGCTGCAGTCTCACAGGGAGTAAGATGAAGTTTTCCAATTGGAATATGTTGAATTTGAAGTGTATGAGAAACGTCAATATTAAACGCTCAATAAGAGAAGTAGATACATTGTCCTGAAGCTCAGGAGATGGGTCATGCTTGGAGACAGAGATTTGAAAATCAAAAAGACAATGACTGCTGCTTCAGGAGTAATACTATCATCTGGTACAAGTACACAGAGTGCAAGGGAAGGAAGCCTACTTCAAAATCCCAAGGAAGGCAAAGGACTGAAGAATATGGACTCACAAAGAAGCCTAAGAGGTCATTATTTAAATTGCCCAGAAGCAGACAAAAAAAGAGCAGAAGAGGGCAGTAGTGTCATGGATGCCAAAGGAAAATAATATTTCCTAAAGAAGAGAGTACTTATCAGCATCAGCTACTATCCCAAAGTCAAGTGAGAAACGGACTAAAAAAGTAGATTTTATGACAAGGAGGTCATTGGTGACTTGGAAAGAGTGACTTACATAGTTTAGGAGGCAAAAGAAGGATGCACCAGGCCCAGGAGTGAGTATTAGGTGAAAAAATAGACTAAGTATATACAACATTTCTAAAGGCTTGGGTGTTGAGTTGTTAGTGAATTTGTAGCATCAAATGAGGAATATAATAGCCCTTTAAAAAAAATCCTTTTTGTTAAAAGGAAGACCACCAATTTATTCAGGTTTCAAGGAAAGAATCTATGATTTTATGTGACATTAAACATCCAATCATGGCCCAGGGTAAAAAGCTCTATTCAGTTTCAAAATGCAAAATTATAGTCTTGTACCATAAAGGTCCTCAAGTGACTCTTTATACAGTTCTGGACAAGAAATTTTGCTCAACAACCATTTGGGTTAGATAAAGAATTGCACTAATCTCTAGAAAAAAACCCAGCTGCACAGAAAGTGACTTTAGAATATGTATGAGCTCTGATGTTAGAACTCAAAGTTTGGGTTATTTTATTGGTATTTCTGAAACTAGGTCCACCTTAAATCAAGTTCCCTTGCCAAGTTTATGATTAATCTCTATTCCCTTTCTTGTCCTACTCCTGTTCCTGTCAAGATCGATGAGTTTCAAAGAAAAGGGGGGACTGAACCCAAGCAGAACCCTGAGAGACAGTCCCAAGTAAATATGCCTTTCTGTTTATAGAAAAAAGGCTTTAGAGTCCTAGAACTTCGCTCAGTTCCAAAGAACAGATCCAAACTAAGTGAGGGAACTCAAAATTAAAGATAAAGCAAGTACAACATAATCTTTTCCGTGATAATTAGCTTAAGCCAATGCCTTGATTTATGGCCCCAAACTGATGAGGTAATACACTGTGGCTTCAACCAGCTGGCCCCAAGCAGACTTAAAAATAGGGTCACTTGAGAACTGAAACTCCTGCACCATCATATAGGCCCTAAACAGATAACTAAATGCCTCAACTACTGTCTCTACTCTCTTCTAGAGGAAAGTTTAAGGATCACTAGACCAAACTAGGAACAAGTAGAATAACCACCATCACTGGGGGCAAAGGAAGTCACAAAGTGATGCCAGAAAGTCTGCAGCATCTTATCTGAACTCAGGATTATAGAGACCTTCCCCTCCCCATTTGCCTTTAACAATCTTACACCCTAGTCAGTCAGCAAGATGGATTTGAGATCAATCTGGGTCTCCCATCTTCCAGGCTGGTGCCTCTGTGATTAATAAACCTTTTTCTGCTCGAAACTCTGATGTTCCCATTGGTTTGGCCTCACTGTGCTTTGGGCACATGGGCTTGGGTTCACCAACCATGTCCGTGGTCAAACTTTATAGTTGATTGCAGATTATGTGCTTTATCTACTTTATGGATCAAGCACTTTGCATCTGTAAATTTTGGCCCTTGTCCAGATTGCTTCCTTTTTTGCCCAGTCAGAGCATGCTAAGAAATTGCAAATTACAATCAAATCTCAATTTTCCAAACTAATGATTTTAAAGAGCAATAATGCATAATCCAAAATGATGGTGAATTCATGAACCATTTATCTCTGTAATGTATATTCATTAAATTTGACTCTAAGTACATCTCATATGGCATTCACAACAAAATGATAAAGCATCTCAACTGAAATGATTCAAGGAGACTTGCAAGGTTTTCCACTTTCTCTATTTCTGCTTCCTACTACATCCTATCACTTCTATCACTTTTCATGCTTAGGTGCCCCATAAAAATAAACATACCACGATTTTTAGGATGAAGATGTTTCATCTTCTCCTTGCAGCATTTCCTTATCATTGCCACTATTTTTACAGCTATGTCCCTCTTTCTCTCTCTAAAAAGTATCATTCAAAAAAGTAAATAGTAAAATGAACCCATATATCAATTACCCACCTTGTTGCCATTTCCTTCTCCAGGGGATCTTCCTGACCCAGGGATTGAACCCAAGTCTCCTGCATTCCAGGCAGATGCTTTAACCTCTGAGCCACCAGGGAAGCCTGAACAGAGACCAACACCTCTTAAAAATCTATAGTTTGTTGGGAGTTGCCTGGTGGTCAAGTGGTTAGGATTCTGGGCTTTCACTCCTGTGATCTGGATTCAATCTCTGGTCTGAGAGTTTAGATCCCACAAGTCAGGTAAGTGTAGCAAAAAAGAAAAAAATACTGCTTATCAAGAACATAACTATTCTCTCTCTAAGATAATATAGGTTAAGAAAACACATGACTACTATATATAAAATAGATAACCAATAAGAACCTACTGTTTAGCACAGGGAATTGTACTTAGTACCTTGTAATAACATATGAAGGAAAAGAACCTGAAATATATATATATATATATATATATATATGTATGTATAATTGAGTTATTTTGATACACACCTGAAATTAATACAACATTGTAAATCAACTACAATTTAAAAAAAAAATCAAGAAAGCGACCCCCTCTCAAAAGAAAGCACACCAATACTAGAGTTATAAGGAGCTAATTAAATATTGTCCATCCCAGCCTAGGTCTCTCAGTAAGGAAAATGAACAAGTAGGGACTTAATAAAACCCAGAACTAACGGATAATAAAGCAAGAACTAGACATTGTCCACACCTATCTTACTCCCTCTGGTGAAATCAAGACTACAGCTCTCCAGCCTTATTCTTGGAACACAATATTTCTCCAGATCCACATAGCAATAAGTATTAATTTCTACAGTCATACAGAGCACAAATAATATGCAAAAATGTAAAGTATTTAAAGTTTGATACATTAGTCATATGATTATTGAGCTGAATTTTGAGGGGTGAACAGCTCAGTGATCAGTTGTAAGAAATAAGGTTCTTACTTTGGATGTTTTTTTAACCAAGATGTCACCCAAGAATGTACTTAATATCTATGTTTATTAGAAAGATGGGCTTCCCTGATAGCTCAGTTGGTAAAGAATCTGCCTGCAATGCAGGAGACCCCGGTTTGATTCCTGGGTCAGGAAGATCCACTGGAGAGGGATAGGCTACCTACTCCAGTATTCTTGGGCTTCCCTTGTGGCTCAGCGGGTAAAGCAAGAAGAGAGACCTGGGTTTGATCCCTGGGTTGGGAAGATCCCTGGAGAAGGGAAAGGCTACCCGCTCCAGTATTCTGGCCTGAAGAATTCCGTGGACTGAAGTCTATGGGGTTGCAAAGAGTAGGACATGACTGAGCAACTTTCACTTTTACTTTCTTTCACTTTCATTAGAAAGATAAGATGATTTTTATAAAGGGATGACTTCAGCGGTTCCTATTTTATTTTTACCACATTACAAGGGAAGGTAATTATGGGATTGACATTTTCACTTTTGACCTTCAAATACAAATACAAGTTTTTAGAAACTGAAAATTTAAGGCTTTCATACAGCATTAACTTAAAAAGAGTTGTGATGGTTTCCTCAAGGGTCCTCTTGTCCATAAAAACCTCTTTGGAGGATAATTCTTCGGAGGACCACTCACCCATGTCTGTTGCTAAAGATGTCTACTCAGAGTATGTTATTATATCAGGGGAGCTGGAAACCCACAGTTTCAGGTTGACATGTTCTACTAACAGAAGTGTCATGTCTTATCTTTGGCATTACTTTGTTCTTGCTAATATTAACCAAATGATAGCTGTATAAGCACAAGTAATTAGTCTACAAATGATAATAAGACAATGTTTTCCCCATTGTATTTTTAAGAGACATCAAACTATCTCTTTAATGAAGATGACTCTCAGTTGACTAGTAGGAATAAAATGCTTGCATAAATAGAATTATGTGCATTTTTTTCAGAATATAATCACAGACATAGAGACATCACTGTATATATTCATGCATGCATATTAAGCCCCTTCAGTCTTGTCCAACTCTTTGTAACCCTATGGACTGTAGCTCGCAAGCTCCTCTGTCCATGGGATTCTCAGACTCAACTGAAACGACTTAACACATACACAAACCCAAAGAGAAACCAATTAATATTCATAAAATTGCTCCAAATCAAGTTGGAGAATCAGATTTAACTATCAAAGTTGTATACCATAGTACAAGAAAGGCCTTGTATAAATGCAGATCATTTCTCTACCAATTTTGTCCTCCTCACCTCTACTGACTCCCATATCAGATATTCTGAGTATGGGTCACAACTGTGGGACTCTGTTATCCTCCCCTCTTCTAACCTCTCTCCTTCTGTATACACACACAGCAGACAGGCTGGACTAGTACTATCTACCAGGAGCAGAGAAATCCCATGTTTATGGCAGCAAATGATGAAGCTGAAGTCAGAAGCAGAGATGAGATGCCTAAGAATAGCAGAGAAACAAAAGCACTTCAGCTCCTGATTCCATTCTCCAGCCCTAGCTGAGACCTGGTGGCATTTCCTATGCCTGAATCCTTCCAATAATCTTTTATTTTGCTCAAGTCAGTTGAAGTGGTGTTGGTGGGTTGGGGGGTGGGGGTGGGGGATATCTGTTTCCCTCTTGAAGCAAGCAATTCCTTAGAAGCCTGAGAAATATTTGTCAAAGCAACCTACTCACACACAGGGCAAGGAGTTCTCAGTTTCACATTAGAAGATTCATGTTCAAATCTCCTAATTTCTGCTGGCTGACTACAACTTTGAGAAAATTAGTTAACCTCTCTGGGCCTCTGTTTTATCACCTATAAATTGAATGAACACCCAAATATTCAATGAGATAAAATGCATCTGAAAATAACCAGCAGCTCAATAAATGTTATTTTAGAGAGTGCTCTGCAAATTTGCCATTTCCATACAGCAAATTTGCCAGTTATGACAATCAGCTTTGTGACAAGGGCATGTGATGGTTTGAATTCTGATCCACAGCCTTGGGATACTTCAGGAATGCTGGGCCAGTTAGCCAAGCTGTTGTTACATAATGCTCTCATACCAAGAGTCAGGTGGTCTGCACACACTTTAGAAAACCTTCCAGCAGAGTGAGGCACAGGGTAAGTGCTCCAGCGACTTTTTGCTGCTGCTTTTAATATCCATGGGAAGAATCTGAGCTACCCTTTGATAAACGCTCAAACACCAATTCAGAGAACTGTACCCCTGATCAGTTAATTAACTTTTATTAATATGTGTTCTGAATACCCAATTTATATTCTTTACTAATAATGAGAACATTAAAAATATCACAAACCATTGCAATTAAATGGTTTAATATATGTACAAAGAATTTTTTTTATCACTTCAAGAAGCTCAAATTCTAGTAAGATGAAAATGAACTTATGTTGGTTTTATGGGGGTTTGTTTCCATTTGTTTCTAAGAAATTGGTTACTTAATCATATGTACCTGATAGAAATAAGGTAATAACCCCACTGTGCCTTGTTACTTGACATATAAAATTGATGGTTAATATTCACATTTATGAGCAGAATTGAAGGCAGAATGAGAAGAGAGCAACAGAGGATGAGATAGTAGGATGGCAGCACTGATTCAAGGAACATGAACTTGGGCAGAGCAAACTCCGAGAGCTGATGAGGGACAGGGAGGCCTGGCATGCTGCAGTCCATGTATTAACAAAGAGTCAGACAGGACTTGGCAACTGAAAAACAACAACTACATGAGCAGAATTAGTGTAGGACAAAATCAGAAAACTACATAATAGGAGTGGAAGCAATACATACATTTTAATTTCCTTCTATGGACAGAAAATTTGGGGGTTTCAGCTTGAAAAATTATGTTATTTTCAATTATTTATGTGAGATAAAATTTCTGAAAAGTGTTTCACTTTTGAATTATTATGGATTCTTAGTGTCTTTGGGTTCTTGGAAAGTGTTTTATAGTTTTGTGTAATTGACAATAACAAGAGTTTAAGTCAGAACATTTATTAATCACACTTACACATTGGCCTGCCTCCTGAGAAATTTGTATGTAGGTCAAGAAGCAACAGTTAGAACTGGACATGGAACATCAGACTGGTTCCAAATAGGAAAAGGAGGACATCAAGGCTGTATATTGTCACCCTGCTTATTTAACTTCTATGCAGAGTACATCATGAGAAACGCTGGGCTGGATGAAGCACAAGCTGGAATCAAGATTGCCAGGAGAAATATCAATAACATCAAATATGCAGATGACACACTTATGGCAGAAAGTGAAAAACTAGAGAGCTTCTTGATGAAAGTGAAAGAGGAGAATGAAAAAGTTGGCTTAAAGCTCAACATTCAGAAAACTAAGACCATGGCATCCAGTCCCATCACTTCATGGCAAACAGATAGGGAAAAAATGGAAACAGTGAGATACATTATTTTGGGGGGCTCCAAAATCACTGCAGATGGTGACTGCAGCCATGAAATTAAAAGATGTTTGCTCCGTGGAAGAAAAATTGTGACCAACCTAGACAGCATATTAAAAAGCAGAAACATTACTTTGCTAACAAACATTCGTCTAGTCAAAGCTATGGTGTTTCCAGTAGTCATGGATGTGAGAGTTGGACTATAAAGAAAGCTGAGCACCAAAAAATTGATACTTTTGAACTGTGGTGTTGGAGAAGACTCTTGAGAGTCCCTTGAACTGCAAGGAGATCCAACCACTCCATCCTAAAAGAAATCAGTCCTGAATATTCATTGGAAGGACTGATGCTGAAGCTGAAACTCCAATATTTTGGCCACCTGATGTGAAGAACTGACTCATTTGAAAAGACCCTGATGCTGGAAAAGATTGAAGACAGGAGAAGGGGATGACAGAAGATGAAATGGTTGGATGGCATCACCGACTCTATGGACATGAGTAAGCTCCAGGAGTTGGTGATGGACAGGGATGTCTGGCGTGCTGCAGTCCATGGGGTCACAAAGTGTTGGACATGACTGAGCGACTGAACTGAACCAAACTGAATACATTGCTGTTCAAACGAATGTTTTGTCAAAATTTAATTTTTCCATATGTGTAGATACTCAAAATCTTACATTTACTTCAAGTTAATATTTTCATTTTTACACAATCTAATCAACTAAGATTGAATGAATGCATAAAAAATGACCAAGGGGTTACAGGTTTATTAAGTGCTTACTAAGCCCCAAACCCTGCAGCATCCAAGTGCTGTCATTTACCTGGATGAAGAAGACACATATCCTACTGCCAGGAGACTCAAGGAAAGAGAAACAAGCATGTGAGCCAACAATTAAAACACGATTCTGTTTTAATAAAGGAATGTGAAAACTGTCATGGTCACATGACAGTCAAGTGGTTTCACACTTGAGATTAGATTCTGAAGATACAGGGTCCTAATGCAACTTTCTCCCCCTCAGTAGCTGTAAAATGTGGAGCCACATCTCATTTGCAAATAGAATAATGACACCATCTTCAGTTCAGTTCAGTTCAGTCGCTCAGTCGTGTCCGACTCTTTGCGACCCCATGAATTGCAGTACGCCAGGCCTCCCTGTCCATCACCAACTCCTGGAGTTCACTCAAACTCACGTCGATCGAGTCAGTGATGCCATCCTGCCATCTCATCCTCTGTCGTCCCCTTCTCCTCCTGCCCCCAATCCCTCCCAGCATCAGAGTCTTTTNGTGCTCAGCCTTCTTCACAGTCCAACTCTCACATCCATACATGACCACAGGAAAAACCATAGCCGTGACTAGACGGACCTTAGTCGGCAAAGTAATGTCTCTGCTTTTGAATATGCTATCTAGGTTGGTCATAACTTTTCTTCCAAGGAGTAAGCATCCTGTTTTAAAAATTAAATAAGACAATGTGTGAAAGGTGTACTTGGGAACAGCATGTCTGATGCAGAGTGAGTGCTCCTGATCTGTTGCTATCGCTGTGTCCTGGGCATTAGAGGTATCTTGAATTCCAGGCAAGCACTACAGAGGATCCCTAAGCGTTACCAGTGGAGGAGAGGGGAATGGGCAAGTCATAAACCCTTCCTCAGTGCTGGCCTCTGAAGTTTTAAACCACAGGAGTTTTGCAAGTTCACATTGGTTCAATAATTTTACAAAATGTTAATATATACAACAAAATCATGGGCTGCTTGTTTATACATCCAGGCCTGACTCAAGGTACACTGATTCTTTAAATCTGCAGCTTAATGCCCTTTAGACAATAACCAATGAAGATGAGCTCTTAAGGCCATTCTAGCTCAATTTTACTAGGCCATTCTGTCGCTGAAGCTGAAGCTCCAATATTTTGGCCACCTGATGCAAAGAGCTGACTCACTGGAAAAGACACTGGTGCTGGGAAAGATTAAAGGCAAAAGGAGGAGTGGGTGGCGGAGGATGAGATGGTTAGATAACACCACTGACTCAATGGATATGAATCTGAGCAAACTCTAGGAAATAGTGGAGGACAGAGGAGCCTGGCATGCTGCAGT
This sequence comes from Redunca redunca, assembly GCA_006410935.1. NCBI lineage: Eukaryota > Metazoa > Chordata > Mammalia > Artiodactyla > Bovidae > Redunca > Redunca redunca. The sequence continues at coordinate 168,969 of SJYQ01000364.1, read as the reverse complement.
TCATAGGGTTGCAAAGAGTCAGACATGACTTAGTGACTGAACAACAACAAGCTTGATTTTTACTACAATTAATTCAGTTGCCATATTTGACATACAATTTTTTTCCCTCTTAATCTTTCAGAATCAGGACAAAGTAACATACATACACCAAAGATTCTCATTGCTGATTGCATTTAAATCAGACAAATTGATGGTTTTTCTCTAGAATACTCACAATATTTTAATGCCAATTAATGAAAAATGAATCAAAGATGAGAAAAGTCCACTTCCAAAACATATATCATACAAGCTTATTGGTCTAATGTGTGCTTTCCATTCTAGACTGTAAATTCCATAACAGATAACATGGGGACTCATTCATATCAATAACTTCACTATTACAATGCCAGACACAGTTAATCAAGAATTATTTTCAGGAAAATGTAAAATACTTCCATGCCAGGAAATGGGAGTGGTAGGAAAGATGGAAGGGATCGAATGGAGAAATAGTTAGGAGCTAAAATGAGCAGATGTACTAATTTGTTGAGGGATTAAAGAAAAATATTCTCAAAATTCAAGCCTAGATTGTTCAATGATGTCCCCAGCCAAGAAAGCATGCACTTGGTACAAGATTAACTTAGTTTTGGATATTATGTGTTTAAGATATCTATGGGAGATAATGACTAGTGAATAACCACAGATGTCTATGAATCTAAAATTACATGTTGTGGTAAAAAGAATAATGCTCTCTTAGATACCCATAATTTAATTTAATAATACTAATTAATAATTTAATTTAACCTGTGAATACTGTCTTCACGTCAAAAGGGACTTTACAGATGTGATTAAAACCTTAAAACTAAGACCCTTCAGATGAGGAGAGGAGATTGGGTTGTCCAGGTGGGCCCAATATAATCCCAAAAAACCTTTAAAGCACAGTTTTTTCTAGCTACAGAGAATCAGAGAGATGGCAGCTGGAGAAGAACTTGCTGGCTTTGAAAATAGAGATGGGAAGCCATGATCCAGGGAACATAGGCAAATTCTAGAAGCTGGAAGAGACAAATAAATTGGTTCTTCTTTAAAGACTCCTGAAAGAAAAGCAGCCCTAGCTACACCTCGATTTTATCCCAGGGAGACCTCTGTGGGAATTCTGACCTATGGAACTGAAGAATAATAAATTCGTGTTGTTTGAACCACTAAGTTTGTGGTAATTTATTACAGCAGCAATAGGAAACTAATACACATAAAGTCTGGGGTGAACATATACATCCTTCAGATTTCTATATAAAAATTCAGCATGCTAAGCTACTGCTAAGTCACTTCAGTCGTGTCGGACTCTGTGCAACCCCATAGACGGCAGCCCACCTGGCTCCGCCATCCTTGGGATTCTCCAGGCAAGAACACTGGGGTGGGTTGCCATTTCCTTCTCCAGTGCATGAAAGTGAAACATGAAAGTCAAGTCTCTCAGTTGTGTCCGACTCTAGCGACCCCATGGACTGCAGCCCACCAGGCTCCTCCATCCATGGGATTTTCCAGGCAAGAGTACTGGAGTGGGGTGCCATTGCCTTCTCTAAAAAATTCAGCATAATTTCCTCTATTATTTAATGCCCCTCCCTCTTACTTGCTGCAATCTTGAAGTAAGTGATGTAAATGTAATGCTGGGTATTTCTCTGTTGCCAGTCAGTTCTATCCTAACCATTCCTCTCTCCCTAGGAACTGGGACACATAAATTGTGCATCCCTTAACTCCTTGCCAGTTGGTTTCTGGTTAGGTCTGCCAATGGAAAGAGCAAGCCTAATCAGAGAAGTACGAGAGTGGAAGTTAGCAAAAGGATTTTCTTCCTGGCTCTGTCTCCTGACACCATAGCACTTAGCACTCAAAGGTTCCAGTAGTGGTGGCAGCAGCCTCAGACAACTGCCAGCCTCTGCGGTAGGAGCACAGTGGTGCCAGCACCCAGCAGTTGTAGACACGAGTCACTCAGGCAGCAAATCCACCAGCACCAGCGGGGTTGTCAGCTCTGCAGAGCAGTGGTGACATGGTGTCAGAAGCAGAATCACAACCAGAGAAAGGCTTGTAGGGTTTAGGCACCACTTTCCCCTTTGTCTCTCCAGCCCGAGGAGCTTCAGTGATTTCCTGCAATTACTAACCTCTTGGTAATAGCATCTTCCCTTTTCTCTCCCTCAGCCTTTTCAACACATTCATAAACAATTCCTTGCATTGTATTCCCTCTGTTTGAAAAGCTGAGAATTTTTTCCCCCCTCAGAGGAGAATATATGTGCATAAAAGCTTATACCTACACAAGGACTTTAATATTTGCCAATAAAGCAACATAGACCATAGATATAATATGTACAACCTTTATTTACCTAATATGTCATCACTTTAAATAGTTTACTATTAAAGCAGATTGTTCCTGGGGAGAGAAAATAATGGAAGGGAAAATCACATGATTGGTCCATCAGAATTTTCAAAGGAAGTGAAGTAAAGATATTTAAACAGTAAGAGTATGAATGCTTATCATCACAGAGTTAGTAGTTTTAGATTAAATATCTATCTCTATAGAAAAGAAGGGGAAAATTACACATGGCAGCAAGATCATAAAAACAATTCATGTTTAATGCAATTCATTTTGATGAAAACAAGAAAAATGGAAAAACCACTTCAAATGTATCATTGTCTTGAATTAAAGCTGTATCAGGAAAGCAGGGCATACCAGGCATTTTCATGATAAAAGTTGTAAAAACACAGGGCTTCTACTTGCAACAGTTCTCTTAAACAGAAAGCTAACTAGCCTGCACTTGTCTTCTAAGAAAACACAGCTACAGTAAAGAGCCATCTTAAAGGACCATTCAAAACAGCAACAGTTTCAACAAGTTGTTTGAGTGCTGAGTTCCCAGTCTGTGCTTAAAACAGTTTAAGGGGTCAAGGAAACCTGTTTATAACAGAACAAGCCAAGTGCTATAAGACTATCCATCAACTGCCTTTCATTGCACACTTACTATACACACCCAACACTTTGCTAAGACTTTAGCATTCATTAGCTCATTCACATCTTGCAGTGGCCCCACAAGGTGACTATCATCACCAAAGAACAAGCTGAGGCTCTTAGTGCTGAAGCAGTCATATAGCAAGTTAGAACTGGAGTTGGCGGTCAAACTAATTCACTCCAACTCATCTATACGTTTAATTACTTCTCTATACTAAATACAGGAAGGGAAAATGTCCATGCTCTCACTTTAAAAGTCTAGTGGGTGGAGAGTACAGACATGGAGAAAACAGGCAAAATAGGTATACAGACAACACCACAAAACCCTACACACATCATGGTTTTTATTTTTAATTTTTAAATAGATATAAAAACATGCAACCTTTATCACCAAGCAACACTGGAAGGAACTCCCCTTTCAATGACCACACATGTATTTCAGAGATGCATAGGCACCTCATCTAAGGAAGCCAGTGATTATTACTTTGGGTCTTCAATGTTGTTGTCTTAATTGTTTCTAATACCGTCTGATTGAATTTTCCTAAAAAAGACAAAATGAGTTTCTATAATTAATTCAAAACATTCTAAAAACCCTCTATTTTCCTTTGCTTTCTGGATAGAAAAATGCTATATATCCATAAAACAGGAAAATATTAATTTGGCCAGATCACCCCAGGTTACCCTAAAACAGCAAAGAGGAATATTTTGGGTGAAGCTGAAATCACAGTATCATTTTTTCTGTATAGATCTATAAAGTCAATCCTCAGTTCTTCTTCCCTTATAATGCCTATTTTTAATGGACTTACACAAATGATTAATGATGATCCAACTCCCATACTCTTATTTTCTTATTTGTAAATCATTTCTGATTCTTGTTTGTAACAACATAAAAAGCCATGGTTCCTGACTCATTTGGTACAACCCACAAGAAGTAATTAGGAGTACCCATGTCAGGACCACAGAGTGTTTAGTTTTGTACTAAGATTAAAAACCATATTTCCAGCTTAGACGGTATCTTTATTTCCTTGTCAGATGGCCTACAGGGGCCTATGTGGTTGGCCCTTACCTGCCAGTCCTCCCTTATTTTGCACCTCTTAAGCCCCTTAGATGGGGCTTTCCTCATAGCTCAGTCAGTAAAGAATTCGCCTGCAATACAAGAGACCCGGGTTCAATTTCTGGGTTGGGAAGATCCTCTGGAGAAAGAAATGAAAACCTACTCCAGTATTCTTGCCTGGAGAATCCCATGAACAGACGAGCATGGCAGGCTACAGTCCATGGGTTCACAAGAACTGGACATGACAGCAAATAAACCATCACCAAGCCCCTTAGATACCATGTCTATTGTGTTTACCTCACTCTCATCAGCACCTTGGACAGTGTCCACACAGACTGTGGTAAGGGTCCCAAATGATTTCTGAAAACAGCATCTGAACTTCATGAGTTTTGAGGTTGTTGTTGCTGCTCAGTTGCTCAGTCTTGTCTGATTCTTTGCGACTTGATGGACTGCAACCTGCTAGGCTTCCTTGATATTCACTAGCTCAGAGAGTTTGCTCAAATTCATGTCCATTGAGTCACTGATGCCACTTAACCATCTCACCCTCTGCCACACCTTTCTCCTTTTGCCTTCAATCTTTCCCTGCATCAGGGTCTTTTCCTTTGCATCAGGTGGCCAAAGCATTGGAGTTTCAGCTTCAGCATCAGTCCTTCCAATGAATATCCAGGGCTGATTTCCTTTTAGGTTTCTGGAATTAGTTTCTGGAATTCCCTGTTTTCTCCAAAATCCAATGTATGCTGGCAATTTGATTTCTGGTTCCTCTGTCTTTTCTAAACTCAGCTTGTTTCTACATCTGGAAGTTTTCAGGTCACATACTGCTGAAGCATAACTTAAAGAATTTGGAGCATAACCTCACTAGCATGTGAAATAAGCACAATCATATGGTAGTTGAACATTCATTGGCATTGCATTTCTTTGGGACTGAAATGAAAACTGACTTTTTCCAGCCCTATGGCTACAGCTCTGAAGACAGTTATAACTTCCCTAAGAATCTTTCATTGGGAACCTGGGTGACAGGTGAGTTTATCTTCTAAGCAGGATAGCAAAGAGCTCTTCCAGGACCTGTTAAGTCTTCTTATTTCTCTTGGGGCCTTCCTCTTAGTGGTCTCCACTCTCAAGGGGCACCTAAAGACCTTTCAAAGCAGAACTTTGAATTAAGACTCATCTTTACTGCTCCCTTCTTATGCTTTCATTTCCTCATTTTATTCTACATTTTATTTTGGGCACCTAACACCTGAGCTATTAGGTTAAGAAAAGAATTTTTTCCAGCTCCTTCATTTACATCAAAGAGTACATCATTAGCAGGATAAAGGATATTTCTTATATATATTTGCATCTGGTGGTTCCTGCAATGCAGGAGACCTGGGTTCAATCCCTAGGTTGGGAAGATCCCTGAAGAAAAAAATGGAAATTCACTCCAGTATTCTTGCCTGGAGAATCCCATGGACAGACAAGCCTGGCAGGATATAATCCATGGGGTCACAAAGAGTTGGACATGAAGGGAACGACACAGGATAAGATGGCTGGATGGCATCACTAACTCGATGGACATGAGTCTGAGTGAACTCTGGGAGTTGGTGATGGACAGGGAGGCCTGGCGTGCTGCGATTCATGGGGTCACAAAGAGTCGGACGTGACTGAGTGACTGAACTGAACTGAACACACACACACACACAAATGGGAATGTCTGGCATTAGCCACTAAGAACAGAAGATTCTCCATAGAATAGAAACAGCATCTTCTCTAAGGGGGTGGCCAACCATGCCTTCTCCCAAGGGAAAGGGAAGCACTCAGATCCTCACACTCCACGAACTCCTGACTAGTGCTCTGATGCAGCCTCTCCTCTCGGAACTCTCTCTACCACATCCCTTCATCCCTCAGCCAATTATAATCTCAAGGCTGGCCTAGTAGTCTCCACCCCACAATGACATCAGCAGGATCACGGAAACTCTGCCTTCAACTGCTGTCATTCCCTTGGTCTCATATAAGCAGTCAAAGTCAAAAAAAAAAAAAAAAAACTAAAAAAATTTACTCAGATCCAAAATAAAACAAAGCAAAAAGAACAAAATGGAAAATCTACAGATAAAAGTTTAGAACTGTCTAGGCAAAAATTACTCTTAAGCTCTGGCCTAAGTGTTCAGTGCCATGGGCCAACCAACCATCATCTCTCTTCATACAATTCAGATGCCCCCCTCACCTTTCTTATGCTTTATCCAAATGAATTTGGTCACTTACCAAAATGTGCAGATAGAATTACTTTCAAGTGTATTTGCTGCATGGAAAGTATACCTTCGTTTCTGATAGTATGACTTATCTTTCAGTTTTGCTACATAGCCAATAAGGGTTGGACACATAGCAGACCCTTACAATACTTATTCAACATAATTGGATGAATAAATGAATTAATGACATTGACTTCCCAATTGAAATCTTCTTCTGTTTTCACTCTAGAAACCTTAGGCTTCTCCAAGACCAGGTTCCTATATCCAGATTTCTGTCCCACACAATGGTTATTTCCCACTGACTCTGAAGTCTGCTCAGGGACTCCGTTTAGGAAAAAACTTGAGCTTCCTTGAGCTTATTTATGAAGCTGTTCCTGAAATCCCAAAGTCACCTTAATGTTTTTTTTAATATAAAAACTTCAAACTTAGACTGAATGTAATAGATAATCAATGTCTAGAGATGGAATTAACTGGCAATGTGTCAAATAGTTAATTAAGTTACTCTGGATAAGATATATGCATTTTAATTATGCTTTGGAAACAGCAGATACTTGCCCCTCATAGTCCATCTACTGCTGCTACTGCTACTGCTAAGTCGCTTCAGTCGTGTCCCACTCTGTGCAACCCCATAGACGGCAGCCCACCAGCCTCCCCCATCCCTGGGATTCTCCAGGCAAGAACACCGGAGTGGGTTGCCATTTCCTTCTCCCATAGTCCATCTAAGTGGTATTCAAATCATAAAGTCCCAGGACTCATGCCTACTTGTATCTTCCCTGCCCAGCATACCTGCCCAGAGGAAAAAGAGAAGGTTTTCACCATTCAAAGCTTTCCCCCATCTTTAGCCAAAGGTTCCATCTATCTTGGGCTTCCCAGGTGATTCAGCAGTAAAGAATCTGCCTGCAATGCAGGAGACACAGGGGATGCGGGTTCAATCTCTGGGTGGGTAAGATCCCCTGGAGGAGAGCATGACAACCCACTTCAGTTTTCTTGCCTAGAGAATTCCCTGGACAAAGGAGTCTGGCAGGCTACAGTCCATAGGGTCACAGAGTTGGACACAACTGAAGTGATTGAGTGTACATGCATGCATCCATCTATTTTGTCTGGCTCCAAAGATTTCCTTTGAACTAAGAATATATGAAAAAATAAAAACAACTACAATATGAAAACCACTGATCAAACATTAGTGAGTTGTTTCCAAACAGGCTGGTAAGAAATTGTGAGGTTGTAGGTTCCTCCCATATTTCATCAAACACAGTGCTCATCATAACCAGAAACTGAACCTTAGAGCTATCCTTATATTCACAACTTAATGAAAAATTTAAAACTTTATGTACACAAATTGGTGTCACACAAGTAGATCCCAAGTTGTATTCCAGTTACTGTCTATTGGATCTAATTCTAGGATCTTCAGATTCAGTGATGCTTACATAAGTTCACATAATACTCCCTATGAATATGTTTATGCCAATTATTTTTTGTTCCAGACATGCTTTCTCAGGGATTCCCAGGAGGCTCAGTGGTAAAAGAATCCCCCTGCTGATGCAGGAGACATGGATCCAATCCCTGGGTCAGGAATAGCCTCTGAAGGAGGAAATAACAACCCATTCCAGTATTCTTGCTTGGAAAATCCCATGGACGGAGGAGCCTGGTGGGCTACAGTCCATGAGGTTTCAGAGTCGAACGCGACTTAGCGGTTAAGCACATATGCATGCATGCTTTCTCACCTGTTCTATTTCTTGTAGAAAACTGATTCTCTATCATTTTCAGGGGTGGAGTCTATCCTGATGATCACAGAGGATGTAACTGAGTATGATTATTAAAAAGTTTACAGCAAAGTGACTTACTATTGGTAGGAACACAGAAAGAAAATTTATTGCAGTTTATTACTTTTCCTTTATAACACAATTTCACAAACCTTCCTTCTATAATGATAAGAAAACAAATCATCAGTGATCGCCACTAAAGGTTGCTCCAGCAATATCATACAGAGCTCTTGAACTAACAGCATGTAGCATATGGATACTGGAAGTTGAGCATTTTATTGAAAATACATGATCAGTTCTCTAAACATATTTAAATTCATTTAATTTAGGGTTGATTAATATGAGCATTGTTTGAGTTTTATCTATAATCTTCTTGGCAATAATCCTGTTTCCATAGCAACACAGGCTTGTATTTTATCCTTATGCATGTGTGTGATTATAACAACTTTGTAATAAAGTTTACATATCATTTGCACATAAATTTCATTTTTTATGAGAAGTCCAAGATAGAGGTTTCTTTCCTTTAATCATTTACTAGTTCACCCCTAAATACATAATTCACATATCCACGAATAATGAGAATTCAACAGAGCCATTCCTTACCAAAGATATCGAAATCTGCATGATGGTCAGATCTTTGAATTTCAACATGTACTATTAAAGGAAAGATAATGAAATTCTTCACAAATGTCACCCTGGGTATGATCTCTGTGTTGTAGCACGGATCCATTCATTCTTACCAGATCAGTATTCTTTTGTTCATTTCAAATAGTTAACAAGTTAGCTGTGTCCGTCAAAGTGAAGCAGGATAGTAAGCAGCTGAAACATTGTCTAGTTACCTATACCTACCCAAAAAGAGGACTTTGTTGTCAGCTGAACTGCAAGGATATGAATTTTTTACTACAACTCTTTCTAATATCATTTTTTAAAAAATAAGGTGGTTTATGATCTGCAGTTAGGACAATAGTCGCCTTTGGTTTGGGTGATGCTTGATAAGAGGCACACCTGGTGCTTCCAGGAAATTGTGATCCACATCTGAGGTATTAAAAAGCTATACATTTACAATTTGTGACAATTTATATATTATGTTATTATTTAATACAAAATGTAAAAAGTAACTTTCTATTTAGATACTGCTATGTCTAGAATAGGAATGTTGAAGATTTTATGAAATTATAATTGTTATTTTGACTCATCCCATTACTTTTTATTTAAAGCTAATGTGTTTCATCACCTAGGAAATTTGCAGATATCTAAATCAAAGACTCAGCAAACCAAGAAAAATGGCCCTAAAACGTGCCCTTACGTTTATCTTCTGTATAAAGGATGTATACAGTATGAAAGGGAAAACTATTTAAAAAATAGNGGAAAACTATTTTAAAAATAGACATGATTTAAAAGTGTGGATATTTTTCTAAATATATGATAATATTTTCCCAAATTTATTATCACCTTTCAAGAGTATAAGAAACATCAGCATATTATACTTCAAAACATCTATTACATTAAACAGTGTAATAAAGTATTTTGAGTTGCACAAAATTCAATTAATAAATAAGAAAATAATGCAAGTAATATACATGAATATTAGTTATCACAAATTTTTCAGTCCTCTACTGAAAAATCACCATCTCTGAACAGTTGAAAGGATATAATACTGCAGACAGAGTAGATCTGTCCTCTTGCTTCCAAGGGGCACACTGAGGAAGAATACTGAGTAAATAGGAGGCAGAGACATTGGGGGCGGGCAGGAGGAGACACAGTCTCACTAGAGGATCAGTCACTTTGGTGAGCAGAGGCACCCTACCACTGGAAATGTTTGCCCATGTTAAGAGTAGTTGTATTCATTTCCTATGGCTCTTCTGACAAATAACCACAAACTTACTGGCTTAAAAGATAACACATTTATTATCTTATAGTCTATTAAGTCAGAAGTCTTACTAGGCTAAAATCAAGGTGTTAGCAGGGCTGTGATTTTTTTCTGGAGACTTTACAGGAGAATCTATCTCCTTGCCTTTTCTTGCTTCAAGAAGTCAGGTGCATTCCTTGACTTGTGGCCTTTTCCTCTATCTTCAAAGCCAGCAGCATAACAACTCAAAGCTCTCCCTCTGACTCTGACACTTCTGCCTCCCTCTTATAAAGGTCCTTGTGATTCTACTAAGTTCACCTGCCTAATCCAGGAAAATTTTCTCAACATCCTTAATTTAATCACATCTGTACAGTCTTTTTTGCTATGTTAAGTTAAAGCCAAAGGTTTTAAGGATTATAATGTGGGCATCTTTGAGGAGTCATTATTCTGCTATCATAATGATATCTTAAAATGTATATAGTGGGAGGCTAACCCAGATTGTTAAAATTCTTTCCAATTTTTATATCCTCTAAATAAGACACGTAGGTCAAATATTTGTTAACAACTGTAAAAAAAAAAAAAAAAAAAAAANAAAAACAAAAAAAAAACCTGACCATACAAAAGGGCTGATTCTCTCCACTCCAGAGAGTATTACTACCTTTCTTTATGTCTAGTTGAAATGGCTGGATATTTTAATTAAAACTCATTATTTAGAAAAAAAGTCCAAGATTCTTTCGAGGATAGTGACTATATCCTGACTTACCCAAGACAAAAAAAAAGTATCAGTACTAGCAAAACCTTATTGGAAACTGTATGATTGCTAAATTTAAGCCATTGGAGAGGGCAGACAATTATGCAACAACCATTTTGCAGCTGCTCCAGGACGGTGCTTTCTCAAGGGCTACAGTGGCCAGTGACAAGGAAATGATTGTCTCTTTTTCAAAAGAAAGAAAATGAGAACCAGATAGAGAGAAATGGTGTGAAAACAACTATCTTTCCTTCTTACTACACACTTCTAAATGGGAAGGGAACGGTCAATTTCCTAACGGTCAATTTCCTAATTCATTTCACAGAAGCTATTAAATATGTGCCAATGAAAAATATGGCTCAACTAATTCAGGTATGAATTTCATCCCTTTATATATAGCCATTCTTCAACCTCTTGTGGCCTTTACAAAAGATGTTCTGAAACAGTTACATGGAATAAAGCACTTTGCAATTTGGAATAATAGTAAGTACTATATTATACTTGAGGCAATTGACCAAAGCATCTTGGTAGAATTTGAAGTGAGAAGCATCACTGTGGAAAGAGTGACCACAAAATCCAGTAGAACAGTTTGCATTCTAACAGATTCTAACTAACTTGGGGAAAAACAATTCTCTAAGAAAATATTTTCTTCTTGGAGCTACCAGAAGGACCAAAGGGAATATATATAACAATTACATTTCGATTGGAATTCTTTTTTTTTCTATTGAAACCAATAATAAACCAGAAGCTATGCACAGCTCTGAGAATATAAAGAAAATGACAAACATGACTTCAAGGATCTCACAACTCGTGGAGAAATGGAGACAAATAAACACAGTGATTACAAGCAATTATGTGACTGTGGCCTGAAATGGAAGCACCTGATTCATGAGATAAGGGACTTCATGTAGATTCACATGAGAACACAACTCTTTCAGTTTGAAAGAATAAACATATCCCAAGAAATGATAGCAAAAAAAAAGAGGATTTGTAGCAAACAGAATAGCATGTGCAATGACAAAAAGGACCATAAACACATGTCATAGTAAAGAATTTTGAGTAGTTCAGTATGACTGGACTATAGGATTAGGCAGAAGAAGAGAGTTAAAGCTGAAGATGTCCAAAGGGGCTAGATCATGAAGACTCTTAGATACCACCCAAGGACTGTGAGCATGTTCAGATAATGTGAATGTAAGTAATATGGACACCTCTTGTCTCCTGACTTCATATTCAGGTGAAGCAAATCAACAAGAAGGGTCAGATTTCAGTGGAGCCGCCTCCATTCTCTCCATCATTCAATAAGGTGTTCAATAGTTACTTTCTCTTTACAAAATGGTATTCACATCATTCGCAAAGAGGAAATGCCTATCACCTTTGCTTGCCAAGGAACATGTTACAGAATAAAACTATTCATAGCAAATGGGGATCTGAAAAGGATGTCATGTGTAGGGAGAAACTGACAGTATATTTCTGCTATTGAGGAGGTAACATGAGACAAATGAACTACTGTGTAACGGTGGGCAAGGCTTCCCAAATAGCTCAGGGGTAAAGAATCTGCCTGCCAATGCAGGAGATGCAGAAGGCTTGGGTTCGATCCCTGGGTCGGGAAGATCCTTGGAGAAGGGAATGGCAACTCACTCCAGTGCTCTTGCCTGGAAAATCCCATGGACAGAGGAGCCTGGTAGGCTGCAGTCCATGAGGGCACTAAGAGTCGGACACGACTAGAGTGACTTCACTTTCACTTTTCACTTTCATGCACTGGAGAAGGAAATCGCAACTCACTCCAATGTTCTTGCCTGGAGAATCCCAGGGATGGCAAAGCCTGGTGAGCTGCCGTCTACGGGGTCGCACAGAGTCGGACACAACTGAAGCGACTTAGCAGCAGCAGCAGCCAGTATTCCTGCTTGGAGAATCTCTTGGACAGAGAAGCCTGGCCGGCTACAGTCCATGGAGTCACAAAGAGTTGAACACAACTGAGTAACTGAGCACAGCCTAGCACATAACTGTGGGGAAAAGGGCAGGGGGATAGCAATGGTATGTGGGTTCTGAAAGAAGATATGGGGAAAGCTCTAAATTTTCAGCTAGAGATGAAAATTATTAATATGTGTGATTGATGAACAGAGAAGGAACATGCATGCTCGGATTGGGGAACAGACAGAATGGGGTGGTTCTTAAAATTTGCAGAGACCTCTGCCTCTGAAGTTAGAAGTATATGCCAACATTTAGTCATGAACCAAAAAAGATGTTGAAGAAACTGGTAACCATGCTAATGAAAGGAATAAGGATCAATGGCAAGAAGAATAACAGGGAGGTAAAAGACTGTTTAGAAAAAAGAGCTAATTGGCAGTACTCATTTCAAAATAAACTGTATTCTGCTTCTTACACCCACACAAAAGTGAAATCAAACTTGCCAAAAGGACTTTGCCAATTGTCAAAGCAAAAAATTGGCAGCTCTAATTATACTTGCTACAAATGAATAAAATGAATGCTATCCATGAATCACATTCAAAGCTGTCTAGTCTAAAATCCTGAGTAGCATCCTGGTAGTTGGATAGTCTATATTTTATTATTTATTTATAGCCTGACTTGCTTTCACAACAGACTTAAGTCATCTAAAAGAAACTTTAAACATTAAAACAATAAATGTAAAAGAATGAGAGTTACAGAAAATAAACTAAAAATAAAAGCTAGACCAGGAATAAGAGGTAAGTAGGAGTGAGAACCTCACGCTGCATTGAAGGTCAGCATCACTCTGGAAAGCCAGAGATTGGTCTTTAGGTTTCCCAAAAGTCCAAGAAGAAAGGGAATATAGATCATGATACAGCTCTCTTAATCTCTCAAGGAAAATTACATTATCAGTTTTTTAGAAGGTAATGTTTAAATTTTAGGTATCAAATTTAAATGAAAGAGGTGTTCACTTTTAATTCAGTGTATGATATTAGGGATACATCTCAGGAAAAGCAAGATCAGTAGTCAATACTTTTAAAAGTCCTTTTTAAATAGTATATAATAGTATTTTAAATAGTATATAATACTCCTTTGCATTCTTGGGTTCAATAAGCTAGTAATGTCTTAGTTACAAATGAGAATGCTGTCTACCTATGATGTAATTTACCTTGCCACAGTTTCTTTTCATATCCAATAAGCATTTCCAATGCAAGAAAGACTCTGGAACTTGGTGACTGATATATTCCTATTATCATCATAACTCTGCATTTTATGAGAGCATATCAAATATTTAATATCTCTCTTTAGCCCTCATTCACTAAGTAAGCCTGATCTATCTACAAGACTGCTGCTTGTCATTTTATAAGAATTACCTGGAAAACTCTGTTAAAACCAAAAGATATTTTCCAGCAAAGTAGCATTTTTATCTCAATTTTGATTCAAATTATTTTCTACATAATATGTAAGTGTATCCTAAAGAATTATTCTAGCATTGTGTAGTTTCACAAACCAAATTCATACTGAAACATACTTCATAAAGTTATTCAAAATACATATTACTCTTCTCAATCTTTGCTCTCAGTACAGCTTTAATCCTATTGACATCTCAAGCCCTATTAATATTTAACACATGAAAACTATGTCTCTAAGTGAAATCTTACACAACAAGGATTTCATAGTTACGACTAAGTCTTTTTTTAACAAAAGTACAAATGATTAAGTTCTATGTTAAATAACATCCCCATTTAGCCACCTGATGAAAATATGTTTTATTCTGTTTCCAAAATATGGGAAATAAACCTAAAATAGAGTTTATATTAATTGTTCTTCTAATAGAAACAAATCAAGAAACTGACCCATTGAATTATAATTGTGAAATAAATGCAGTATGAGCTAATAAAGCCACAAGTTATAGCACTCAAATACTCATTGGCTTCTTCTTATCATGGAAACTTTCTGAAGTTACAGAAACATAAATTAACTCCTAGAAAGTTGAGAGTTATTCTGGAAAGCACAAATGCCAACTACAAGTTTCTATAATCATTTAGTTGGGGGAGAGGAGAAATGGGTTGAAAAGGCTATGAGAGGAAAGAGATTGCTTAGTACAATATTTGACATAGCAAAGAAAACATGTTCTGTAAGAAATGTAACTGTGTCTTCCTTAAAGAAAACATCTGAAAGTTTCAATATGAAAGGCACTATATGTATTCATGAATTCAAGAAGAAGAGGCAGGTGACTTCTCTATTGGAGAACATATCTTCATAATTATTCTTGGCACATGAAAAGTGCAACAATTTGAGAACATTTTTGGATATGTCTAACCATGTACTTATTAAACATAATGGAAATACATACAATTATTATAGTCATTAAAAAAAGCAAGGTCGTAATTACACTCATTTCCTCACCAGGGCTTCTCTGAATAAATGCATTCTCAAGGTAATTAATCTGTACTAGAACTTCATTCATTTACATATATGCATTGATAATTTTTTAAAGAACTTTATAGAAATTTTTAGTCCATTTAAAATGCTCATTTGTTTATATATCACCTTTTTTCATTTAGGTAATGCAGTCAGTCATATAACTTAGAATAAGATCACTAAACAAAACAAGATAAGAATTAAATAATATCATCATCCAAGGATCCTGATATGTTGCTGAGATGAAAATCCCAAGAATTTTCTTCACATCAAATGTTTCAGGGGAAGACAACAGATATTCCTGGGTATCTATACAGTTCCCAGGAATAAGTACTTGTGAAGAAGTATCATTTTATCTAAGCTTCCAAAGAATGATAATAAGCTGACCATGTACCACAGAGAAAACTATGAATATTGTTAACATTTAATCACTAGATAAACTGAATGACAGTCTTACTATTGTTCACACACAGGTTAAATAAACTATAATAAACTATCGCAACTCAAATTTGATATCGTATTTTACATTACTTAAGATAGCTAAGAATATATTCAAATATTTTTGACACTACATAGAGGATATTACTTATTTGAATTCAAACATGGTGGTAGAAGAACTTTTAAGTTCCTGAGTTGTAAGAAAGTTTAACTTTTAACAGTTCTGACAGTAAAGGTTATAATATATAGGTAGCTTCCTGTTCTTGAGCACTGGTAACAAGTGTGTATCTGCATGCATGCTAGGCTGCTTCATTCATGTCCGACTCTGTGTGACCCTATGGACTGTAGCCCTCCAGGCTCCTCTGTCCATGGGGATGGGGATTCTCCAGGCAAGAATACTGGAGTGGGTTGCCACGCCCTCCTCCAAGGGATCGTACTGACACAGGTGTAAAACTGTGTCTCTTATGTCTCCTACACTGGCAGGCAGATTCTTTACAGCTAGTGCCAACTGTGAAGCCCATATATCAGTATATTTATGCATAAATATATGCAGGCATGCATGGACACATGTGTGTGTGTGTGTGTGCATCTGTGATTTTTAAAGTTATCATTCAATATTTGGAATATGGTGGGAGATAAATATACTAAAATGTGGGAGTTATAATATTTTCTAAAATTGGAGACTTTTACCAATAAGCACTATGTGATGCTCTGTCATTTTTTTCTCTAATCTCCTGTATTTAAAGTACAATAAACTATCTCAAATCATTTATTCACATCTTAATTAGGATAAAAAGCAATAAGCTATTTCTTCATGCCAAGTCACCAAAAAGAAGAGAGATGCAACAGATAAGACATTTTAATGTTTTCACTTTGATGATAGGAACTGAACTTCACTCTAGGATTTTTAGTTTACTGATCTGTGAAAACTGTTTAGGGGTAAAATGCTTTATTTATTTCTCAAGTATCCCATTAAGTATTTATTACAAGAGTTCCATGTAATGATTCAATGTTTTCTAAATGAAATCCTTTGAAATAAAAATGTATATAAATATAAGCATCCCCTTTTTACTGTCAGTTTAATACATCATGTGTTCAGATTCTACAGACATGTAATTTTAACATGACAAATTATACAACTACTTTAAATATATAACTGAAGAATTATATCTATAAGACATTGAAATGTTAACTTCATACTACCCAGGTATATTTATATCAGAACTATCAAAGAAAGAAACTCTTACTACATCAAAAAGGAATTGTGGCTATTCTCCACTCTAAACAAAGTTATAAAATAATCTTATTCAATGATTCTGTTATGTGCTACTTTCAAACAGCTCTACTAAAACAGAAAAACATGGATTCAAATAGGAAAGACAGTCAGATTAAGAAATAAGAACCAATATTTAAATTACTGTAGAACTAAGTGAGAATGAGTTAAATACCCCAATCCATAGTCCCAGATGAGCTGAGTTTCAGTGAGTAGAAATAACTAAATTATTGACACAGAGGTCAATTTGAGACCATTCTGGGCATTAAATTTGAAAAACATACCTTCAGAGTAGCTATGTTTTCATGAAAAATAAATGATTATATACCATAGATCTGTGAGTTTGCTGATGATAAATACTTATAAATACTCAATACTTATGCTGATGAAAAAAAATCAATATACTTCTGCTAACCTGAAAGTAACTGAAAAAAAAAAAAAGAAATTATATATAACCAGTTTTCACCTTTTATGCTTCACAACTCATTCATGAAGAAGGCATATATAAACTCATCTGGACCAGGAAACTGTTACTTAAGTTCTCAAGGGTCTAGGGTCCAGAAGATAGTGACCTATTTCAGTTTAAGAATAAAGACTAAATGTTATGCAAGGTGAAGGAAAATCTGACTTGTGTCAACAACCTGCCAGTGACAGAGAATGAATAAATATCACTTTTCACGTACTGCTCATCTCATATGAGAAATTTTTCAAACCTTGAAATAATCATTCAAATTCCATAGTAAAATGCAAAAGAAGACAAAATATATCAGGTTTAGGAAATACACAGACTAATTCAGATACTTTTAAATGATGCAAATGTAATTTAAGTATAGTCAAACATGTAAACTGTAAACACTGGAGAGAACAGTCCAGTGAGTCAAAATGTGACACCTAGGTAAAAGTAAACAAATCAGTATTTCAGTGAAAACCAGCCCAATAATAAATAATAATAGCGTCCTGTAGATGTGAGCGCTGGTCAGCCAGGAGAGCCATGTGGATTATGGGCTATTTTCTTACATCCACGTTCATATGTCCAGTCCCTAATGGGGTCATTCAGGCTCCTAGGAAATGAATGAGCATAGTGGGATGGGGGGTACAGGGAGAGGAAGGACTCTTTTTGACCATATAACAGAAATTTTCTTTGCAAACCTTTCAGATTTTGGAAGATTAACACTTCCATATTCTAACCAAATTCAATAGAACTAAACAATGTAAGAACTATGAAGTAATTCTCCCTTTATTCCTTGAGTGATTAAGGGACATACACCTAAGGCACTATGGATTTCTACAATCAGAGAGTTTGGGAAGACAGCCACAGAGCTTATCAAAGGGTGGAAAAAAAATAATACCTGTGAGGAAGATGGAACATTCTAGGTTTTCTAGATGAAATGAGCCTAAAGAAAAGTTGGAAGGATTTAAATCTGCTCTAAGGAAGATTCTGACACCATGGGTTGTTAAATAATAAGGTGGTTTGCTGAGACTGCAGAAACTCTAGTCCTGAGAATCCTTAAAAACAGGAAGGATTCAGACCAACTGCTCAGAAACACTGAATACGGGCTTTATTCAGCTAAAACTCTCCAAGACCCTTCTAACTCTATGATTTAATTGTAAATGCCAATATGAACAGTATATTCCACCTTACACTTCTGACTCAGTGCTAAACAGTTGCAGGGGGATTGCAATGACCTACTTTTTATGGTGCATGAAAGCATGTGAGGAAATAGTTTGTCACAATCAGGAGTCCTAGTGATATCTCTCGTACCTGCACTTTCTTATTTCAGATTTCTCATGCAAATCACACATAGTCTTTAATCACAGGTTTTTATAATATATTGCAGTTTTTGAATAATTCATGCTAATGAAGAATTAAAAACCAATGGAAAGTACCAAAAAATAAAAATAAAAATCAGACAAATTCAGTTTTCCCTCTTTATACTATACATTAAGGTACTGGTTTTTCACATTAAACCGGAAAAAAATGTTCTTCAAGTTTAGACCCTTAATTGCTTACTAATAATTCAAAACTTTAAAAAGTAAATCATGACTTTTTTGGAAAAACATTTGAATCCTTAAAAAAAATCATCTATAGTATGTACTAAGAATTAACTAAAATATATATTGAAGCCATAGATTCTGATTAAAATCATTTAACAAAAAATACTAAAACAAATAGTAAACTAAATTGAATAGTTTACTAAGTTAAGTAGCAGTCACTCAAATTTGCATATCAATCCATCTATACATAGTACAAAAAAACTAATTTATATTTTCACAAAGAACTCTTTGGCTTTTCTTAAAGTACCTGCATAGTGAAACATTATATTTCACCTTATGGGCATCCAACACTTTTCCTTTGGCTAGAACTCTGATGCAAAAATCTTTTAAGAGTTTATTGTCTTATAAAGTAAGTGCAGCATGATTAAGCTAATCCCAATTGATGACTTCACAAAGCATGGCTATAAAGTGCCACTCAAACTTTTTATACTGCCCAAATCAGCAGATTCATAACTTGACACAGCACTCAAGAGCTACTTTCACAAGCCCTCACTTTACTGAATTCAGTAAATAGTTGCATCCTAAACACTATAGATACCAATGACTGTGTTGAAAATATACATGTAAACCCACACCCCTCACGTGCAAGTCTCTCAACAAATTGCATAAACAGACACAATACACTTATGAGCAAGGTAGATACCCATCTCCCCCTCATTGTGCCAGGACAGCATTTCTTTCTATTTATATTAATTCTGATGGTGGTACGTGTGTGTGCGCGCGCCTGTGTGCAGGTTACCGGAGAGGGAGATCCATTCTTGCAGAGGGGCCCTCTGAAGACTCCTTTAATGCCCCGGTAGTGCCCATTGCTGAGATGTCTCGAACTGATGACCAGGTAACAAGCCATGTGGGTTCCGGGCGGGAGGTGTAGAGTCTCAACTCCTCACCAGGAGACCAGCCTCGGAAATGCGGGCTGGTTTCTCAGCAGCAACAGTGATTGCCACCTCCCGAGATGAAGCGGCCAGCAGTAAGCAGGGGACGCTGCGGCCGCGCGTCCCGGCTCCTTGCCCCGCGCGGGGCTCCTGCTGTCGGCAGCAGCTGCTCTGACGGCGGTGGTGGCGGCAGCGGCAGCCACAGAGCACTTAGGGGACCCGGCGAGCCAGTCCACATGCTGCTCTGGCCAGGTGGCTGCTCAACCGCCTATCGACGATGTATATTTTTTAAGGACAACTTCCTGGATCCGCTAGGTGACCAGCAACTCCTCCTCCTTTTCCCTCCCGCCCCCACCTTCGCACTTAGTGCGCGCTCAGAGGATGCTCAGGCGCGGGTCCCCACGGTGTGGACCGGGCGTCCGCGGCCGGGCTGTGTCTGCGGTGCCGCGAATCAGCAGCAGCGGCAGCCTTCGCGGGGAGAGTGGCGGGGAGTCCGCGGAGCGCCAGATCGCTGCCCCCGCTGCAGTGGCGAGAAGGGGGCGGGGAGAGACGGGCGGGCCGGGAGTTGGGGACGCGGAGACTTGTGAGTGGGGGCTGTCAACGCGACGACTAGGAGCCACCTGGGAGGCGAGGGGCTCGCCAGTGGCTCGGCGTGGCGGTGACAGCTGCGGCGGTGTCAGGAGGCTCTCCCGGGTGCGGGAGGCGCCGCTCCATCATCCCGCCATCAGCAGCCCTGAACCCCTGTCCCTCTCAGCCCTGTGTCTCTGGGCCAACTTTGTGTTGTATTGGGGGCGGGGTCCTGCCGGGCGGGGAGTGGTTGTGCACGGTGGAGGAGTTGAGCGGCAGGAGAGCATTTTCTTTACTCTTGCCCTGCCTGCTCGCCTTCAGCATTTCTTCCGCGCTCCGGCTGACAGCTGCGCTGGCCAAAGCAACAGCTCCCCACCCGGCTGTAGGGATGTGCTGTGCAGCCCCAAATAGGGCAAACAGATTAGAGGCGCTATAATAGGTAACGGATGGAAGAGGAAGTAAGTTTGAGATAGAAAACTTGTATAAGGAATAGAAACGAAACACACATACGTGTGTCTCCATTTGTCTGTCTTCAGAGTTATAAACATGCACTTACAAGTGTTTCTTATTTCCTTAAAGAGGCAGATATTTTTGCTCTTTATAGGACGTTTGTTTCTTCACAAGCTTGAACAATCACCCTTAAAAAGTTTTTTTTTTTTTTTTTTTAATGGACGTTGTATCCTTTAGGGCAAATAAAGTCACCAGGGAGGAAGCCGCACTGAGAATTAAAGACTCGTGCAGCAATGAGCTCTGGAAGAAGGGGGCTCTTGCAGAGTCAGGTATCAGTACGCCCTCTCCCCCATCCACTAGCTGATATTCCTAGATGATCTCTCTCAATTCTCTTCAGATCTGTGTTAGGCGAAAAGGAAAGGTCATCCCTTTCCCCTCTTTTGCCTTAGCACTGGAATTAATCGCAAGATTAAGGCTAATGTACCCAGGCCTCTCCCCAGCTTTCTCCTCTTCTAACATAATCCCCATCTGCATCCTGGATAACATTGAAGACCTCTTACAAATGACAAAAACCGGTAAAAAAGAAAAAAAGAAAGCAGGAAATTAAAATTCTCCTATTTTGGTAACTCATAAAACTCTTAAAAATAATCCCATGAATATAACCTCTGTAACTGTCCAATAAAGGCTTGATTTTTGTTTACATTATTGCAATATCCTTAATGTTTTATTAAGAAACACTCAAATNGAAAAATGAATGATGTCACATGCTGTGAATAACAATTCCAAGGAAGCTTTGTCTTCTTCATTAAGTAAATATGATTCCTAATAATGCTTGATTATTTTGAAGAATTAGGTATGCTTTTCTAAAGAGAAAAGATTGACTTAAGTAATGAAAAAGTATACAATTCAAATATACCATCCTATTATTATTTTTTTATTCAAAGTACCCATTAGCTATCCTGACAATCTTGTTCATTTAATTATTATGTGCATTTGAGTTTTCCCAGAGGAAACAAAGTAATCTAATCCCTTTTTATAGTAATGTTTCAAAGACTGGAGTCATTTTTCTAAATTCTTAAAAAATTCTAATTTCTTAAAAATTATTTACTTTTTGAGGTCCTTCTTTGTTAGAAATGAATGATACCAATTCTGTTAATTTGCCATTTTTTAAAATCAGTTAGGGTGGACTTCCCTGGGGTCTCAGCGGTAAAGAATCCACCTACAATGCAGGTCTAAAGGTTCGATCCCTGGGTCAGAAAGATCCCCTGGAGGAGGAAATGGCAACACACTCCAGTATATTTGCCTAGGAAATCTCACGGACAGAAAAACCTGGAGGGCTACAGGCCATAGACTCATAGACTCACAGACTAAACCACCACCATGGTTGTTCTTGGCTTTCTTTTTTTTTTGCCACCCATCTTAAAATATTTAGGCCAAAAAAAAAAAAAAACTGACACAATTGTTATTCTCGGCTAATTTTAATAATAGTCTTTAAAACAAACAAAAGAACAGTTCCCTTTTCCTGCCAGATTGTGCTGATTATCTATTAGTGTAATGTCATCATATGCAACAATTCTCTATCACTCCTGACCTCTATTTTAAATGTGTTTTGCCCATTCTAAACAACAGAAATGTGTGCTTTTATTTGCAGAGTTGCTATAAACACAAAGTTGACAAGTTGTGTTGACTTATAAAAGGAGATTCCTTCCAACTTCAGTAATTAAAATTTTTCAGAAAAGGTGAAAGAAAAGGAAAACACTTTAAGGCTATATTAAATGAATTTTAGATACAAGTCAAATCCTCTCACAACAAGTGTGAAAAGCAAACATCATGCACAGTTTTACAAGGCCCTTTTATTAAAAAGCAATATCTGATCTGATGACTTCTCATTCTAAGGAAGGGGATATGAATGGCAAAATAGATTTCAGCCTATAACCAAATGATATTTCACATGATTCCAGGTTCATGGCTGTGTCATGGATGATTGATATCATAAGAACCCTACTCTTAATCAACACATCCCAAATTGATCCACTTATGTCCATATCCACAGCCCCCACCTTAGCCCAAACCACCATTACTTTTTGCTTGAATCATTGCATTATCTTCTTAGCTAATCTCCTGCTTTCAATGTTGCCTCCATATAAAATTTATTCTTTGTATCTCACAGCCAAAGTGATATTTTTAAAACATAGGGCTTATCTTAATCCATCCCTATTAAATCATCTGATTGTTTCATATCAGGTTTATAGAAAAACTGAGCAGAAAGTATCAGTTCAGTTCAGTTCAGTCACTCAGTCATGTCCGACTCTTTGCGACCCCCTGAATCACAGCACGCCAGTCCTCCCTATCCATCACCAACTCACGGAGTTCACTCAGACTCGCGTCCATCGAGTCAGTGATGCCATCCAGCCATCTCATCCTCTGAGGGCCCATATTTTTTCTCCCCTTTCCCCACATAGTTTTCCCTTTATCAATGTCTTGCTTTTGTGTGATACATTTGTTACAATTGATGAGTCAATATTAATATATATTATTAACTAAAGGCCATAGTTTACATTAGGGTTCTTTCTTGGTGTTGTATATTCTACGAGTTTTGAAAAAATACATAATGACATGTATCTATCATTATAGTTGCACACAGAATAGTTTTAGTGCTCTAAAAATCATCTATGTTCCACCTATTCATCTCTCCTCCAATTCTTCTGAATCCCTATCAAACAATAATCTTTTTACTGTGTCCTTTTTTATGTCATTTCAAGAATGTCATATATTTGGAATTATATAGCATAATATTTTTTCAGATTGGCTTTTGTCATTTAGCAATACGCATTTTAAACTTCCATCATGACTCTCAGTGGCTTGATACCACATTCATTTTTATTGCTGTAAGAGTTTTATGGTATTTCATTACATGGAATTGTGCCCCCCATAACCCACCCCCCAATGTTGAAGTCCTAACTCCTTTTATTAAAAAGAATACATTTGAATCAGTTCTAAGGAGATGGATGGAACTGGAGCCGATTATACACAGTGAAGCAAGCCGGAAAGAAAAACACCAATATAGTATACTAACGCATATATATGGAATTTAGAAAGATGGGGATGATGACCCTGTATGCGAGACAACAAAAGAGACTCAGATCTATAGAGTGAACTTTTGGACTCTGGGGGAGAGAGAGAGGGAGAGGGTGGGATGAGATGGGAGAATGGCATTGAAACATGTATACTATCAAGTAAGGAAAAATAAACAAATAAATAAATTTAAAAAAAATAAAAATAAAAAAATAAACGTGACCTTATTTGGAAATAAATTTTTTGAAGATGACAAAGTTAAGATGAGGTCATTAAGGCGAGCCTTAATCCAGTATGGTTTGTTTTCCTTTAGGAAAAACAAGTTGTGTCTAAGTTGTGTCTGACTCTGTGATCCCATGGACTTCAGCAAGTCAGGCTCCCCTGTCCTTCACTATCTCCCGGAGTTTGATCAAATTCATGTCCATTAAGTCTATGATGCTATCTAACCATCTCATCCTCTACTATCCCCTTTTCCTTTGCCTTCAATCTTTTCCAGCATCAGAAACTTTTCCAGTGAGTCAGCTTTTCACATCAGGTGGCCCAAGTATTAGAGCTTCAGTTTCAGCATCAGTCCTCCAAATGAATATTCAGGGTTGATTTCCTTTAGGATTGACTGATTTCATCTCCTTGCTGTCCAAAGGAATTTCAAGAGTCTTCACCAGCACCACAGTTTGAAAGCATCGAATCTTCTGCACTCAGCCTTCTTTATGGTCCAACTCTCACATCCATACATGACTACTGTAAAAACCATAGCTTTGATTAGATGGATCTTGTCAGCAAAGTGATGTCTTTGCTTTTTAATATACTGTCTAGGTTTGTTACAGCTTTTTTTCTAAGGAGCACGTGTCTTTTAATTTCATGGCTGTAATCAGCATCAGTGGTGATTTTGGAGTCCAAGAAAGTAAAATATGTCATTGTTTCTACTTTTTCCCCTTGTATTTGCCATGAAGTGATGGGACAGGATGCCATGATTTTAGTTTCTTGAATGTTGAGTTTCAGGCCAGCTTTTTCACTCTCCTCTTTCACCTTCGTCAAGAGGCTCTTTAGTTCTTCTTCAGTTTCTGCCATTAAAGTGGTGTCATCTGCATATCTGAGGTAGTTGATATTTTTCCCAGCAATCTTGATTCCAAACTGTGATTTATCCAACCTGGCATTTTGCATGCTGTCTCTGCATATAAGTTAAATAAACAGGGTGACGATAAAAGCCTTGACATACTCCTTTCCCAATTTTGAACCAGTCAGTTGTTCCATCTCCAGTTCTAACTGTTGCTTCTTGACCCACATAAAGGTTTCTCAGGAGACAGCAAAGATGGTCTGGTGCTTCTGTCTCTTTAAGACTTTTCCACAATTTGTTGTGATCCACACAGTCAAAAGCTTTAGTGGAGTCAGTGAAGCAGAAGTAGATGTTTTTCTGGAATTCTCTTGCTTTCTTTATGATTCAATGGATGTTGGCAAGTTGATCTCTGGTTCTCCTATCTCTAAGAATTTTCCACAGTTTGTTGTGATCCACACAGTCCAAGGCTTTAGTGTAGTCAGTGAAGCAGAAGTAGATGTTTTTCTGGAATGCTCTTGCTTTCTTTATGATCCAATGGATGTTGGCAATTTGATCTCTGGTTTCTCTGCCTTTTCTAAACCCAGCTTGTTTGTACATCTGGAAGTTTTCAATTCACGTACTGCTGAAGCCTCACCTGAAGAATTTTGAGCATAACCATGCTAGCATGTGACATTAGTGCAATTATATGCTACTTTAAACATTCTTTGGTATTGCCCATCTTTGGGAGTGGAATTGAAAACTGACCTTTTCCAGTCCTGTGGCCACTGCTGAGTTTTCCAAATTTGTTGACATGCACAAAATTTAAAGTTAAAGTGAAGCACTTTAACAGGATCACTTTTAAGATTTTAAACTGCTCAGCTGGAATTCTATCACCTCCAGGAGCTTTGCTCATAATAATGGTTCCTAAGGCCCACTTTACTTCACACTCCAGGATGCCCAAATCTAGGTGAGTAGCCACACCATCCTGGTTATCTGGATCATCTTAATGATGCCCTTTCTGTATATTAGTTCTGTGTATTCTTGTCATCTCTTCTTAACCTCTTCTGCTTTTGTTAGGTTCTTACCATGTAATGCCTTTTATCATGCCCATCCTTACATTAAATGTTCCTTTGATCTCTCCAGTTTTCTTGAAGAGATCTCTAGCCTTTCCCATTCTCTTTTTTTCCCTCTATTTCTTTGCATTCTTCATTGAAGAAGGCCTCCTTACCTCTCCTTGCTATTTTTTGGAACTCTGCATTCTGTTGGGTATATCTTTCCCTTTCTCTGCTGCCTTTCACTTCTCTTCTTTCCTTAGCTGTTTGTAAAGCCTCCTTAGACAATCACTTTGCCTTCTTGCATTTCTTTTTCTTTGGGATGATTTTGGTCACCATCTCCTATACAATGCTACAAAGCTCCATCTGTAGTTCTTTTGGCAAATTGTCTACCAGATCTAATCTCTTGAATCTATTTGTCACCTCCACTATGTAATGATAAGGGATTTAATTTAGGTCATATCTGAATAACCTAGTGATTTTCCCTACTTTCTTCAATTTAGGCCTGAATTTTGAAATAAGGAGTTCATGATTTGAGCCACAGTCAGCTCCAGGTCTTGTTTTTGCTAAGGAACAGAGCTTCTCCACCTTCAGCTGTAAAGAACATAATCAATCTAATTTCAGTATTGATTATCTGGTGATGTCCAGGTATGGAGTCATCTCTTATGTTGTTGGTAAGGGGTCCGCTGGATCATGGAAAAAGCAAGAGAGTTCCAGAAAAACATCTATTTCTGCTTTATTGACTATGCCAAAGCCTTTGACTATGTGGATCACAATAAACTGTGGAAAATTCTGAAAGAGATGGGAATTCCAGACCATCTGACCTACCTCTTGAGAATCTGTATGCAGGTCAGGAAGCAACAGTTAGAACTGGACATGGAACAACAGACTGGTTCCAAATAGGAAAAGGAGTACGTCAAGGCTGTATATTGTCACCCTGCTTATTTAACTTATATGCAGAGTACATCATGAGAAACCCTGGGCTGGAAGAAGCACAAGCTGGAATCAAGATTGCCGGGAAAAATATCAATAACCTCGGATATGCAGAGGACACCACCCTTATGGCAGAAAGTGAAGAGGAACTAAAGAGCTTCTTGATGAAAGTGAAAGAGGAGAGTGAAAAAGTTGGCTTAAAGCTCAACATTCAGAAAATGAAGATCATGGCATCTGGTTCCATCACTTCATGGGAAATAGATGGGGAAACAGTAGATACAGTGTCACACTTTTATTTTTTGGGGCTCCAAATTCACTGCAGATGGTGACTGCAGCCATGAAATTAAAAGACGCTTACTCCTTGGAAGAAAAGTTATGACCAACCTAGATAGCATATTCAAAAGCAGAGACATTACTTTGCCGACTAAGGTCCGTCTAGTCAAGGCTATGGTTTTTCCTGTGGTCATGTATGGATGTGAGAGTTGGACTGTAAAGAAGGCTGAGTGCTGAAGATTTGATGCTTTTGAACTGTAGTGTTGGAGAAGACTCTTGAGAGTCCCTTGGACTGCACAGAGATCCAACCAGTCCATTCTGAAGGAGATCAACCCTGGAATTTCTTTGGAAGGAATGATGCTGAAGCTGAAACTCCAGTACTTTGGCCACCTCATGTGAAGAGTTAACTCATTGGAAAAGACTCTGATGCTGGGAGGGATTGGGGGCAGGAGGAGAAGGGGACGACCGAGGATGAGATGGCTGGATTGCATCATGGACTAGATGGACATGAGTCTGAGTGAACTCCGGGAGTTGGTGATGGACAGGGAGGCCTGGCGTGCTGCAATTCATGGGGTCACAAAGAGTCGGACACGACTGAGCGACTGAACTGAACTGAACTGAACTGAAGGGGTGTTTGCTATGACCAGCATGTTCTCTTGATAAACACTTTGTTAGGTTTTGCTCTGCTTCATTTTGTATTCCAAGATCCAAGTTACCTGTTATTCAGGGTATCTCTTGACTTCCTACTTTTGCATTCCAACCCCCTATGATGAAAAAGACATCTATTTTTGGTGTTATTTCTAGAAGGTCTTGTAGGTTTTCACAGAACTGTTCAACTTCAGTTTCTTTGGCATCAGTGGTAGGAGCATAGACTTGGATTCCTGTAATATTGAATATTCTGTCATTTTTGAGACTGTACCCAAGAACTGTATTTCCAACTCTATTGTTGACTACAACTGCTATTCCATTTCTTCTAAGGGATTCTTGTCCACAGTAGTAGATATAATGGCAGTCTGAATTAAATTCACACATTCCCATCCACTTTAGTTCACTGATTCCTAAGATATTTAGCTCTGCTGGCTCCACTGTGGGCTTCACTCAACAGAAATGAATTAGGCTGCCCCCTTCCATGGGAGAAAAGAACTGGCAGCACTGAAGTCTAGCACCCTGCTGCCCCATCAGTGCTAACCGGAACCACCACAGAGCTGGGGGGAAAAAAGGAAGAATTTCTTAATTTTGTCAGATGTATATGTATGTGAGACCACAGATACATTTGATTCTTTCATTAAAATTAATCATTATGATTGTATGACTAAATACTAATTTTCAGATATAAAGTCCCTTTTATGCTTAAGGCTTTCCAAGAAAGAGAGATTGCCAGAAAGAAAAAAAAGGGAAGGTGGGGTGGAGGGAGAAAAGAAGAGAGGAAGAAAGGTGAGGAGAGAAGAGAAGAAAGCGTTCTTTTTCTGCAGAAACTTTAAAACCCTTAAGAGAGTGAGATAGTGATATTTCTTCTCTGAAATGAACCTACAGGAGTTTAAAACTGGGTTAAGAGAGACTAAGGGGCCCTTTCTCTGTTACACACAAGGTATAGCATTTTGACTACTGTCTCCTAACAAATCAAATAACAAAGACTGTGCTGATGAATTAATCAAAGTCAAGAAAACAGGGTAAGATTCCTTCAGACGTCAACATTTAATTTGGCAAGAAGACAACAGTAAGTCATACAGCTAAATCTATACTGTGAATACAGCGCAAAGGATATGAAAGCAAACTGATTTCATGGAATTCCTTAAAATTATTTTCTGAGACAAGCATTCAAGTAAAGAATCAGTTCAGTCATTTGGATTAATTAAAACTACATCATAGAGAAATGATTGATACTGACTGATGTTGCCCCGAGTCATCGAGAAGGACACAACAGCTCCACAATAATTCAGAGAAACGCAACCAATCAAACATGACCTATCCAAAACTCCCCAACTGCAGAGCACCAAATTCATTCTACACTCTTTCCTCCCTTCAAGGAAGAGTCTTTGAAGGATACAGGAGGTGGAAAGAACCTTTAGATGACAGAATCATACACACACACACACACACACACACACACACAAGCAAACGAAACAGGAGTCCTTGCTGCTTACCTAGCATTTTGTTCATTTCACAGTTTCCCAAAGCTATGCCACTAATCTGACAACACTGTGGAAAGAGAAGAGAGCCCTGCTACCTGCAAATGCCAAGAAAAGCAGATACTATCCTGCGTGCTGGTGCTCAGAATCCCGGTAGTGTCTGGAAGGATGGATGGTGGTGCAGTTCATTATAACTCTGACCCCCTCTGCTTTTCCTAGAACATGGCCCTTTCATATTTAAAGACAAGAACAATTCATTTGAACATAAAGAGCCTTTTCCAGACTTTACTGTTCTTGATTTCCCAGGACCACATTTCTAAAATACAACCTTATTGTATGTACTCTTCAAACTTAAAATGAATTTTAGTACCAGTTCAGTTCAGTTCAGTCACTCAGTCATGTACAACTCTTTGCAACCCCATGGACTGCAGCACACCAGGCCTCCCTGTCCATCACCAACTCCCGGAGTTTACTCAAACTCTTGTCCATTGAGTCGGTGATGCCATCCAGCCATCTCATCCTCTGTTGTCCCCTTCTCTTCCTGCCTTCACTCTTTCCCAGCATCAGGGTTTTTTCCAATGAGTCAGTTCTTTGCATCAAGTGGCCAAAGTACTGGAGTTTCAGCTTCAGCATCAGTCCTTCCAATGAATATTCAGGACTGATTTCCTTTAGCATGGACTGGTTGGATCTCCTTGCTGTCCAAGGAACTCTCAAGAGTTTTCTCCAACACCACAGTTCTGTTATAAAATTGCTTCTCATCACTTTAGAGATGATACAACACATATAAATCCCTAAAAATATAGAACATTTCCCTTTTTTCTTCTTCTCAGTCCAACTCTGCATATTGAAAAAAAAGAAACAATACCAGAATCACAGTATCAGCATAAATTAAGGAAAGGGAGTTGAGGAAATATTTATGGAGTGCCATCCATNGTATCAGCATAAATTAAGGAAAGGGAGTTGAGGAAATATTTATTGAGTGCCATCCATTTGCCAGTTACTTTATATTCATCATGCCATTCCATCTCTGCACCAATTGCTTTAATGCAGGTAACATAACTGAAGCTCAGAGAATTTAAAGATTTTTATCTAAGGTCACAGAGCTAAGTGATAGAGCTAGAATTCATGTGGGCCTGACTCAAAGCCTAGGCCCTTTACACCTATGCTGTCTTTTTATCTGCATCATTCAGCCTTTGGATGATCAGAGAAGGATAAGCCATGGGCTTCTACTTTCATCAAGCTGAAAATCCTCTGGAGGAAAATTAGCAAATGTGGATGTTTTTACTAAATTAGAAGCATGAAAACCAATCATAATTCTGCATTGGAGGCTAGGTTTTATAAAAATCTATATAGGACTTTGGGGAAGCCAGGTGGTACTAGTGGTAAAGAACCCGCCTGCCAATGTAGGAGACATAAATAAGGGTTCAATCCCTGATCAAGAAGTCCCGTGGAGGAGGGCATGGCAAGCCACTTCAGTATTCTTGTCTGGAAAATCCCATGAACAGAAGAGCCTGGTAGTCTACAGTCCATGGGGTTGCAAAAGGTTGGAGACAACTGAAGCAACTTAGCGTACACATACACACACACATATTATATTTAAAATATAATTTTATATATTCATTATCCATATCATGTGACTCAGAGCTCTATATCTTATATTTTATGAAAGGTATATAAAAGCAGATATGCCATTAGCTATATAAAAAGTCCCATATGAGTTATAAAATGGATCTGGTCTTCTTAAAGGTATTCTTGCTTTCAAACGAAAGGAAACAGAGAATGTAATCTAGCAACAGAATAATAATATACCAGAAGACTTCAGTTTTTACTGTGTTTATTTTCATATTTTAAATTATTTACATATGAATTGTTTTGTAATGTTTCCATTTGTGCTGTCAAATTGTGCTGAACTGGTTATTTGCCTCATGACATTGTACAGTTTCTAGAAAAGAGTGAGACTGTGAGCCTTTCTCCTAGAAAACTCATTCCTGGGGTAAACAAATCAGACTCATACTGACTAATAAGTTTATCTCATTAACATTTCACTTAGTTTTTTTGTCATAAAATTTTAATAAATCAAGGGTTTTTTGTTTTGAAATGGTTATCCTATAAAATTTTCTTTTACTAGGGTAATTTTTCATCTCCCTCTACCTGTAAGACTTTCTTTACTTATCATTAATCACACTTCATGCAAATCAACTACACAGGCAAAATGCCAACACCAAAAGTCTTAATGAAAATTTAAACATTTTTTAAATGAAATACTTTCATTATGAATTAAACTACATTAGTTATGACATAATTAATAATAATAAGCTAATAATCTAATTAGCTTCTAGATATAAATATAGTTCCATTCTTCCCTCAAAGAGCTTTATTTCTTAATTTCCTTCAATATTGAACATTTCATTTTAACCCTTGAACTGTGAAAGTGTTGGTTGCCCAGTGGTGTCAGACTCTTTGCGACCTCGCCAGGATCCTCTGTCCATGGGAAACTCCAGGCAAGAATACTGGAGTGGGTTGCCATTCCCTTCTCCAGGAAATCTTCCCAACCCAGGGATTGAACCCAGGTATCCTGCATTGCAGCTAATCTTCTTATAGATTACAAATCTGTAAGTTCCATATTAAAGGAAATGCAGAATGTGAGAACAATGCAGTTATCATGGATGACGGGCATGCATGCGTGCATACTCAGTAGCTCATTTGTGTCCAAATCTTTGAGACCACATGGACTCTGCGACCTCGCCAGGCTCCTCTGCCCCTGGAATTTCCCTGGCAAGAATACTGGAATGGGTTGCCATGCCCTCTTCCAGGGGATCTTCCCAACTCAAGGATGGAACTGAACGCATGTCTCCTGCAGCTCGTGCAGGCTGGTTCTTTACCACTGAGACACCAGAGAAGCCCCGATGGGGCTTGTATGTCATAATTTTTCTAACATAGCTTTTTTTCTGTTATGGTGATATTTTAAGACAAAATCCTTGCAATATACATATATATTTGAATTTAAAATAAAGGAGAACCCTTCATATACTATTTATTTTAATTTCATTTTAAGCAATAAATAACATATTTTTAGTTCTCAAAAATACCTGTTTTTCAAACAGTAAAACAAAAATAAGCTCACGGATATAGAATACTGATCAGTGGTTGCCTGAGGTAGGGTGGTAGGAAGAGGTTCATAATGTACAAATTTCCAGTTATAAAGTGAATAATTCATAAGGATATAATGCACACCATGGTGACTCTAGTTAATAATACTGTGATGCATATTTGAAAGTAGCTAAGAGAATGCATCTTGAAAGTTTTCATCACAAGAAAAAAAATGTTGTAAGTATATGTGGTGATGAATGCTAACTGGACTTGTGATTATTTTTATCATCACTTGTACCTGAAACTACAATCCATATAAAAAATTGCAGATTTATCCCTACCATTTTTCTGTATTTCCACATTTCTGGGAAATTCATACAAGCATTTAATTTACCATTGGGAATTTCTATGTAGCAAATATTCTATGACCGCAACATGGCAATGAATAATTAGAAGAATATATAAGGGTTAACCTGGAAAAAAAATCCTAGAATTAATAATCTTACATCAGCTTCAGCCTTAACAATCTCTCTTAAGACTCTTTAGGAAAGTTTCCAACATGATTATATGGTCATGTCCAGGAATAAATGTAACAGAATCTCTGGAAAGTGTTGGCAGGCCTTTTCTTTAAATATTAAAATTGATTATAAATATGTGAGTATAACTTTGTTGAAAAACAGCAAGGATAGACTCACTGCTTAGACTTTGGGAAATGCAACTTAACATCAAGGATCAAAACTTCTTTAAAAGAGGCAAAATATGTAATGGCTCAACCACAATAGAAGTTAATTTTTCAATTGAGCAATCTCTGATGTAGGCATTCCTGGTCCAGTAAACGGGTTGTTCCCTCCTCATGGTGACTAAGGAACATAGCTTTCTTTTGTCCTTCAGACCTCTTTCTCTGATGCTTACAGGCAGCATAAGGGAAAGAGAGCCCAGAGGAAGTAGATCTGCTTGTAAAGAAGCTAGCCCACAGATGGTGTGAAATAACACTCTTCTATCCAATGGTTAGAACTCAGTCACATGGTCACATGCAACTGTACATGAAACTGGGAAATAAAATTCCTGGTACCTAAACAGCAGAGAACAGAAATTTGGATGGATGACTGACTACCAGTCTCTGCCACAACATACATACTCTATGATTCAGCAAATTCACCTATGAGAATCCTAAAGAAATAATTNCATGATTACAGTATGTATTTTTACAAATACATGTATATACAAACACATATACAAATATAAATTATAAAGGCATTTATATAAATATATATACAGAGTTTTATTTAAGCTTCTGGTATTATAATTAATTTTCCCCTCTTTTTAAATGTTATGCTCTTTTAACCATTTTTTGAAGGTTGGGGTATTTTTATGAGAAGACAAACATCACTTAAAATCTAACAGTAATTCACTCTAAAAGCCCTAGAAGGACTATAGAATTATTCTGAGAAACAGTATTATTTTTTCTTCTTTAAATTAAATTGGGAAATTTTATCTGTCTTTTGTTGTGAAGGTTGAGAAAATTAGTCTGCTTAGACAGTGTAATGGGCTGAGTGATGGCTTGCCAAAAGATATGCCCTAAGGATCCTGAGATGAAACCATTTGGATTACTCAAGTGAACCCTAAATTCAGTGACAAGAATCCTTGTAAGAGACAGAGAAGGTCATGTGAAGAAAGAGACAGAAATCAGTGATGCAGCCAAAAACCAAGGAACACCAAGGAATGCTTGGCCTCACCAGAGACTGGGAAGAAGCGAGGCAAGGAATCTCCCCTAGAACATGGGAGAGAGCATGGCCTTGCTGACACCTTGATTTCAGACTTCTGACCTCGAAAAGTGTGAGACAGTTTCTGTTGTTTTAAGCCACAGTGTGGGGTAAATTGGTACAGCATCCATGGGAAATACATGCAGAGTGTTTATACAATACAATACATGCAGAATGTTAAATCACTCTGCATAATAAAATAGCAAGAATATAGAATATTTTCCTGACCACAGGAAAGCATGTTTGGGGATCCCTGAATGGGAGGAAGGGAAGGATGTGGGAAACCAAGCTCTTGGGAGAGAATAAGTGAAGTAAAGTCGCTCAGTCGTGTCTGACTCTGCGACCCCAAGGACTGTAGCCTATCAGGCTCCTCTGTCCATGGGATTTTCCGGGCAAGAGTGCTGGAGTGGATTGCCATTTCCTTCTCCAGGGTATCTTCCCAACCCAGGAATCAAAACCAGGTCTCCCACATTGCAGGCAGATGCTTTACCATCTGAGCCAGAGAATAATGTGGTACAAAAGGCAAGCCAGACCAAGACAAGGATGAACAAGCAGCTGTCAAACCAAACAACCTTGTTTTGCTTTGACATTATTATCTGCTGCTATGATGTTCTGAGTTTAATCACTCTCTTTTACCCCTTATTCTTCAGTAAATGGTTTTTTGTTTTTGTTAAAAGAATGGTGCTTCAGGGATTGCGTGACCATGGTGTGCACTTCATGTGTATGGGGAGACAGGACAGGGAAGAGACAGCAGTGCAAGGAAGGGGAGAAACAGAGTAGGAATCCAGCCTTCAGCAGCAGCATGAGAATAGTCAGGAGCAGTGAGCAGCAGAAACAAAAACCTGGAAATCTTCAGGGATTTGGAGGAGGCAGGGGACCCTTCCTATAGTACATAGGATTGGGCTCCAGTGAGTACATTTGGAGAAAAAAGGAAAAAACTGGCCACAGAATTGCCACACACAGACAAATGGAGGTTTGGCTTATACAAGAAGAAGTCAATTGCAGCCAGAATTAAGTTTCAAGTTTCTTTTAAAATTAGTGAACTAAGGCCACACTCTGACCTTATTCTTTTTCTTTCTCCTCCTTCTTTTCCATGTTACAATATATACAATTTTTAACTATGATGTATGGTAGGAACAGTCAAGTTAAATTAAATAGAGCCAATACCAATGACTTATTACCCAACTCGAGGGTTGTTACCGACAACAGACTATCAAATAACAGAGATGGTGAGGACTCAACCTGGGGATGGGGGGGAACTAACGTCGAAGTCTTTAAAACATCAAAGAGTGGTTTTTGCCATACATTGACATGAATCAGCCATGGGTTTACATGTTGTAAAGTAATTAGCCTCCAATTAAAATAAATAATTTAAAAAAATCAAAGAGCAGGGAAAAGGTAGAAAAGGAAAAAAACGCAAGCAGAAGGGAACAGTAAAGCGAGAGAAGTTTGTGGAAATGGGTTGAGGGATGAAAAAATAGGATGATATGAGTGAAATAATAATAAAAGTAGGGTAAAAATCAAAACAGTGAAAAGTCAGGAAAAGTTGTAAGAGATGAAAAGAGAGTTCAGCAGGGAAAAAAAAGAGGTAGAAATGGAGATGAAAGAAGGCTTAGAATACAGAACACTGTATCAGCAGAGTATGGCAGTTTATATTAAACTTGAATATTTTTAGACCCTATATAGAATCATTTCAACTTTCTGGCTTTTAATGAGAAGTGTAGTCAATTTAAATTTTAATTTAAGTACCACTTTCCAAAGACCATAGAATTTTGGATTTACTGCACTCTAAGAGAATTTAGGTACTTTGGAAACACATTGATTCCCTTTTGATGTTTAGCTTTTGCCACAGAACCAGTGTTTGCTAAATGACTTCATGAGCTCAAAGAGCTCATTTCTTCCTTAAAGTGAATATTCATTCTTGGGGAGCAACTTTTAATGAGGAGGCTCCAGTGCAGGATTGGAGCAATGCAGGAGAAAACTGAGGATGAAATAGCACTTGACTCCTGTTTTGAGTAAATTTATTGGTCTTTTCTAGTTCCAACATTCATTTTTTTATTTATGTGAATTAATATAAACTCTGAAAACAAACTATTCCATGTTATAAAATTTGAAAAATGTGACTTTGGAAAACTTACAGTCATTCCTTTTAGTTTTGTAGGAAAGAAGTTCTTACAAAAAGATAAAATGTGAAGGTGATGAATATGTAATAATGTTTTCATACACTTGCCAATTTATTGTGTTTGCATAAATATTTAATACATCAATCTTTTCAAGAACATGTTCTGCATTTCAATGTGTCTTTGCATTTTCATCAGATTGGCCTATTAATAATGTCCCCAGAGAAAGTTTTATTATTTTGTGG
>SJYQ01000364.1:90068-132533 GCA_006410935.1 Redunca redunca | reverse complement strand
CATGAGTAAAATCTGCTTTAGTTGATTTGTATTCTAAAAAGCATAATTTGTATCAGATATGTAGAATGAAAAAAATTGTTGAAATTATTTTAAGTTTCAGTCTAAAGTAGAAAAGATTTTGGTAGATGCCAACACCACAATTTTATTCAAGTAATATGTACAAAACACATGAACATTTTTCATGAAATTTAGTCTAGCTTCACTCAAATTATCTTTTTAGTTTCCATTCATCTAAACACAATCCCTCATTAAACTGATATCTCCAAATCTCATTCAAATTCAATTATTTTTCCGGTATGTCTTCTCAAGTCATTGCTTGATTATTCCACATATAACTTTTCCCAATAACACTCTAAAGTTGTGAGTTTACTTCTTTATACATAGTCTTTGAAGTTATATTTTTTATATATGTGCTTGCTGCTTAATAAAACCATCTACTTTATCATTCGATGTTCCTATTCTTGTCTCATTTTTTCCATACATCATCTACTGGGGTATATGATTTTTAAAATGCAATAATGAATAAACAGGTCTCAATTAACTAGAGTTAGGAGACCAGAAGAGGGTGCTCTCATGCCCTGCTATAGTAACAAAGCCCAACAGGGAGAGGAAAGTTCCTCTTCTTTCCTGGCAAGGACTCAACCAGTGAAAAGCCACAGACCTTTTGTTGTTTTTCCCAACTTTATTTTTCTCTCTGTAAAAGCTTTTTCCTTCCCTTGCTGTGTGGGGATTTGCACATAGCTTGCCATATTTGCAGATCCCCAAGTGTGATTCTTTGCTGGTCCTCAGTAAACCCATCTTCGTTGGACAAATATCTGGCAGTTTATTTGTTTCAAGTCAACAGAAACAACAGACAAATGATGGCAAAACAAAACTACAGACCAGATATCAACTACTGAGAATCTTTCTAGTGTCTTATATTTAAGAGACAGCCCTCTCTCAGCTTTTAACTTTCCTGGAGGTCTTGAGGGTTAGCAGGACAGAGGCTACACTCCCAGGACTCTTCATGTGCAGGTGGGCACCACATTCCCCCAGGGATATCACAGATCATCAAGTATTGAACCTCTTTGGGACTGGTAGAGTATTCTTACTGCCTCCTTCAACAAAGAAACAATTAAGAGGTGGAATGTTGGTAAGCATTCAAGCTACCATTCTCCTCAGAACCCTTTTGCAAAAGGTTTAGTTTAATAAAAATAAAGTTTGAAGACACAAGAAGGAGAAGGGGTGGAAAGGAGAGAATATATATGAGAATACCAACATTTGAATGTAGAGCAGACACTCCTGTGAGGACAGAGATTTAATTTTCAAAAGCTTTTGCACAGCAAAGGAAACCATAATCAAAATGAAAAGACAAATTACAGAATAGCAGAAAATATTTGCAAACAGTACAGCCTACAAGGGACTAATCTCCAAAACAACTCATGGGACTCAATATCAAAAAATGGGCATAAGACTGAAATAGATATTTCTCCAAATAGGAACATACAGATGGCTGAGAGACACATGAAAAGATGCTCAACATTGCTAATGATTAGAGAAATGCAAATCAAAATTACAATGATATATCACCTCACACCAATCAGAATGGCCATCATCAAAACTTCTACAAACAATAAATGCTGGAGAGGGAACCCTCCTACACTGTTATGGGAGGGTACATTGGTACAGCCACTATGGAGAAGAGTATGGAAGTTCCTTAAAGATACAGTAATATACTACAAGACATATATCTGGAGAAAAATGTCATTCAAAATGATAATGCACCCCAATGTTCATTGCAACACTCTTTACAATAGCCAAGATATGGAAGCAACCTAAATGTCTATTGACAGATGAATGGATAACAAAGATGTGGTACATATACACAATGGAATATTATTCAACCATAAAAAGGATGAAATAATGCCATTTGCAGCAGTATGGATAGACCTGGAGATCATCATACTAAATGAAGTAAGACAGAGAAAGATGAATATTACGTGGTATTGTTTATAGGTGAAATCTTTAAAAAATGATACAAATGAACTTATTTACAAAACAGAAATGGACTCATAGGCTTAGAAAACAAATTTATGGTTACTGAGGGGAAGGTTAGAGGGAGGGGAAGATTAGGAGCTTGGGATCGACATGTACACACTGCTATATTTAAAACAAATAACAAACAAGGACCTAATTATATCAGAGAGAATTCTGTTTAATATTCTGTGATAACCTATATAGGAAAAGAATTTGAAAAGAATAGATACTATTATTCCTGTGTGGTTAGAAAACAGCCTCATGCATGCTAAGGGCTCACTAGTTAGTGTTAAGGTAAATAAATTATAGAAAGGCAATAATTTTAAAATGAAAAAAATATATAAGTAGCTTCATGCTGTGTCATTTATAAGTTCAAATAATGAAATAAATCTCTAATAAATAAAGTTGATCAAAATTGGACAGGCCTAACTTCAAGGCAGATTTGGTAAAAAAGAAAAAAAATATATATCACCACCACCAAGTCCCTAACTTGGTCTTCTCTGATAACATGCTATCATATAACAACAATCTCTTTTTGCCTTGTATTATAGGAGTTTTGGTTTCCTATCACTCCATTCAATAAACATTTCAGTGTGGGATCAGAGGAAAAGACACAATTCAATTGACTGAGGTTTAGAGAATAGCTACTATCAGCAAACATTCTGTTAAGAAAGATATGTAAGATACTTTTAAATTGTTGAGGGATGAGGTTCATAAAAAACAATAGACTTTCAAATGAGAATATATGTTAAAAATGTAGGCCTGTATAAATCACTTGGACCTTTTTCAGAGGATGATTTTCTAATTTAAATTATGTCATGTGGTTTTGAATAAACACAGTAGTTCTGTTCCTGGAACTTAATGAGCACAGTGAAGATATATTCACCAAAACTATGTAGCAACCTGGTCACATGCATTCTACATATATTTATGGAAAGGGGCAGGGGAAATATAATTTTTATTTTATCTTTATATTACTTCTAAAGATTCAGGAGACATAAAACCCCAAGTATTTAAACAAGGCTCTGTAAACAAGGACTACTTACTGAACAGAAAGGTCTCAATTATTTAGTTAAAAGGCTGACAGTTTTTCCATAAATTGCTTATCAAATTACACAAAAATGCTAAAATATATAAACTAGGAATTGACATGAAGCATTTATTAAAAGTGAAAGAAGTTGCTGGTAGCCAAAATAGCCATTAACATCTAAGTCAATAGTTGAGCAAAGTAATTCAAACCTAAAAAGCAATAATTGTTCTTAAATATAATTTAAATATTTCATTACTTATAACAAGGGTCCATAAGATTTTTTTTCTGTAAATGATCAAATGGTTAATATTTCAGGCTTTTCAATTCTTAAACTGTTTCTGTTGCAATTGCTAAATCTTGTCATTGTAGGAGGAAAGCAACCTAGACAAGCATAAAAGAATGTATTTGTGTTGCAATAAAACTTATTTACAAAGAATATGTTTGCTAAATCCCCTGTCATGTCATATAAAGCTCTTCACAATACAGCAAATACATTAAGATTCCACGTTTGAATCCGTGCCCCAATTAACTACTTGCTAACTTTCTCTTTCCCCTCCCCATCTCTTACTCACACATCTCATCTTCTGCAGTAGCCAACCAAGGGCAGGGTTCCAAAAGTGCAATTGGAATGATGACCCCAAGGGAAATACAGAGGAGGGCATGCTGAAGTCCATGGGGTCACAAAGAGTCAGACACAACTTAGCAACTGAACTACAAACAGCAAACTCAGAGGAAAGAGTATTTTTTAACTTATATTGTGTAAATTGCCAGCTCATGGTAACAATTAAAGGCAGACCACTTTTAGTTGGTTTTATTACTGAACTGAAATTCTCTATCATTTTATTGCCCATATTGCCTACGCTCAAAACAGACCATTATCATGGTGCTTGCCTTCCAGTTTAACATTATCTTCTGCATCTTTTTTTCTTTTCTTTCTTTTTTTTTTAACGTGGACCATTTTTACAGTCTTTGCTGAATTTGTTATAGTATAGCTTCTGTTTTATGCTTTGTTTTTTTGGCTAGGAGGCAAGTACAATCTTAGCTCCACAGCCAAGGATTGAACCTGCATCACCTGATTAGATGGTGAAGTTTTCATCACTGGACCATTAGGGAAGTCTCCTCTTCTGTATCTTAAGTGGAAAATATAACTGCATATGTTGGACTTTTCTTTCTAATTAATATTCTTTAACTGTTGTCTAGAGGTTATAGGATGCATTGTAACTTATTTAATAAATCCTACATGATAAATATTTAAGCTATTTACAATGTTCCCTGATATAAACAATGCTCTATTGAATTTACTTGAATACTCATCTTTGCACCCTTGTGATAGTGTTCTGTGTGGATAAATTCCTAGAAACTGAATTGATGACACTACAATTTTAACATACCGTGCACCACATTTCTCTTCAAAAATGCTGAGTCAATTTAAACCGTAGCCAAGAGTAAATGATAGTATCTTTGCTCCATGCTCTCTCCATGAGAGATAAGATCAATATTTTTAACTCTTGCCAATTTGTGAACTCAAATATTCTATCTCATTTTATTTCAAATTGTATTTCTTTTCATAAATTACCAACTATTTTTTATTTTTTCCTCTGAAAATTCTCTTTGACATATGATGATGTGTAATTTAAGGTCAGGTGGAGGGAATGTTCAGAAAGGCAGTCTTAAAAACACACAAGTAAAGTTTAATATATTCCAATAGAGTGTCAAAATTGTACTGCTTGGTCAGTTAAATCCACCTGGTTAAGATTGATTATTTAGCTGCTGTAGGGGAATGTGTTTGGGTATTTCTGTCTTGTTACACTTTAAAACTCCCACAGCTCATCAATAAATTATTCGTATTTTTGTCAGTAAGAAACAGTTATAAATATCTGTTTGTATTTAGTGTCAGTAATTTCACTCTAATTTGAGTGATATTTGTCAAACACATACCTCCTCTCCAACAAACTATATTTCTCTTCTTTTGTTTTGGAATGAGGGTAGGGTGGACTTATCCATAATCATCCACAATATTCACTAGTAAAATTAAATATTTCTAATCTAATTTCATAAGTATATCATTTGGCCCCTGGTATGAGATGACAACTTCAGACATGTACGTGATGATCTTGAAACCACACTGGACATTTGACTTTCATGGGGGAAGCCTTGAGGTATTCTTCTTTTGAGTGTTAAAGTCCTATTAAACAAGATATGTGTGCTCAGCCTTCCTACTATTTGACAGTAGTAAGGCTCTTACCCTAGGGCCTGCCCAAGGGTTTTGTCCTTGTACTCTTCTAATCTTGATTTCTGTACACTTTCTAAATGATCTTATACAAATTCTTGTCTTTAAATACAGTCTACTGAAAATTCCTTATTTGTATCTCAAAGCCAAACCTCACTCCTGAACTCTAAATTGATGTATTCAAATAGCTTACTTAAACTCTCCAGCTATATAAAGAAGAGGCATCTTAACATATTTAAAAGTGTACTCTTGACCTCCTTCATAGCATTTCCTACCATGGTTCCACTTCTCAGAAAATGCTGATTCCACTTTTTCAGGTTGTTCAGATCAAAACATTAGAGGCATAACTGAGCTCTCTCCTTTCCTCATAACTATATAGAGCCAACAACAAATACTCTCAGTGTTTCTTCAGAATTGGTCCATAATTTAATAATTCTGAGGAAACTAACTCTAATTACCTCTATGGCTATCACCCTGGTCCAAGTCACTATCTTTATCTTATCTCCTTGCAGTCCCTTCTTCACACAGTATCCTTAGCCATCTTCTTTTTTTTTAGCAATCCTTTTAAAACAAAAGTCAGTTCATGTTCCTCCTCCCATGGCTTTCCAACATGCTCAGAAAAAAAGCCTGAGTCCTTGCCATGATTTGTAAGCATCTCACCATCTAGTCCAACAAGATCTCTCTCTGACCCCATCTCACACCATTCCATGCTGTTTACCTCTAGTCACAGTGGCATATTTGCTATTTTCTAGAATACATCTGGCCCTCACTCATCCCAGGAGTCTATGTTCTGTTTGTCTATGAATCTCCTTTCTAGGTAAATCAGCACTGCAGTCTTCTTCACTGTCTTCAATTTTCTGGTAATTTATCATAGAGACCTGACATCATATAGAATATTAATAAAAACTAGGACATACATAATGGCAAATGTGTGCTAAACTTATCATTAGATATTACATACAGATAGATATTATATGTAATTAGAGAAATACAATTTCAATGTATAATAGAAATCTAGTAGGTTTTAAAACAGGATAAATATCTTTAATGTAACTGTGAAGGAGAAATACACATAGCTAACATTTACTGAATGCTGTTCTCCTGGACCCTGTAAGAAAGAAAAAAGCAGAAGTGTCAACATTAACAGAGTAGATATTTTAAAACTGCAGAGGCAACTAGGATTATTTACATTGACCAAAGAGTTATAATCTACTCTATAGCTGTAACAGCCACACACTTGTGTCTGCTACATTAAATGCATAAAGTCAAACATGAGATGTACAAGAAGAATTGACAGAAAGATTTCTGAGAGTTGGTAGTACACCTTTGTCAAGCTCAGATGGGACTCACAGAGTTTCTATGTTTAAGGGAGCTTGGGGGCCCATGGCAATCAGAACAGATAAGAAACAATATGGACAGACTGAGAAATAGCATTTCAGTTCTGCCCTTAGTTCTAGGGCAGCCTTGAGGTGAGACAGCCTGAAGGAATAACAATTTCTTGCTCTTTTCCCCTTATTTGATAAGATATACAAAAAGATGAGTGTTTTAACCAAATAAGAAAAAACCTGCTACATTTCTTTGACTTAATTTTATACTGTATCTTGGCTTATGCATAGTTATGTCAGTGTTTGGAAGACCATTATTGACAAAATACGGGATAAAAAAATTATTTGCAATGTGATTTCAACTAATCAGAAACAAATCTTGTGACATTTGTTTATTGTGTACTTCAACTACTTTTATTAAAATTTGTATTGTTTTATTGGAGTTTCCCCCAGTGGCTCAGTGGTAAAGAATCTGCCTGCAATGCATGAGCCACAGAAGATGTGGGTTCAGTCCTTGGGTCAGGAAGACCCCTGGGAGGAAGGCATGGCAACCCACTCCAGTATTTTTGCCTGGAGAACTCCATGGACAGAGAAGCCTGATGGGCTACAGTCCTGGTTGCAAACAATCACACTTGACTGAAAGGACTTAGCATAAATAGTTTTATTGAAATTAAATACCTGTTCATTCTTTTCAATTAGACTGCAATTTCCATAGTGTGGGGTAGAGCACTGGTTTTCATACTGGTGGGATATATATATGTATATATATACACACATACATATACATACATATATATCAGAGGACACACAAAGCTTTTCCAAAGGGTTAAATTTTTCAAAGAACATTGATCCTTTTCATATCCTTAGCTTCTGTGTGAATTCTTCCAATAACGATCTTAGGAAGATATAGGTTTTGCTAATTCTTTATTTCCAATTCCCCTTTCATAATCCTTTCTCCCACTTTACACAAGAAATGACTCTCTCTTACCATCCAGAATCTTACTATGAAGTGTCACCCTGCCAAATAAAACTAGCCCAGGCATTAAATGAAAGACTGGTACCAAGTCCAAGCTCACTCTGCTTGTTGCATGACAGGCCTATGAATCTGAGAGAGAAGTTGAGGCAAGGAATATAACTATTCAGAAAGCTGACTGACCAAGATGACAAACAAATGTCTCAAAACAATCATCTTGTGGGTTCTGGATGCCAGGTTCTTTTATGGATCAGAGATGGGGAAGGGGGAAGTGAGGAAACAAAGTAAAAAGGCCATCAATCTTGAAAATATTTCCTAGTGTGGCACTGACAGGTGGAGAGGGTTCTGAACTTTAGCCTAATTGTCAGGTTGAGGAGTAGGATTCTCTGAGGCTGATCATTTGTATGATTAAACTAATAATAGCAAAAACAATGGAAAACAAGTCAAAGAAATAGTTCCAACATGGAGTCAGAATAGACTTCTCTCTGCAACAAGGCCACGTTGACTAACATAATGGTGTTGATGTTGACCAAGTGAATGACTCTAATGACTGCTTTTAACAATTTGTTTTGCAAGTCAGTTGAACTTAAATTATTTGCTGTCAACAAAATTGACAGCATGTCCTGTCAAATCAATAACCTACACTATTAAAAACAATTTTTGTGCCTTTTGGCATATCTATACAAATTTCAAAAGAATTGAATAACATTGATACTTCTATTCCCATCCACTTAATTATGTGAAATGGATNAAATGGATTCTCAGCAATCACATTAATAAAAGCAGAAGTTAAGACCAACAAACTTGATTGAACTACAGCTTATTCTAATGGTTCTTAATATCCATCCATAGCTAGAGGAATTGAAAAGTTTTGTCTTTCTCATTTAGAAATGTATGACCAATAAATCTTAATTTTCATATGTAATAATTATCAATCTTTTAATATATATATATTGTTCTGATCACATTAGAACTAATAAAATTATATTGACAGATTATTTGTGAAGGTATTTTTAGTACCTTTAG
Organism: Redunca redunca; assembly: GCA_006410935.1. Classification (NCBI taxonomy): domain Eukaryota; kingdom Metazoa; phylum Chordata; class Mammalia; order Artiodactyla; family Bovidae; genus Redunca; species Redunca redunca. The sequence continues at coordinate 123,933 of SJYQ01000364.1, read as the reverse complement.
TCAGTTAGTTCAGTCGCTCAGTCGTGTTCGACTCTTTGCAACCCCATGAATCTCAGCATGCCAGGCCTCCCTGTCCATCACCAACTCCCGGAGTTCACTCAGATTCACGTCCATTGAGTCAGTGATGCCATCCAGCCATTTCACCCTCTGTCGTCCCCTTCTCCTCCTGCCCCCAATCTCTCCCAGCATCAGAGTCTTTTCCAATGAGTCAACTCTTCGCATGAGGTGGCCAAAGTACTGGAGTTTCAGCTTCAGCATCATTCCTTCCAAAGAAATCCCAGGGTTGATCTCCTTCAGAATGGACTGGTTGGNTTAATAAATGTATATTTATTTATGATTCAGTCTCAGTAAGGATATTTGAAAGATGTTTATGCTTAATTTTATTTAATCATCTCTATTCCCATTTTTTTATTATCATTGTCTTTAGAATTTTATAGGAAATAACTGCTTATGCAAAAATGTAAATTTTTTTAAAGTAGTCATTTGAAACTAAGTACAAGCAAAGGTAAGAATTTCATGAACTTGTTATTCATTATTAACAAAACGCTTATGCCCAAAGATTTTACAACATTCACTTCCTTGAAAAGAAATAAAATACATATGTTATAATATGTATTCAGCCTTGATTTTATGCACATTGCATATTCTAATTATTACAATCTAATTTATAAACAATGCATGCTGTGGTTCTGACAGTGAAATTGTGATGAAACACAGAGTACCAATTTTAATTACATACAGTTCTAATACGGTGAGCACTGCAGCATTTCTGTCATCTTTGAAATGGTAACAGAATGAAAAAAAGTTTTTGAAATATGAGCATGAAGGTAATGAGATCAATAAATGTCAGCTAGAAAAAGTAATCACAACTCCTGAGACTCACTGACCTTTCTACAAGTTCTAGAAATAATAGAGTAGCTTGGGATGAGGAATTCTTTAACAATGAGAAACTGATACTACTATAAGAAGAAAGGGAAGCAGAGATTGCCCTCTGACATCAAAAACATTGCCTATAAAGGTAATTTTGACACAATAATTTATTCCCTTGATTTTTTTCCTAAGGTCACCACCAACATAGATCACAAACCTTTGGACTTTACAGAGACAAAATTCCCACTGAAGCCTTTTGAATACTGAAATACTTGCTTCATAGACTTAGTTTGCTTCACAACATTCAGCATCCCAATAGAGTTTAATCATACTGTTGGTTAATTTAAATGCCCAAAGTGAAAAACATTCTATTTTCATAGTTGTAAAATCACTCTATCAGTATCTGAATGTAATTTGGGAGAATTCAGTTTTGGAAAGTGTTTGAAGGAGTGTTCAGAAAGATTTAATCACCATGAAATAGTCAGCATTTGAATATAAAATGAGGTGATAATATAAAACTCTAAATTATGATATTAAAATAATTTTAAACTCCACAAAATTTTAGAAGATACTGCAAAACCAGTCTTCTGTAATAACTAAGTTTCTACAGGACTAGAAGGGGCTAGGCTGGAGTAAGTTTTTGGTTATTACAGCTTTTATCCTGACGGCAGACTGAAGTTAGCATCATAAAAGTGGCTGAGATTTCAATACAAAACCCACAGCCTTTCTATGAAAGAAAATGAGAGAAAAGTTCAGGAAACTCACAGATATTCAAAAGTAAAGATGAAATCAAAGATATAACAAAGTCACAGTTGTGAATCCAAATTTATGCTTTTATACTCTGTTGGTATATTTAGCTGACCCCTGAACTACACACGCACTGGGAAAACTCAAGCATATACAGTTAAAGATAAAATAACTGAACTAATATCTAAGTTGCCAGCCAAGAGACAAAGTTTGCAATTTGACTCCAACCAACGGAATGACCAACTAAAACAAGTCACCAACACACTTCTGAGAAATATAACAAAGTCCAGAGACTCCATAAGATAAAATCCACAATGCACGGGAAACAATTAAAAACTGCTTTACTCATGAAGTATTAGGAATGTGTAAGCCAGATTCTGGAAAAAAAAATCAACTAAAATCCATCCCAAGAAGAATCAGTTACTGAAATTATAAGAAGATAAAACTTATAAATAAAATAAAACTGTTATAACTATGTTCCATAAAAATATGATCACAATGAAAAAAGAAAATCAAATATTGGAGAAGAAATAAAAAGCTTCAAAAGAGAACCAAATAAGAGAGGATTCTGGAAAGATGGTAAAGTAGGAAGCATCAGGAATCTGTTTCTCCAACTAGACAACATTACACTTGAAGAATCTGATATAACAGTTTTGGAACTCTAGTGCCTAGAAGGTTTGCAACTTCAAGGAAAGGCCTGAATAGGAAGTTGCAGGTAATTTCAGCCCTTATCACAGTTGCATCTACTAAAATCCATTCTACACCTGCTGTCAGGTAGCTGTGCACATATTCCTAAATAAGCCAGCACATAGTTTGCTAGAGACAGGATCAGCAAGCTTTAGGTATCCCCAATAAGACTGTCAACAGATTTCTCACCAGAAACTTTGGAGGCCAGAAAGCAAAGTCTGATATATTCAAAGTGCTAAAAGGAAAAACAAACACTTTCAACTAAGAATACAATATATTGAAAAACTATTTAAGAGTGAGAGTAAAATGAAGATATTTCCAGATAAACAAAAGCTGAAGGAATCCATTATCACTAGAACTGCCCTTCAGGACATGGCAAGAGAGTCCTGCAAGGGGAAGTAAAACGATGCTAGACAATAACAGAAGGAATACTATTTTGTCTAGGTTTGTCACTGCTTTTCTTCCAAGGAGCAAGAGTCTTTTAATTTCATGGCTGCAGTCACCATCTGCAGTGATTTTGGAGCCCAAAAAAGTAAAGTCTCTCACTATTTCCACTGTTTCCACTGTTTCCCAGTCTATTTGCCATGAAGTAATAGGACTGGATGCCATGATCTTCATTTTTTGAAGGTTGAGTTTTAAGCAAGCTTTTTGACTCTCCTCTTTCACTTTCATCAAGAGGCTCTTTAGTTTCTCTTTGCTTTCTGCCGTAAGGATGGTGTCATCTGCATACCTGAGGTTATTGATATTTCTCCTGGCAATCTTGATTCCAGCTTGTACTTCATCCAGCCTGGCATTTCACATGATGTATTCTGCATATAAGTTAAATAAGCAAGATGACAATATATTGTCTTGACCTTCTCCTTTCCTGGGCTTTCCTGGTAGCTCAGACGGTAAAGCATCTGCCTACAATGCGGGAGACACGGGTTTGATCCCTGGGTCAGAAAGATCCCCTGGAGAAGGAAATGGCAACCCACTCCAGTATTCTTGCTTGGAAAATCCCATGGACCGAGGAGCGTGATAGGCTACAGTCCATGGGGTCGCAGTGAGTCGGACACGACTAAGCGACTACACTTTCCTTTCCCAATTTGGAACCAGTCTAATGTTCCATGTTCGGTTCTAACTGTTGCTTCTTGACCTGCATACAGATTTCTCAGAAGGAAGGTGAGGTGGTCTGGGATTCCCATCTCTTCAAGAATTTTCCACAGTTTGTTGTGATCCACACAGTCAAATGTTTTAGCATAGTTAGTGAAGATGAAATAGATTTATTTTTTTTAATTCTCTTGCTTTTTCTATGATCCAGTGGATGTTAGCAATTTGATCTCTGGTTCCTCTGCCTTGTCTAAATCCAGATTGAACATCTGGACATTCTTGGTTTATGTACTGCTGAAACCTAGCTTGCAGGATTTTGAGCATAATCTTGCTAGCATGTGAAAAGAGTGCAATTGTATGGTAGTCTGTACATTCTTTGACATTGTCTTTCCTTGGGATTGGAATGAAAACTGACCTTTTCCCATCCTGTGGCTGCTGCTGAGTTTTCCAAATTTGTTGGCATATTGAGTGCAGCACTGAAACAGCATCATTGTTTAGAAGGAAGGGTACACTTTAAAATACTTAAATGGTAAAATTTCTATTATGTGCATTTTACCACAATAATTTTTTTCTTTGATGAAAGAAATGAGATTCTAGAACTGAAGAGAATAATATTTGAGATTAAAAAAAAAAACAAACAAACTAGATTTACTGTAAAGCAGGATAGAAAAGACAGAAAAGTCATTGAATATAAAAATTGATCAATATGATCTAATCACCTAATGTAAATAAATTAAAATAGATTGAAAACAAAATGAGCCATAACTTGGAGAACTCTTGAATGAAAGCAAAAGATCTAATATATGTGCAATTGCAGTCCCATAAGGAGAGATGATAAAAAAAAAATGAAGCACAAAAAATTTAAAGAGACAATAGCTCAAAATTTTCTGAATTTAGTAAAAGAAAAATTTATAGATTCAAGCAGCTATGTGAATCCCAAACAACACAGATATTCATGTAGAAACAGGCCGAAGCACATCACAGCCAAAATTCTGAAAGAGAAATCTTGAAAGCAGCCAGTGGAAGATGATAAACAACAGTTTGAATTATTAACAACTCTTCATCAGAAATCACTATGGCCAAAAAGCAGAGGAATGGCATCATTAAAGTAGGAAAAGAAAAGCTACCAACTTTAAATTTTATGTTAATAAAAATATTTAATGAAACAAAATATTTAGTTAAAAACAAGATAATTCACTGCTAGCTGAAATTCATTACTATAATAAATGTCAAATGGAGTCCTCAGTCTGAAGGGAAATCATACCATGTGAAAACTCGGTTCTTTGGGAAGGAATGAAAAACCTAGAAAAGATTTTCTTTTTCGTTTTTTATTTTAATATGGAGGAGGCAAATAGAAAAGGCTGTATTTCCCTTTCCCTACATTAAAATCTATAGGATTGTTTAAAATAAATATTACCTATGTTTGATATAAATGTAAAACATAACAGCCATAGTACAGATTGTGAAGGAAAGGAGGAGACCTTTATAGTTACTACATCTTATATTAAATGATAAATTATTATTTATACATAAATGTGTATGAGAATCTCTAGAGAAACTACAATATATAATGTACAAGTTATAGCTTAAAAAATCAAGAGTTAATCAAGTATGTAAAAGTTACTCAAATAATAAAAGAGAAGTCAAGGAAAGAACAGAGGGTCAAAAAAATAAGGACAAAGAGAAACAAATGAGCTAAACATTCCAATTAAAAGGCAGATTTCAGAACAGATTTTAAGAGTGAGAATGATGAAAGGCTTCGCTGGTGGCTCAGATGGTAAAGAATCTGCTTGTAATACAGGAGACCTGAGTTCAGTCCCTGCGTTGGCAAGATCCCCTGGAGAAGGGAATGGCACTCCAGTATTTTTGCTTGGAGAATTACATGGATAGAGGAACCTGGTGGACTACAGTTAATGAGGTTGCAAAGTGTCAGACACAACTGAGCAACTAACACATTCACTTTCAGTAATGAAAGTAAAAGACCTAGGATGGCTTTTAGTTACCTCAATGGAACCTAAGTTTCTTGAGTCAGAACTCTTCCCTATTCTAATCAGAGCCTAAATCAAGGTGAGAATTTCAGGCTATTAAAACAGTAAACAACATGTTAGGGAATTCTCTCGTGGTCCAGTGGTTAGGACTTCATGCTTTCACGGCAAGGAGCTTGGATTTGATTCCGGTTAGGAAACTAAGATGTCAGAACTAAGATACTGTGCCAGGGCCAAAAAAAAATGGGTGTTAAACAGTAGCACTGGTGAAACAATTGCTAGGGCAGAGGGATCCACATAGTCTTTCATAGTATTATTAAGAAGCTACATGGCCCTTTGCATCTATTTTCAACTGAGATTTCAAGATAAAAGGAAATTTCCCAAGAAAAGGATACTCTTGGTCACATTTGTCTATCAGAAGTTAGCAAAAGGACACACGTTTAAGAAAAAGTGAAAGCTATATAACCTGACAGATAGAAGCCACTTCTGCAAAATGCAGCCAACATTCTGTAGAACATAATGGCAGGGAGCAAAATCACTGTAGAATTTACCTAAGCTATGATGTGTAAAGTCAACTTTGAATACTTATTAATGCAAAAATGAGAATTTTTAGGAATTAACCAAAAATAATGACTATCACAGTATCAAACTGTGGTACAATAATGACACGGGGCATACACATGTTGGATGAGGAGGATGGATTAACCCAAGGAGAAATGCCGTCTATAAAAAATAGAGTCTATAGCTCTGGCAGTACTACATTTGAAAGCTAAGAAGATTCAGTACTGATGTCAGAAAGTGCTTTACAGTATTTATATAAATATTGCATGTGTTTTCAAATATATCAATACATACTAAAAAATGCATGGTTCAATTCCTACGTACATGTTTGTTCTCAAGTACTATTTTTGTTCACTTAAATTTCCAATAAAGAGAATTGAGTCTATTATTGGTATATCTATATATCTGACTTGGGTGACTTCCCACCTGAAAACAGTAGGTAGAAGTCTAATGTTCATAGCAGTCAAGAATAGCATGGCACATCTTCATAATGTTTCTTTTCAAGGATGGTGCATATGACAACTGCATTTTCTAAAAAGCTTCCCTGTGGCTCAGAGGGTAAAGCGTCTGCCCCCAAGGCAGGAGACCTGGGTTCGATCCCTGGGTTAGGAAGCTCCCCTGGAGAAGGAAATGGCAACCCACTCCAGTATTCTTGCCTGGAGAATCCCATGGACAGAGGAGTCTGGTAGGCTACAGTCCATGGGGTCGCAAAGAGTCGGATACAACTGAGCAACTTCACTTTCACTTTCAACAAAAGGTAGTACGTGTATTCGCATTCCACAGTCATTTCTGATATTCTCTTTGAGTAAAATAATAAAAATTCAGCATTAATGAAAAGAACTAAGGCTTACATGTTAACCAAATATTCCTGATGTTTCTAGAAACTTAAGTTTTCATAAAGCAATCTTTAATTCTCTATTGAAAAGATAATTACCTGACACATATGCAACTTCTAAAAGACCTCTGAAAAGAAACACATACATCAACCTGTCATATTCTGATTTTCTGATAAGTCAAATTTCATTCCAATGTTTGGGAAAATGCTGAGCATACTATCACCTGCTATAAAAGTATAAAATAATGCTAGCTTCAGTAATAACTCAGCCTCTAGTTATGACCAAGTAAAAAATCAAGCCTAGGCCAAATTCTTCATGAATCTGGATTATTTATTAAATGTAAAAACTATACTTCTACCATATATAATTTTAGTATATTATTATTAATGGTTTATTAACATGCAGTGAAAAAATACATGCTTTAGTGAGTGATTATAAGCAAAAAATAATGTAGTTCTGTCATCAGAACTTTTATTATTTCTCCTATATGTTGGTAACTTAAAACTGTTTTTGAAAATAATCAATAGATTTCCATCTAACATATACAGTGGTGCAGTGGTAAAAAATCCAGCTATTGTGATCATCTGCCTCAGATTTAGTTCCAAAATTATAGGAAAAAAAATCACTTAGTGATATTAATGTCAGGCAATAATATGATGATACTCCCCTGCTCAGTGATGAATGAAATAGGATTATTCTAAATATGGTCAATTTAAAAAATTTATACTTTTGCCGGGCTTAAAAGTCTACAAAAGAATCAACTGATCTTATTAAGATGGTTTTTGGAAATTTCTTAAAAGTGGCACGAATAGACCACACTGACAAGCAGTAACCACAAACTGAATGGCTCTGTTTGATTATAAACATCAGGCAACCTAAGCGGCAGAATCAATACCATGTTAGTAAGGACTCCATAGGTATGACTGATATTCACTGAGCAAAGGGCTAGATTATAGGTAATTCACTGAGCACGTCACAGATAACTGCAGGTAATACCAACAATAGGGACATTACCATATGCAATATCATGGCTTCAGTTCAGTTCAGTTCAGTTGCTCAGTCGTGTCCGACTCTCTGCGACCCCATGGACTACAGCACGCCAGGCCTCCCTGTCCATCACGAACACCCGGAGTTTACTTAAACTCATTTCCACTGAGTTGGTGATGCCATCCAACCATCTTATCCTCTATTGTCCCCTTCTCCTCCTGCCTTCAATTTTTCCCAGCATCAGGGTCTTTTACAATAAGTCAGTTCTTCGCATCAGGTGGCCAAAGTATTGGCATTTCAGCTTCAACATCAGTCCTTCCAAGGAATATTCAGGACTGATTTCCTTTAGGATGGACAGGTTGGATCTCCTTGCAGTCCAAGGGACTGTCAAGAGTCTTTTCCAACACCACAGTTCAAAACCATCAGTTCTTTGGTGTTCAGCTTTCTTTTATAGTCCAACTCTCACATCCATACATGACTACTGGAAAAACCATAGCTTGGACTAGACAAACCTTTGTTGGTAAAGTAATGTCTCTGCTTTTTAATATACTGTCTAGGTTGGTCATAATTTTCCTTCCAAGGAGTAAGTGTCTTTTAATTTCATAGCTGCAGTTACCATCTGCAGTGATTTCAAAGTACAAAAAAAACCCAAGTCTCTCACTGTTTACACTGTTTCCTCATCTATTTGCCATTAAATGATGGGACTGCATGCCATGATCTCAGTTTTCTGAATGCTGAGCTTTAAGCCTTGTTCACTCTCCTCTTTCACTTTCATCAAGAGGCTTTTGAGTTCCTCTTCACTTTCTGCCATAAGTGTGTCATCTGCATATCTGAGGTTATTAATATTTCTCCCAGCAATCTTGATTTCAGCCTGTGCTTCATCTAGTCCAGCATTTCTCATGATGTACTCTGCATATACATTAAATCAGCAGGGTGACAATACACAGCCTTGATGTACTCCTTTTCTGATTTGGAACCAGTCTGTTGTTCCATGTCTGGTTCTCACTGTTGCTTCTTGACCTGCACATAGATTTCTCAGGAGGCAGGTAAAGTGGTCTGGGATTCCCATCTCATTAAGAATTTTCCATGGCTTGTTATGATCCACACAAAGGCTTTGGCATAATCAATAAAGCCAAAGTAAATATTTTTCTGGAACTCTCTTGCTTCTTCGATTATCCAACGGATGTTGGCAATTCAATCTCTGGATCCTCTGCCTTTTCTAAAACCCATATTGGACATCTGGAAGTTCTCGGTTCACATACTGTTGAAGCCTGGTTTGGAGAATTCTGAGCATTACTTTCCTAGCATGCAAGATGAGTGCAATTGTGCCTTAGTGTGAACATTCTTTGGCATTGCCTTTCTTAGGGATTGGAATGAAAATTGACCTTTTCCAGTCCTGTGGCAGGACTGCTGAGTTTTCCAAATTGGCTGGCATATTGAGTGCAGCACTTTCACAGCATCGTCTTTTAGGATTTGAAATAGCTCAACTGGAATTCCATCACTTCCACTAGCTTTGTTCATAGCGACACTTCCTAAGGCCTATTCAATTTCACATTCCAGGATGTCTGGCTCTAGGTGAGTGATCACACCATCGTGATTATCTGGGTCATGAAGATCATTTTATTATAGTTCTGTGTATTCTTGCCACCTCTTCTTAACATCTTCTGTTTCTGTTAGGTGCATATCATTTTTCCCTTTATTGTGCCCATCTTTGCATGAAATGTTTCCTTGGTATCTCTAACTTTCTTGAAGAATTCTCTAGTCTTTCCCATTCTATTGTTTTCCTATATTTGCATTGATTACTGAGGAAGGCTTTATTATCTCTCCTTGCTATTCTTTGGAACTCTGCATTCAAATGGGTGCATCTTTTCTTTTCTCCTTTGCCTTTCACTTTTCTTCTTTTCTCAGCTATTTGTAAGGCCTCATCAGACAACCATTTTTCCTTTTTGCATTTCTTTTTTTGGAGGATGGTCTTTATCACTGCCTCCTGTACAATGTCACAACCTCCATCTATAGTTCTTCTAGCACTCTGTCTATGAGATCTAGTTCCTTAAATCTATTTGTCACTTCCACTGTATAATTGTAAGGGATTTGATTTAGGTCCTACTTGAATGGTCTGGTGGTTTTCCCTACTTTCTTCAGTTTCAGTCTGAATTTGGCAAAAGGAGTTCATGATCTGAGGCACAGTCAGCTCCTGGTCTTGTTTTTGCTGAGTATATGGAGCTTTTCCATCTTTGGCTGCAAAGAATATACTCAATCTGATTTCAGTATTAACCATCTGGTGATGTACATGTGTAGAGTCTTCTCTTGTGTTGTTGGAAGAGGGTGTTTTCTATGACCAGTGTGTTCTCTTGGCAAAATTCTATTAGCTTTTGCCCTGCTTCATTCTGTACTCCAAGGTATAATTTTCCTGTTACTCCAGGCATCTCTTGACTTCCTACCTTTGCATTCCAGTCCCCTATAATGAAAAGGACATCTTTTTGGGGTGTTAGTTCTTGAAGGTCTTGTAGGTCTTTATAGAACCATTCAACTTCAGCTTCTTCAGCATTACTGGCTGGGGCATAGACTTGGATTACTATGATATTGAATGGTTTGCCTTGGAAATAAACAGAGATCATTCTATCATTTTTGAGATTGCATCCAAGTACTGCACCTCAGACTATTGTTGACTGTGATGGCTACTCCATTTCTTCTAAGGGATTCTTGCCCATGGTAGTAGATATAATGGTCATTTGAGTTAAATTCACCCATTCCAGTCCATTTTAGTTCACTGATTCCTAAAATGTTGATGTTCACTCTTGCTGTCTCCTGTTTGACCACTTCCAACTTGCCTTGATTCACGGACTTAACATTCCAGGTTCCTATGCAGTATTGCTCTTTATAGCATCCGACTTTACTTCCACTACCCTATTATGGCTTACTCATGATATCATTGGCTTACTCATAGAGAAAATACTATAGAGCTTTCATAATTGCTATTTACAGCACAGAGGAATGAGATGAAGAAGGGTTAAATGACTTGTCTAATTTCACTCAGAAAGTGAATTATGAAGCAGAAATCACAGCCCAGAAGAGAGAAAACATAGCTTTCAAATAGCTCAAATATATCTGCAGTGGTGTATAGTAGTTACTTCATGCTGAGTTGCCATTTTTTTTTAACTGTGAAACAGAAGCCCACTAAAAGCATTAGAGCCATTGGATTTTCTTAATAAAATGTGTATTTCAGCATAAACATTGCACTTTTCTCCATGTTCCTACTGCTTTTGTTTTGAAAAAGCCATATACCTTACCATAGATGAATCCTTAAATGAAAGAAAATACACATATTTTCCTTCAATAATATTTCAAGAGGTATTAGTTATATAATCACTCAAAATACTTTGTTATAGCACATTCTTGAGTAAATGTTCTCAATATTTTCCTAAAAATATGTACAGCATTTTTGGTATTTAATATTTGGTAGTTCTTTTCAAGGAATGATTTGTCTTTAAAAAGACAAATAAAATTGATAAACATTTAGCCAGACTTATCCAGAACAAAAGTGATAAGGCCCATGTAAATAAAATCAGAAACAAGAAAGGAGAAGTTACAACCAATATCACCAAAATACCAAGGACCCTAAGAGATCACTATGAACAATTATACACCAATTAAATGGAAAATCTAGAAGAAATGGACATATTCATGGAGAGGTACAAGCTCCTTAAACTGAATCAGAAAAAAAACAAAAAATATTACAGATCAATTACCAGTGATATAAATCAGTAATAATAATAACCACAAAGAAAAACTTCCAACAAACAAAAGTCTAGAACCAGACAATTTCACGGGTATAAAGTCTACCAAACATTTATAGAAACGTTAACACCTATCTTTTCAAATGAATCCCAAAAATGCTGCAGAAGGGATGCTTCTGAATTCATTGTATGAGGTCAGCATCACCTTGATACAAAAATCAAAGATATCACACACAAAAAGAAATATACCATAGCCAGTAGCATATTCAATAATGAAAAAATTTCCTGATTTCCTCTAACATCAGGAACAGTACAAGGAGATGCACTCTCATCACTTTTATTCAACATAGTATTGGAAGTCCTAGCCACAATTATCAGACAAGAAAAAGAAATAAAAGTAATCCAAGTTAGGAAGGAAGAAGTAAAACTGTCGATGTTTGCTGATGACATGAACTATACGTAGAAAATCATAACATCACCACTAAAAAACAACTCACCAATAAATTTGGTAAAGTTTCAAGATACCATATTAAAAGAAACCTGTGGCAGTTCTATACACATACAGTGAACTATCAGAAAGATAAATTAAGAAAACAGTTCCATTTACCAAAGCATCAAAAAGAATAAAATACCTGGGAATGAATCTAAGTAATGAGGTAAAAGACTTGTACTCTGAAAAGTATAAGACACTGATGAGAGAAACTGAAGACAACACAAGCAGACAGAAAGACAATACTGTGTTCATGGATTGGAATAAGGAATATTTTAAAATGACCATAACATGCAAGGCAATCTACAGAATCAATGAAATACCTATCAAAAATTTAATGACATTTTTCACAAAACTAGAAAAAACAACTCTGAAATTTGTATGGGAAGCAAAAAGAACCTAAGTAGCCAAAGCAATCTTGATAAAGAAAAACAAAGCTAGAGGTATCAATTTCCCTGATCTCAAACTATACTACAAAACTGCAGTAATCAAAACAGTACAGTACACATACAAAAACAGATACATAGAACAATGTAATAAATAGAGAACCCAGAAATTAATCTACACTTACGTGAGCAATTAATGTATGACAAANGGCTCCCCCATCCCTGGGATTCTCCAGGCAAGAACACTGGAGTGGGTTGCCATTTCATATATATATATATACTCAGTTAAAAAATTGGCAGAATATCTGAATAGAAAATTTTCTTCAAAAAAGACATACAGATGGCCAAGTAGCACAAGAAAAGTTGTTCAATGTTGCTCACTGATCATCAGGGAAATACAAATCAAAACCACAGTGAGATATTATCTCACACCTGTTAAAATGGCTATTATCAAAAGGACAACAAATAACAAGTGTTGACAAGTGTAGAAGAGGAAATTGTCATACTCTTGGTGGGAGTGAAAATTGGTGCAGGCTCTATGGAAAACAGTATCAGTTCCCTTAAAAAATTAAAAATAGAACTACCATAAAATCCAGCAATTCTTCTGGGTGTTTATCCACAGACAATGAAAATACTATTTCAAAAGATATTGGCTATTCTACGTTCATTGCAGCATTATTTGCAATAGCCAAAAGATGGAAATAACCTAGATGACTATCAGTAAATTAATAGAAATGCAGATGTGGTATATATAAACAAAAGAATATTACTCAGCCATAAAAAGAAGGGAATTTTGCTGTTTGCAACTAATCTGGATGGACCTAGAGGGCACTATGCTAAGTGAAATAAGTCAGACAGAGAAATACAACTAGTGAATAGAAATGGAATCATATATACTGAGAACAATCAGGATGCTGCCAGAGGGGATTGGGTGAGATGACAAGAGAAATAGATGAGGGAGATAAAGAGGTACAAACTTTCAGTTACAAAATAAATAAGTGATAGGTATGAAATGCACAGTGTGGAGAATATAGTCAATAATTATGTAATATGTTTGTATGGGGACAGATGGTAACTAGACTTATGCTGATCATTGTGAAACGTATAGAAATATTAAATCACTATGCTGTATACCAGGATCTAATATAGTGTTGTAGGTCAATTACACTTCAAAGACAAATTCATAGAAAAAGATATTCGATTTGTGACTACCTAGGCAGGGGGAAGGGAAGATTGGATGAAGGTAGTAAAAAGGTACAAACTTCCAGCTATAAGATAAATAAGTACTCGGATGTAAGGTACAATATGATAAATATAATTAACACTGCTATATATTATATATGAAATCTGTTATGAGCATATATCCTAAGAGTTTTCAACATATGGAAAAAAATTTTCTACTTCTATAATTTTCTATCTAAGGAAATAATGGATATTCATTAAACTTACTGTAATAATCATTTCATGATATACATAAGCAAATAATTATGCTGCACATGTTAAATATATGTAGCATTGTATGTCAATTTTAGCTCAATAAAACTAGAAGAAAAAATTAAAAATAAAAATGGAAGTGTCTTTTTTTAGGAAGTCAACCAATGTAGTCTTGCTTAAAATGAAAATGGTCAAACCAGTTAGATTTATCAGTTAATTATGATATTTTGACATTCTAAATCCACTTTTTTATATTGCTTTAATTTACTACATTTTAAAAATAGTCAAAGGAGATAAAGTTAAATGTTGGTTAGTTGCTAAGTCATGTCTGACTCTTTGCCACCCTTCGGACTGTAGTCTTCCAGACTCCTCTGTCCATGGGATTTGCCAGGCAAGAATATTGGAGTGGGTTGCCATTTCCTTCTCTAGGGGATCTTCCTTACCTGGGAAATAAACCTGCATCTCCTGCATTGCAGGTGGATTCTTTACCACTGAGCCACCTGGGAAGCCTAGTTAAACACAGCAGTAAAAAATAACTTTTTTATGTTAGCAGTATTGTGCTTAATGATTAGATAATTTTAGGCATAAAGATGAGATTTTTATCCCCTTTACTTGATACTCATGTATCAGCCATGTATATATGGTTGCTCTTCTCTAATTCACTAGTCAGTAGAACATCACGTGATAGTACTTTCTCCTTAAACTAGTTCCTTAATGAAAACTATTTACAATTTTTTATTATACCTGATGTAGCAAATGACAGTGTTCATCTATCTGCAAAACTGAAGCCCACTGACTATTTTCAAAGAGAAATCATTTTGATGATGGTGCATAATACAAGCATGCATTATTTTTGTGACTATCCATTTAAAACATAGCTTCCCAGGTGGCACTAGGGGTAAAGAATCCACCTGTCTATGCAGTAGACGCAAGAGACTCTGACCCCTGGGTAGGGAAGAGACCCAGGAGTAGGAAATGGAACCCCACTCAAGTATTCTTGCCTGGAAAATACTGTGGGTACAGAGGCTGGGAGGGCTACAGTCCACGTGGCTGCAAAGAGTTGGACAAGACTGAACAAACACACATTTAAAACATATTTTTAATAACTAGCAATTATTTATTATATTTTATAATTTCGAATGAAACTTTCCAGGTTCATTTTGTAACCCAGATTCTTGAAAAATTTGTCATTGATTTGATATCTCTAAAATTCATGTTTATATCTTGAGAAATAATGAGAAATTACTGATGCAAATATTATTTAACATATAGAGACAATGGAAATATGTTCAGCATTTTGAAAACCATTAGTAGTGAAGTTTGACCTATTAAGAGACCAGATTATGACAAATTGATGCCTCTTATCATTTCTTGAGTCATTTAGTTAGTAAATGTACAACAATTAGGTAAATCCTATTTATGACAGAGCTATGTAGTAAAGTATACTGCATCTACTTTCCTTCTTGGACAAAATATTGTTCTTATTGGCCTGTTGTTGTTCAGTAGCCAAGTCATAGTCAACTCTTCACAACCCCATGGATTGCAGCATGCTAGGCTTCCCTGTCCTCCACCATCTCCCAGAGTTTGCCCAAGTTTTTGTCCATTGCATCACTGATGCCATCAAAACATCTCATCCTCTGTCGCCTTCTCCTTTTGCCTTCAATCTTTCCCAGCATCAGGGTCTTTTCCAGTGAGTTGGCTGTTCACAACAGGTAGCCAAATATTGGAGTTCAGCTTCAGCATCAGTCCTTCCAATGAATATTAAGGGTTGATTTCCTTTAAGATTGACTGATTTGATCTCAGTCAATCTGAGATCAAGAGTCCAAGGGACTCTCATGAGTCTTCTCCAGGACCACAATTTGAAAGCATCAATTCTTCAGTGCTCTGCCTTCTTTATGGTCCAGCTCTCATGACCATACATGACTACTGGAAAGACCATAGCCTTGACCATATGGACCTTTGTCAGCAATGTGATGTCTTGGCTTTTTAACACACTGTCTTAGGTTTGTCATAATTTTCCTGCAAAGAAGCAATTATCTTCTAATTTTAAGACTGTAGTCACCATCTGCAGTGATTTTAGAGCTCAAGAAGAGGAAATCTTTCACTGCTTTCACATTTCCCCCTTCTATTTGCCATGAAGTGATGGGACCAGATACCATGATCTTCATTTCTTTAATATTTAGCTTTAAGCTGACTTTTTTACTCTCCTCCTTCACCCTCATCTAGAGGTTCTTTAGTTCCTCTTCACTTTCTACTGTTAGAGTAGCATCATCCACATATCTGAGGTTGTTGAATAATCTCCTGGCAATCTTTATTGGCCTAATATTCTAGATATTCATCATTTTCATCCCCAAACAATGCCTCAATTATGTAAATCTTCACTCAATGTATCTATGTGTGTGTCTGCTCAGTCGTGTCCAACTGTTTGCGACCCCATGAACTGTAGCCCAATGCCTCAATTATGTAAATCTTCACTCAATGTATCTATGTGTGTGTCTGCTCAGTCGTGTCCAACTGTTTGCAACCCCATGAACTGTAGCCCACCACCATTCTCCTTGGTCCATGGAATTTTCCAGGCAAGAATACTGGAGGGAGGTGCCATTCCCTACACCAGGGGATCTTCCCAACCCAGGGATCGAACTTGCATCTCTTGAGTATCCTTCATTGGCAGGTGGATTCTTTACCACTAGTGCTACCTTGGAAGCTCCAATGTATCTAAATACATCAGAAATCCTAACAATCTATCTTCACAGATAAATTTTTCCTAGATATCTCTGACTTGCTCAGTCTAGTCACATCATTCTGTAGTTATTTTCTTTATAAACTCTTTTGTCATCATCCTGGGATTCCCTTCACTTCTCGCTTGTATTAGACTCCCATTTCCTAGGTTCATATATTCTCTTTTTTTTATTTACTCCCTGGTTTAGGGAAAGTATACCCTTCAATAGTGTTTTTTTGCCTGCCATCCAGTATGTGGGATCTTAGTTCCCCAACCAGGGACTGCACCCATGCCCCCTAAAGTAGAAGTGTGGAATCTTGACAACTGGATTGCCAGAGAAGTATCAAGACATATATATATATATTATCTTGCATGTCTGAAATATTCTATTTTCATTCCTATATTTGATTGATAGTATAAAATTTCTAGATTAGATGTGATCTTCACTGGAAGTTTTCAAAACAGTCTTTGAGCTTCCAGCACTGCTAAGAAGTCCAGTATTATTCTGATTCTTAATCTCTTGAGGGAAATGTATGTTTCTCTGGAAATTCGTACAGCTTCCTCATAGCTCAGGTTTTCTCACATGGACAGATGAAACAAAAACCAAATGGGACATCAAGTGTCTCTCTAGCTGAAGACTTTACATCTTTCAGCCTTCTCAAAATGTTTGTGTACTTAAAGAGAGAAACCAAAGGAGTTAATTCATGTCTTAAACATCTCATAACAACAACAACCCAACTCATAAACCCCAGAAAAGCAGTGTTCTCAGAAGCAACACATCCTGGCTAGGGCTTTATTTAGAATGTGCCCCCATTCTCCTCCCACCAAAACCATGGCTTGTTCTTCAGAGGCTGACCTCCCACAGGGCTGTAACTGTGGGAGTAGGGACTTCATTTCATTGGCTTATTTAATCTTAAAATCCAATCAGAGGGAAAGACTGGAGATATAAAGCTTTACAACACTGGAAGCTAATATTTTATTTAAGTGACCAGGTCATGTTAAACAATAAAAAAAAAATCTCAAAATCATTATAATCATGAGTTTCAGTGTCTTTTGTTCCAAAGAGAAATTTCAAAAAGGGTTAAAAAAAAAAGAAACACAGAAAGGAATGAAAAAGATGATTACCTAGATAAAGGCCCAGGATATTTGTTCATATCATCCTTTCTCAATTCTGTCTCCAAAATTATGGACTTTATTCAAGGTTTCAAAAGCTACTTGAATTGTTCAAGGTAATAAGTTAAATATCAATAACCTCAGATATGCAGATGACATCACCCTTATGGCAGAAAGTGAAGAGGAACTAAAAAGCCTCTTGATGAAAGTGAAAGTGGAGAATGAAAATTTGGCTTAAAGCTTAACATTCAGAAAATTAAGATCATGGCATCTGGTCCCACCACTGCATGGGAAATAGATGGGGAAACAGTGGAAACACTGTCAGACTTTATTTTGGGGGGCTCCAAAATCACTGCAGATGGTGACTGCAGCCATGAAATTAAAAGACGCTTACTCCTTGGAAGGAAAGTTATGACCAACCTAGACAGCGTATTCAAAAGCAGAGACATTACTTTGCCAACAAAGGTCTGTCTCGTCAAGGCTATGGTTTTTCCAGTAGTCACGTATGGATGTGAGAATTGAACTGTGAAGAAAGCTGAGCGCCGAAGAATTGATGCTTTTGAACTGTGGTGTTGGAGAAGACTCTTGAGAGTCCCTTGGACTGCAAGGAGATCCAACCACTCCATTCTAAAGGAGATCAGTCCAGGGTGTTCTTTGGAAGGAATGATGCTAAAGCTGAAACTCAAGTTTGGAGCTGAAACTTCAATACTTTGGCCACTTCATGTAAAGAGTTGACTCATTGGAAAAGACTCTGATGCTGGGAGGGATTGGGGGCAGGAGGAGAAGGGGACGACAGAGGATGAGATGGCTGGATGGTATCACTGAATCGATGGATGTGAGCCTGAGTGAACTCTAGGAGTTTGTGATGGACAGGGAGGCCTGGCATGCTGCAATTCATGGGTTCACAAAGAGTCAGAGATGACTGAGCGACTGAACTGAACTGAATGAATTAAAAGAAAAACAAGACATATCTTAGATTCAATGTATTATATTCCTTTATTAACAGTATTCTTTTGGAAAATTCAGACTAGAGGTTTAAAATATTCTTCAGAAGTCATAATCAGTGTTCTCTTCATAATCTAGCATAATTTAAAGACATTGACCATATTATCTTCTGTCTGTATTACTATTGTCATTATAACCTTCGGGGCAAAACAATGAACCCTGTTCTCTTTGCAGGCTTGTGCAAAATTTTCTGTATACATTTCCTGTAACATTTTCCTGATGCTTCACTGATATCTTTATGTTGATGAGGTAATGTTAAGGAATTCACATTGGGGAATTTTTCCAGTTATCCAGAGAAGAAGTTTTCTTTTGTTTGTTAAGTTGAACACATACTATACAATAGGCACTATATATGTCATCTTCATTGGTTCACCTCATACTATTTAATTACCACTTGAATACTGCACAGTAAATCTCTTTATCAACATTTTGACAAATTTTAAAAACTGAAGCTCAGAGAGATTAAGTAACTTGACATACTTTTCAAAGTTTTAAATGGCAACGCCAGAGTTTACATACAAGTTTTAACTCAGATTCTTATGATTTCTCATTTTTGATGAGTAGATTTAAATAGAATATGATGATGTCTGCTTGGCTTCCACTAATACAGCCTTCAAATGTTTTAGATATTTTCCTTCTAATGGGAAAGCAGTCATACATTTAATAAAGATTGGTTTACAAAACTTTACAACTGTTATGAAAGTGTAGAAAAGTCACTAGTAATACAAAATGGCCAGATAGATCACTTATATGATAGAAAGTATTTCTATTTCAACCTCTGCTTCTGAAACTGTTGAAGCAGGTACTTCAGATGAAAACCTGATTAAAGATCCACTCTGAGAACAAGCTTGTTTGTTCTCATTTATCTCATACATCTCTAATTTATTTATCTCATAAATCTCTCATTTATCTCAGAGATTCTAATGAAATATTGTATTGAAGTAAAAAGTATTGAAGTAATCATCAGGAATATAGGTGTAAGGTGTCTGCAGTAGGTCAAGAAATCAAAAACATTTCTGGAAGAGAGAAAACATATTGGAACACCGCTGTTGGTAAAAACAAGAGGTTGAGAGTATATTACATGGGAATCACAGCTTCAGAGTTGCTCAGTCTGTCCGCTGAAATCCCAAAGGCAGCAGATATAATGGAGGATTGTGTGAGGTAGGGTCTGAAAACAGTGAAATTACCTGAAGATCTAAGTATCTAGCCACATAACAATGGGAGCAGATATCCTCTTGCTCTTCTCCCCACATCAACTCAGGGCACAAATATGTGGCATTTACCCTAGCCTTATTTCAGTCCTAAAAGGTCCTTCTCTTAAAACTAAAAAAAAAAAAATAATAATCAAGAAAGCTAGTATAAACTTCCCAGAATAATCTCCTTCCCGTTGACATTTCAGGGCCTATAGCCTGATCACTAGCTCCCCATTTATTTATTCTGTCTGTCTGGAGTCAGTAAAGGAATAAAAGCACTCTGATCTTCTTTGTTTTTGTTTGTTTGAAGCAAAACAGGATCAAATAATGGGAATTAACTGATTCTAAAATCAATAGAAGTTATGGAACAGTAGTATACACAGTCAAGTTTTAAACATAACTCTCAGAACAGTATAGAACTGATCCTGATCACTAAAACAGTTGCTACTTCTGCAAAAAATAGAACTCTGGAAACAACTGAAGTTGTGGACATACAGATTAGAAAACAGAGATTAGAAAAGAGCTGCTGCCTACAACCTGACAAGCTCCAGAAAACTGGAGATGAGAAACTGAAACCTTCCCACAGAGGTACATTTCCGATGCCTTTGTTACCAGCAGAAAACAGCAAAAGACAGCAGGAAGAAGCTCTTTTTTCTAATGTGTAGAACTATTTCTCTCCTAGAATCCTGGTTGCTGGGGAGTCTAGGGGAAAAAAGTCTCTAGCTTTCCAGACAGTGGGAAAAAAAAAAGGGGGGTGCTCACTTAGATGGAAGTGGATCCTGATGCTGAAAATGATTAGACCACATCCACCACTCACCTTCAAAGAAGAGCCTTGCACATACATTAGTGCTCTATGCCTTACGCTCTGGAGAGTTCACAGTCAGAATACCACCTGCAGCAAAGATCTGAAAGGAAAACACACCTATTTACACAATAGTAAGAAACAGCATACCACCTATTCAACCCTTCATCTGATGACTATTAATGACAAACAATAATTCTTAGTTGTAAGAGGAGAACCAACATTGTGAAAGAAAATGACAAAAATTTAAAATCACTCAGGAATCAGAAGAGAAACCTCTGACATGAGCAGAGAAATTAGACAAACTAGGATTCCGAGTAAAGTGTCACCTAGAGAATTTTTTAAAGCACTCAGAGATTTATATTAAAATTGCTCAAATTAAACAGCATAAAATATCTTAAAGTGCAGAGAATAAAATATGGATATAAAATATGAATGAAAAGAGGAAAATAAAGGACCAATTTAAGAGATACAGCCTCTGAATAAGAGAACGTGCTTAAATGCAGCCAACCCAGAGAACACTCATACAGAATGCAATATAAATGCTGTTCACTGATTCTTCACCTCTAGAGTCAACCTAAAACCATCCGCTTTTCAAATACTGGCCAAAATATATAAAATACTCCACAGACCAAATAAAACACACATACTGCCTAAGTCCAGGCCAAAGGCACCAGCTGACAACCATTATATGGAAAACATCAGCTGACAGAACCTCCAAAATGGTAGTCTTCAGCCAAAGGTTTTCAAAAGTTTTATTTATTTGAGCAGTTGGTAGCTATTATTACACTTGACTCACAGTCAGGCCAGGGAGGAAAAGCATTAAATAACATGACTGTGGTTCAGAAAAAGAATATAAAATGTCAACACACTGAACAATACGCAAGTAAACTATAGTTGATTGACGATAGGAAGCAAAAAGTGGGAGAGGTGAAGGAAAGGGTAGGGACACTGGACTCCTTTTCTCATTAGTGGGCGCTAAGAGGTATTGATAGTTGAGAGTACATTAAAGAAAAAGAAGAAGAAGAAGACTAAACATTGCATTAGAATTGCAGTGGAGATAAACAGAAAAACTTAAAATAAACTTTAAACATTTGAGAGGAGGGGGAAGAAAAAGTGAGCCAACCCCCACCTTTCAGCAAAGGAGTAAACAATGTTTTCTAAAGACCTAATCATTGCCATTCCAGTCCATTTTAGTTTGCTGATTCCTATAATGTTGACATTCACTCTTGTCATCTCCTGTTTGACCAAAAGATGATGCTGTGAAAGTGCTGACTCAATATGCCAGCAAATTTGGAAAACTTAGCAGTGGCCACAGGACTGGAAAAAGTCAGTTTTCATTACAATCCCAAAGAAAGGCAATGCCAAAGAATACTCAAACTACCGCACAATTGCACTCATCTCACACACTAGTAAGTAATGCTTAAAATTCTCCAAGCCAGGCTTCAGCAGTACGTGAACTGTGAAATTCCAGATGTTCAAGCTGGTTTTATAAAAGGCAGAGGAACCAGAGATCAAATTGCCAACACTGGAATGTGGAATGAAGCAGGGCAAAGACTAATAGAGTTTTGCCAAGAAAAAGCACTGGTCATAGCAAACACCCTCTTCCAACAACACAAGAGAAGACTCTACACATGGACATCACCAGATGGTCAACACCAAAAATAAGATTGATTATGTTCTATGCGGCCAAAGATGGAGAAGCTCTATACAGTCAACAAAAACAAGACCAGGAGCTGACTGTGGCTCAGATCATGAACTCCTTACTGCCAAATTCAGACTTAAATTGAAGAAAGTAGGGAAACTGCTAGACCATTCAAGTATGACCTAAATCAAATCCCTTATGATTATACAGTGGAAGTGAGAAATAGATTTAAGGGACTAGATCTGATAGATAGAGTGCCTGATGAACTATGGAATGAGGTTCATGACATTGTACAGGAGACAGGGATCAAGACCATCCCCATGGAAAAGAAATGCAAAAAAGCAAAATGGCTGCCTGGGGAGGCCTTACAAATAGCTGTGAAAAGAAGAGAGGTGGAAAGCAAAGGAGAAAAGGAAAGATATAAGCATCTGAATGCAGAGTTCCAAAGAATAGCAAGAAGAGATAAGAAAGCCTTCTCCAGCAATCAATGCAAAGAAATAGAGGAAAACAACAGAATGGGAAAGACTAGAGATCTCTTCAAGAAAATCAGAGATACCAAGGGAACATTTCATGCAAAGATGGGCTTGATAAAGGGCAGAAATGGTATGGACCTAACAGAAGCAGAAGATATTAAGAAGAGGTGGCAAGAATACACAGAAGAACTGTACAAAAATGATGTTCACGACCCGGATAATCATGATGATGTGATCACTAATCTAGAGCCAGACATCTTAGAAAGTGAAGTCAAGTGGGCCTTAGAAAGCATCACTATGAACAAAGCTAGTGGAGGTGATAGAATTCCAGTTAAGCTCTTTCAAATCCTGAAAGATGATGCTGTGGAAGTGCTGCACTCAATATGCCAGCAAATTTGGAAAACTCAGCAGTGGCCACAGGACTGGAAAAGGTCAGTTTTCATTCCAATCCCAAAGAAAGGCAATGCCAAAGAATGCTCAAACTGCCGCAAACTTGCACTCATCTCACATGCTAGTAAATTAATGCACAAAATTCTCCAAGCCAGGCTTCAGCAATACGTGAACCGTGAACTCCCTGATGTTCAAGCTGGTTTTAGAAAAGCCAGAGGAACCAGAGATCAAGTTGCCAAAATCCGCTGGATCATGGAAAAAGCAAGAGAGTTCCAGAAAAACATCTATTTCTGCTTTATTGACTATGCCAAAGCCTTTGACTGTGTGGATCACAAGAAAACTGTGGAAAATTTTGAACGAGATGGGAATACCAGACCACCCAACCTGCCTCTTGAGAAATCTGTATGCAGGCCAGGAAGCAACAGTTAGAACTGGACATGGAACAACCAACTGGTTCCAAATAGGAAAAGGAGTATGTCAAGGCTGTATATTGTCAACTTGCTTATTCAACTTATACGCAGAAATACATCATGAGAAACGCTGGGCTGGAAGAAGCAAGGAATCAAGCTGGAAATCAAGATTGCTGGGAGAAATATCAATAACCTCAGATATGCAGATGACACCAGCCTTATGGCAGAAAGGGAAGAAGAACTAAAAAGCCTCTTGATGAAAGTGAAAGTGGAGCGTGAAAAAGTTGGCTTCAAGCTCAACATTCATAAAACAAAGATCATGGCATCTGGTCCCATCACTGCGTGGGAAATAGATGAGGAAACAGTGGAAACTGTCAGTCTTAATTTTTGGAGGCTCCAAAATCACTGCATATGGTGATTGCAGCCATGAAATTAAAAGACGCTTACTCCTTGGAAGGAAAGTTATGACCAACCAAGATAGCATATTGAAAAACAAAGATATTACTTTGCCAGCAAAAGTCCGTCTAGTCAAGGCTATGGTTTTTCCAGGGTTATGTATGGATGCGAGAGTTGGACTGTGAAGAAAGCTGAGCGCCGAAGAATTGATGCTTTTGAACTGTGGTGTTGGAGAAGACTCTTCAGAGTCCCTTGGACTACAACGAGGTCAACCAGTCCATCCTAAAGCAGATCAGTCCTGGGTATTCATTGGAGGGACTGACTCTGAAGCTGAAACTCCAGTACTTTGGCCACTTGATGTGAAGAGCTGACTCATTGGAAAAGACTCTGATGCTGGGAGGGATTGGGGGCAGGAGGAGAAGGGGACGACAGAGGATGAGATGGCTGGATGGCATCACCGACTCGATGGATATGAGTTTGAGTGAACTCCGGGAGTAGGTGATGGACAGGGAGGCCTGGCTTGCTGTGATTCATGGAGTTGCAAAGTGTCGGACACGACTGAGTGACTGAACTGAACTCAGCTGAATCATTGCCAAGCACTGTGCCAGGTGCTGAGGACACAGGATTGCACATGGCAAAGGGAGGAAGAGACTGATGCTTTAGAGGCATCTCACTGCAGTTCTCCCTTTCTCCTCTGCGTAGAATGTTTTATTACTTTCTCTTCTGGCAAATGATTCTCCCTCCAAAAAAATCAATGCTTAAAAGCATAGCACCTCACCGTAACTGAAGAAACAGAGTATATATAAAAGTATATAATCTAGAACTCAAGCGTAACCACTAGAAAATACCCAAACAGGGATCTCAGAAAAAATATATTGGCTGAGGGGAGTCACACTGGTTATTGGATGGGGGTGAAAGAGGAGACTGTCCTTTTCCTGAAATACTTTCTGAACCACCTATAAAGAGATAGCACTGGCTGCCAACAGGGCTGCTGACAGTCTTCCTTCAACTATCAGCCTTTTCTGTGATGGTCTGAGCTGACAAAAACCATTGCTTCCAAAGTAGAGCTTCCCCAGAGAAGGCAATGGCAACCCACTCCAGTACTCTTGCCTGGAAAATCCCATGGACCAAGGGACCTGGTGGGCTGCAGTCCATGGGGTTACTAAGAGTCAGACACGACTGAGCAACTTCACTTTCACTTTTCACTTTTATGCATTGTAGAAGGAAATGGCAACCCACTCCAGTGTTCTTGCCTGGAGAATCCTAGGGACTGGGGAGCCTGGTGGGCTGCCGTCTATGGGGTCGCGCAGAGTCGGACACAACTGATGCGACTTAGCAGCAGTAGCAGCAAAGTGGCTTCCCAGTCAGCCTGTATTTGATGATGGACTGAAGTTGGGCAGGGCTATCTCAGCCCAACTTGGGACAGATTACTCTTAAAGGACATTCTAGCTCCATTCTAGCTGGACATTCAGCTGATACTGTCCTTGGGACTCCATCACATCTTGACTTCTCCTTCGGCTTTCCTTTTATTCCTTTCCACAAGGCTTAATCTCAAGAAAGCTCAGTATTAAACAAGTTGTATGCTAAGTTGTATGTTTCCCAGGAAACCCATCCTATCCTATGGACAGGTGTTACATTGACAAATACAAGGATTAAAGGCCAGAAAAGTATCAGTGATGTTTTATTCAATGCTATACACAACAAATGAACAATTAGCCAGTAAAACAGAGAATATATGTGTCTATAAAATTCACTTTCACTACGTAGTTTTCTCTTAATTTTATTCCAATCTTTTCTTTTCTTTTCTTTTTTTCGATTTTTGTCAAGGATGAACTGCTTTCTACATATAATTTACCCTCAAACTTGAAATTACCTGTTTGGGATATACAGAAAATATTATTAGTTTTTATTGCTGTGTGTTTCCTTTATATTACATGCTTAAATCTCATCAGTAAGTTTATCATGACTAGTTGTTATCACTGATTGGGCAAAAATCATATTTCAGTTATGAAATCTATTAACCATATATATGTCTTGGAGAGATGAGAATACCAGATCACCTGACCTGTCTCTTGAGAAATCTGTATGCAGGTCAGGAAGCAACAGTTAAAAGTGGACATGGAACAACAGACTGGTTCCAAATAGGAAAAGGAGTACGTCAAGGCTGTATACTGTCACCCTGCTTATTTAACTTATATGCAGAGTACATCATGAGAAATGCTGGACTGGAGGAAACACAAGCTGGAATCAAGATTGCTGGGAGAAATATCAATCACCTCAGATATGCAGATGACACCACCCTTATGGCAGAAAGTGAAGAGGAACTAAAAAGCCTCTTGATAAAGTGAAAGAGGAGAGTGAAAAAGTGGGCTTAAAGCTCAACATTCAGAAAACGAAGATCATGGCATCTGTCCCATCACTTCATGGGAAATAGATGGGGAAACAGTGTCAGACTTTATTTTGGGGGGCTCCAAAATCACTGCAGATGGTGATTGCAGCCATGAAATTAAAAGATGCTTACTCCTTGGAAGGAAAGCAGATAGCATATTCAAAAGCAGAGACATTACTTTGCCGACTAAGGTCCATCTAGTCAAGGCTATGGTTTTTCCAGTAGTCATGTATGGATGTGAGAGTTGGACTGTGAAGAAGGCTGAGTGCCGAAGAACTGATGCTTTTGAACTGTGGTCTTGGAGAAGACTCTTGAGAGTCCCTTGGACTGCAAGGAGATCCAACCAGTCCATTCTGAGGGAGATCAGCCCTGGAATTTCTTTAGAAAGAATGATGCTAAAGCTGAAACTCCAGTACTTTGGCCACTTCATGCGAACAGTTGACTCATTGGAAAAGACTTTAATGCTGGGAGGGACTGGGGGCAGGAGGAGAAGGGGACGACAGAGGATGAGATGGCTGGATGGCATCACTGACTCGATGGACATTAATCTGAGTGAAATCTGGGAGCTGGTGATGGACGGGGAGGCCTGGTGTACTGCGATTCATGGGGTCGCAAAGTGTCAGACATGACTGAGCAACTGAACTGAACTGATGTCTTTTACTTTTTTACCAAATGATATTAAATTCTTTTACCTATCTTATTTTAAAAGAATGATTCCTGGCATGTAAATATCATAATCAATACTGGAGATTTGACTGGTATAAAAAAAAGTTCTTATTTAGAATTCTAATTGTACATAATAGAGATAATTGCTTGATTGTATTATCTAGGTATCAGTTTACTAGCTTTTATTTCTAGAAATGCTGCCAATAAAAGTGATACTTTCTGTGTCTGTCTTCTTCAAAGCTCTTGTTTGAAATATTTAAAGTGTATCTCTGCAAGTCAGGGATTCTAACTTCATAATTTAGATATCTTATTTCTAAATATTTTACATAATAGTGGTTAATAAATTTTTAAAGAAGGAACAAATGAATTAATGAATGATTAGACTTGCTTCAAACAATATTTTATCCAGAAATCTTTATTCACTTACTTGCATATATTGACTTTTTGCTGTTTTCCCCATCATATTCTAATTTCCAAGTATTTCAATCTCCTTGCAGTTCCTGGAAACTCTAAGTCTCAGGCATTAAATTCATTAATATTTATTAAATACCTACTCTTTGCCAGATAGCATGCCAGGTATTGAGGATGGAATAATGTATATGAGTAGAAGGACAAGTGCTTGAAATGCCTGTCCTTGTTGTCCACCTCCTCTCTTCTGCCTGGAATACTTTATCATTTTGGTTTTCTGTTTACCTGCTACTCCTCAAACCCAAAACTGTGGCTAAGAACACAGAGTCAGACCACCAATATTCAAATCTTGACTCCAGAATTACTATGTAACTTTGGGCAAGTCTTCCTTAACTGGTCTTCATTTTTCTCATATTTGGAGTAAGAAAGATAATGATATCTAACACGTACAGTTGTTGGTATTATATCAAAATATCTCAGGTGAGTTCCTGTTTCAAAATTGTTGAATAAGTGTCATCTATGATTGCCAATATTATTATGCCCTGCTGTTAGAAAAATAGTTAAATCTTGACAAGAAATGCTAAGGTATATCAGCTGCTATCAAAGTACAGTGATTTTAGAATATTAGCAAAGCCCTTTTACTCACTATTTTTTACAAGGAAATATTTTAAATCAGCAAAACAAAAAAAGGTCTTCAAAAATAAAACATCGTCTATATGTACAATATAATAGAGCATTAATAAGCAAGTTAGTTCACATTACCCAGCAATAACTGTGAAGAATGTGAAGAGTGGGAAGGATATAAAATTTGGATGAAAGTGAAGGAAGATAACCCATATTGTTCTGAAAGATAACCCACGTTCCAGGAAGCAAGTGTTTCAAAGCATATTCATATTGCTTTATTTGGTCCTTCCATCACTCCTATGAGGCAAGTAAAGCTTCCATAATTGTCCTCATTAGAATGCTGAAGACTCATACTTGGAAAGATTAAATTCTTCTCATGGTTTTCTTTCATTATGGAACAGAACTGGTACTAGAAACAAGACCCTACAGCCTCTTGTCAAATGTTCTTTCTACTATTAAAAGTTCTCATATATTCACAGGGGTTTACATCAAAGCCGTAAAAAGTCCATTCCTGGGTCAAGGTTAAATTATCTATGGGGTCAATGTAGTATCACTGATGTGAGGGCAATGGGCAGTCTCCCCATCAAAATGGCACAGAGTGACACAAGAGGGATGATGTGGAAGATTTGTTTCCAGGAAGAGAGTGGACTACTACCTCCTCCAGCCTTTATTTCAATATGTAATTTTTGGGGGGAGGGGAATATTTTTTTTAATTTATTTTAATTTGAGGCTAATTACTTTACAATATTGTGGTGGCTTTTGCCATACATTCACATGAATCAGCCATGGGTGTACATGTGTTCCCTATCCTGACCCTCCTTCCCACCTCCCTCCCCATCCCAACCCTCAGGGTCATCCCAGTGCATCAGGCCTGAGCACCCTGTCTCATGCATCGAACCTGGACTGGTGATCTATTTCACATATGATATAATATACATGTTTCAATACTATTCTCTTAAATCATCCCACCCTCACCTTCTACCACAGAGTCCAATAGTCTGTTCTTTACATCTGTGTCTCTTTTGCTGTTTCGCATATAGTGTCATTGTTACCATCTTTCTAAATTCCATATATGTGTTAATATAACTTATTGGTGTTTTTCTTTCTGACGTACTTCGTCCTGTATAATAGGCTCCAGTTTCATCCACCTCATTAGAACTGATTCAAATGAATTCTTTTTAATGGCTGAGTAATATTACATTGTGTATATGTACCACAACTTTCTTATCCATTCATCTACTGATGGACATATAGGTTGCTTCCATGTCCTGGCTATTGTAAATAGTGCTGCAATGAATATTGGGGTACACATGACTCTTTCAATTCTGGTTTCCTCAGTGTGTATGCCCAGCAGTGGGATTTCTGGGTCATATGACAGTTCTGTTTCCAGTTTTTTAAGGAAATCTCCACACTGTTCTCCATAGTGGCTATACAAGTTTGCATTCCCACCAACAGTGTAAGAGGATTCTCTTTTCTCTGCACCCTCTCCAGCGTTCATTGTTTATAGATTTTTTGATAGCAACCATTCTGACTGGCATGAGATGTTACCTCATAGTGGTTTTGATTTGCATTTCTCTGATAATGAGTGATGTTGAGCATCTTTTCATGTGTTTGTTAGCCATCTCTATGTCTTCTTTGGAGAAATGTCTGTTTAGTTCTTTGGCCCATTTTTTGATTGAGTCACTTATTTTTCTGGAATTGAGCTGCAGGTGTTGCTTGTATATTTTTGAGATTAATTCTTTGTCAGTTGCTTCTTTTGCTGTTATTTTCTCCCATTCTGAAGGCTGTATTTTCACCTTGTTTATAGTTTCCTTTGTTGTGCAAAAGCTTTTAAATTTAATTAGGTCCCATTTGTTTATTTTTGCTTTTATTTCCATTACTCTGGGAGGTGGGTCATAGAAGATCCTGCTATGATTTACATCAGATAGAGTTTTGCCCAGGTTTTCCTCTAAGAGTTTTATAGTTTCTGGGCATACATTTAGATCTTTAATCCATTTTGAGGTTATTTCTGTGTATGGTGTTAGTGTTCTAGTTTCATTCTTTTACAAGTGGTTGACCAGTTTTCCCAGCACCACTTGTTAAAGAGATTGTCGTTTCTCCCTTGTATATTCTTGCCTCCTTTGTCAAAGATAAGGTGTCCATAGGTGTATGGATTTATCTCTGGGCTGTCTATTTTGTTCCATTGATCTATGTCTCTGTCTTTGTGCTAGTACCATACTGTCTTGATGACTGTTGCTTTGTAGTATAGCCTGAAGTCAGGCAAGTTGATTCCTCCAGTTCCATTCTTCTTTCTCAAGATTGCTTTGTCTATTTGAGGTTTTTTTGTATTTCCATACAAATTGTGAAATTATTTGTTCTAGTTCTCTGAAAAATATTGTTGGTACCTTGATAGGGATTGTGTTGAATCTATAGAATGCTTTCAGTAGTATCCTCATTTTCACTATATTGATTCTTCTGACCCAAGCACATGGCATATTTCCCCATCTATTTGTATCATCTCCAATTTCTTTTATCAGTGTTTTATAGTTTTCTATATATAGGTCTTTTGTTTCTTTAGGTAAATTTATTCCTAAGTATTTTATTCTTTTTGTTGCAATGGTGAATGGAATTGTTTCCTTAATTTCTCTTTCTGTTTTCTCATTGTTAGTGTATAGGAATGCAAGGGATTCCTGTGTGTTAATTTTATATTCTGCAACTTTACTATATTCATTGATTATCTCTAGTAATTTTCAGGTGGAGTCTTTCAGGTTTTCTATATAGAGGATCATGTCATCTGTAAACAGTGAGAGTTTTACTTCTTTTACAATCTGGATTCCTTTTATTTCTTTTTCTTCTCTGCTGTGGCTAAAACTTCCAAAGCTATGTTGAATAGTAGTGGTAAGAGTGGGCATCTTTGTCTTGTTCCTGACTTTTGGGAAAATGGTTTCAATTTTCACCATTTAGGATAATGTTAGGAGAAGGCAATGGCAACCCACTCCAGCACTCTTGCCTGGAAAATCTCATGNATGGTTTCAATTTTCACCATTTAGGATAATGTTAGGAGAAGGCAATGGCAACCCACTCCAGCACTCTTGCCTGGAAAATCCCATGGACAGAGAAGCCTGGTAGGCTGCAGTCCATGGGGTTGTGAAGAGTCGGACATGACTGTGTGACTTCAGTTTCACTTTTCACTTTCATGCATTGGAGAAGGAAATGGCAACCCACTCCAATGTTCTTTCCTGGAGAATCCCAGGAACGGGGGAGACTGGTGGGCTGCTGTCTATGGGGTCGCACAGAGTTGGACATGACTGACGCGACTTAGCGGCAGCAGCAGCAGCAGGATAATGTTGGCTGTGGGTTTATCATATATGGCTTTTATTATGTTGAGGTATGTTCCTTCTATGCCTGCTTTCTGGAGGGTTTTTTATCGTAAATGGATGCTGAATTTTGTCAAAGGCTTTCTCTGCATCTATTGAGATAATCATATGGTTTTTATATTTAAATTTGTTAATGTGGTGTATCATATTGATTGATTTGTAAATATTGAAGAATCCTTGTATCCCTGGGATAAAGCCCACTTGGTCATGATATATGATCTTTTTATTATGTTGTTGGATTCTGTTTGCTAGAATTTTGTTAATAATTTTTGCATCTATGTTCATCAGTGATATTGACCTATAGTTTTCTTTTTTTTGTAGCATCTTTGTCTGGTTTTGGTGTTAGGGTGATGGTGGCCTTATAGAATGAATTTGAAAGTTTACCTTCCTCTGCAATTTTCTGGAAGAGTTCGAATAGGATAGGTATTAGCTCTTCTCTAAATTTTTGGTAGAATTTAGCTGTGAAACCATGTTGTCCTGAGCATTTGTTTGTTGGAAGATTTCTGATTACAGTTTTGACTTCTGTGCTTGTGATGGGTCTGTTAAGATTTTCTATTTCTTCCTGGTTCAGTTATGGAAAGTTATACTTTTCTAAGAATTTTTCCATTTCTTCCAAGTTGTCCATTTTATTGTCATATAGTTGCTGATAGTAGTCTCTTATGATCCTTTGTATTTCTGTGTTGTCTGTTGTGATTTCTCCATTTTCATTTCTAATTTTGTTGATTTGATTCTTCTCCCTTTTTTCTTGATGAGTCTGGCTAATGGTTTGTCTGTTTTATTTATCTTCTCAAAGAACCAGTTTTTAACTTTGTTAATTTTGGCTATGGTCTCCTTTGTTTCTTTTGCATTTATTTCTGCCCTAATTTTTATTATTTCTTTCATTATACTAACCCTGGGGTGCTTCATTTCTTCTTTTTCTAATTACTTTAGGTATAGAGTTAGGTTATTTATTTGTTTTCTCTCCTGTGTCTAGAGGTAGGCTTGTATTGATATGAACCTTCCCTTTAGCACAGCTTTTGCTGAATCCCATAGGTTTGGGATGTTGTGTTTTCATTTTCATTTGTTGCTATGCATATTTTGATTTCTTTTTTAATTTCTTCTGTGATTTGATGGTTAATCAGAAGTGTGTTATTTAGCCTCCATATGTTTGTATTTTTAATAGTTTTGTGTGTGTGTGTGTAGTTGACATCTAATCTTACCACATTGTGATCAGAAAAAATGCTTGAGATGATTTCAATTTTTTTGAATTTACCAAGGCTAGATTTATGGCCCAGGATGTGATCTATCCTGGATAAGGTTCTGTGTGCACTTGAGAAAAAGTTGAAATTCATTGTTTTAGGGTGAAATGAACTCTAGATATCAATTAGGTCTAACTGGTCCATTGTATCATTTAAAGTTTGTGTTTCCTTGCTAATTTTCTGTTTAGCTGATCTATCCATAGGTGTGAGTGGGGTATTAAAGTCTCCCACTATTATTGTGTTACTGTTAATTTCCCTTTTCATGCTTGTTAGCATTTGCCTTACACATTGCAGTGCTACTATGCTGGTGTATTTACATTTATAATTGTTATATCTTCTTCTTGGATTGAACCTTTGATCAATCCTTCTTTGTCTTTTTTTCACGGCCTTTATTTCAAAGTCTACTTTATTTGATGTGAGTATTGCTGCTCCTGCTTTCTTTTGGTCTCCACTTGCATGAAATATCTTTTTCCAGCCATTCACTTTCAGTCTGTATGTGTCCCTGGGTTTGAGTTGGGTCTATTGAAGACAGCATATATAAGGGTCTTGTTTTTATATCCATTCAACCAGTCTTTGTCTTTTGGTTACAGCATTCAACCCATTTATATTTAAGGTAATTATTGATATGTAGGCTTCAGCAGTACATGAGCCGTGAACTTCCAGATGTTCAAGCTAGTTTTAGAAAAGGCAAAGGAACCAGAGATCAAATTGCTAACATCCGCTGGATCATCAAAAAAGCAAGAGAGTTCCAGAAAAACATCTCTTTCTGCTTTATCGACTATGCCAAAGCCTATGACTGTGTGGATCACAATAAACTGTGGAAAATTCTTCAAGAGATGGGAATACCAGATCACCTGACCTGCCTCTTGAGAAACCTATATGCAGGTCAGGAAGCAACAGTTAGAACTGGACATGGGGGGATGGGAGAAGATGGCGGGGGAATAGGACGCGGAGACCACTTTCCTCCCTCACAAATTCCTCAAAAGAACATTTCAACGCTGAGCAAACTCCACAAAACAACTTCTGAATGCTGGCAGAGGACATCAGGCACCCAGAAAAGCAGATCATTGCCTTCAAAAACAGGTAGGGAAAAAATATAAAGACGAAAAAAGAGACAAAGGAGGTGGGGAGGGAGCTCCATCCCGGGTAGGGAAGCCCGTCCTGGGAAAGGAACTTTAAGAAGAGAGGTTTCCAAACACCAGGAAACACTCTCCCTGCCGAGTCTGTGG
>SJYQ01000364.1:65788-84679 GCA_006410935.1 Redunca redunca | reverse complement strand
CTCTTGATGAAGGTGAGAGAGGAGAGTGAAAAAGTTGGCTTATAGCTCAACATTCAGAAAATGAAGATCATGGCATCCGGTCCCGTCACTTCATGGGAAATAGATGGGGAAACAGTGGAAACAGTGTCAGACTTTATTTTGGGGGGGCTCCAAAATCACTGCAGATGGTGACTTCAGCCACGAAATTAAAAGACGCTTACTCCTTGGAAGAAAAGTTATGACCAACCTAGATAGTATATTCAAAAGCAGAGACACTGCTTTGCCGACTAAGGTCCGTCTAGTCAAGGCTATGGTTTTTCCTCTGGTCATGTATGGATGTGAGAGTTGGACTGCGAAGGCTGAGCGCCAAAGAATTGATGCGTTTGGACTGTGGTGTTGGAGAAGACTCTTGAGAGTCCCTTGGACTGCAAGGAGATCCAACCAGTCCATTCTGAGGGAGATCAGCCCTGGGATTTCTTTGGAGGGAATGATGCTGAAGCTGAAACTCCAGTACTTTGGCCACCTCATGCGAACAGTTGACTCATTGGAAAAGACTGATGCTGAGAGGGATTGGGGGCAGGAGGAGAAGGGGATGACAGGATGAGATGGCTGGATGGCATCACCGATTTGATGGATGTGAGTCTGAGTGAACTCCAGGTGTTGGTGATGGACAGGGAGGCCTGGCGTACTGCGATTCATGGGGTCTGAGTCGGACACGACTGAGCGACTGACTGAACTGAACTGATGATCCCATTACCATTTACTCTGTTGTTTTGGGTTCAATTTTATAAACCTTTTCTGTGTTTCCTGTCTAGAGAAGATCCTTTAGAATGTGTTGAAGAGCTGGTTTGGTGGTGCTGAATTCTCTCAGCTTTTGTTTGTCTGTAAAGCTTTTGATTTCTCCTTCATATTTGAATGAGATCCTTGCTGGGTACAGTAATCTGGGGTTGTAGGTTACTTGGTACAGTAATCTGGGGTTGTAGATCTTCTTCTGGGACTCCTATGATTCGAATGGTGGGGCATTTGACATTGTCCCAGAGGTCTCTGAGGTTTTCCTCATTTCTTTTAATTCTTTTTTTCTTTTTTCCTCTCTGCCCATTTATTTCCTTCATTCTGTCTTCTACCTCACTTATCCTGTCTTCTACCTCAGTTATTCTACTGTTGGTTCCCTCCAGAGTATTTTTGATCTCACTTATTGCATTATTCATTATTGATTGACTCTAACTTCTTCTATGTCCTTGTTAAACATTTCTTGCATCTTCTCAATCCTTGTCTCTAGACTATTTATCTGTAACTCCATTTTGTTTTCAAGATTTTAGATTATGTTTACTATCATTATTCTGAATTCTATTTCAGGTAGACTCCCTATCTCCTCCTTTTTTGTTTGGTTTGGTGGGCTTTCATCTTGTTTAGCTTTCTGTGTTTGGGGTGGTCTTCCTGTATGCTGGAAGTTTGTGGTTCCTCTTTATTATGGAGGTTCCTCCCTGTGGATGGGGTTGGAAAAGTGTCTTGTCAAGATTTCCTGGTTGGAGAAGCTTGCGTCAGTGTGGTGGGTAGAGCTGTATCTCTTCTGTCTGGAGTGCAATGAAGTGTCCAGTAGTGAGTTTTGAGGTGTCTATGGTTTTGGTGTGACTTTTGGCCACCTGTATTTTTGTGCTCAGAATTATGTTCCTGCATTGTTGGAGAATTAGCTTGATATGTCTTGCTCTGAAACTTGTTGGCTCTTGGGTGGAGCTTGGTTTCAGTGTAGGTATGGAGGCTTTTGGATGAGCTCTTGTCAATTAATGTTCCCTGGAGTCAGGAGTTTTCTGGTGCTCTCAAGTTTTGGATTTAAGCCTCCTGCCTCTGGCTTTCAGTCTTATCCTTACAGTAGCCTCAAGACTTCTCCATATATACAGAACTGATGATAAAACATCTAGGTTAATGTTGAAAAGGTTCTCCACAGTGCAGGACACCCAGAGAGGTTCAGAGTTACATGGAGAAGAGAAGAGGCAGGAAGGAGATAGAGATGACCAGGAGGAGAGGAGGGGGAGTCAAAAGGAGAGAGACAAATCCAGCCTGTGATCAGTTCCCTAAGTGTTCTTCACAGCCCAGAACACGCAACGAGATTCACAGATTTAAGTAGAGAAGAAAAGTGGGAGGGAGGAGATAGAGGTGACCTGGGGGAGAAAAAGGAGAGTCAAAAGGGGAGAAAGCAATCAAGCCAGTAATCACACTCCTAGTAAAAATGGGTACTGCAGATTGGATTCTTAAAGGTACAGAGTTTATAACAAATACCAAAAAGCAAAGATTAAAAATCTAGGGTAGAGGTTAGACTTTCAAAAATACAAAATTAAAAAAACAAAATCACAAATGTTATAAAAATATATATGTGAAATTTTCTTTAAAGATAGGGTCTTTTCTTTTGCAAGGTAATAGTAGGTTTTAAAAGTGAAAACTAAAGGAGTAATAAAGAACTTAAAAATTAAAAAAATTTTTTAAATGTTAATAGTAATATATATCTAGGAATTTCTCTGGAATTTTGAGGGCAGTGTGGGGTCAGTTCAGTTTCAGATAGTTCCTTGTTCTAGCTTATACTTCATCTCAAGGTCTATATAGGTCCCTTCCAATGTAGCCCATGCTAACTACAGGGTTTTAATCTGTTGCACCTGTCACTTCTAAAGGGGTTCTCTCTTTTTTATTTTCACTTCCTCTGTTTGCAAGTCTCTTCAGGACCTAACTTCTGCCCTGACACAGGGGGTGAAGGTGGTCATTTATTTAGGCTCACTTGTTTAGTTGTGTTGTGGGGAGGGAGGAACACTGCAAACAATATCACTGGCATCTGCGGGGAGTGCTTGCAGTGTCTGGGCCACCCTGGGTTTGCTCCCGCTCACAGAATGTGTGCTTTCCCAGTCTACACTGCTCAGGCTCCAGGTTGCTCTGCAGGGGAACTGTCTAAGGTGGGCCCTGGGTTGCGTGCACTTCCCAGGTCTAAGCCACTCAGGTTCAGGTTCTCAGGTACTCCACAAAAGCACAGACTCAGCTGGGCCTGCTTTTTATGCCCTTCCTGGATCCGAGCAGCTCAGGCGACCAGATGCTTGGTGAGAGCACACTCCCCAGGTGAGAGCACACTCCCCAGGTGGGGCACTGTGTCTTATCACCTCCGCTGCCCAAGCCGCTTTGTTTCCGAGGTGCCCAAGCAGGACGCAGTCTCAGGTGTGCCGTGTGTCGCCTCTCGGGTGCTGATCTCTGGCTGCAACCCTCCTGGCAGATGTCAACCGTCCAGCATCCCAGGAAGACTTGGTTAGCAACTGGGAGCCTGCTTGCAGTTTGATAGAGAATTCCATCTCTGGGGCCTAGTCTGCCCCTTGCCTTCTGGCTCTGGCTGTCATCCGCCTGTCTCTCTGCCTCCAGCGGGGGATGGGCCTGTCCTCAGCCAGCTAGCTCTCCTCTAGTATTCTCTCAGTCCTTTGTTCTGTGAGTGGGCCTGGCAGTGCCTTAGGTTAGAGTTTTTAGCAGGAAAGTTCTCTGTCTTTCCTCTTTTGTTTTTCTCTCTCTGGCTATCCCACAGTTTGGGTTGCTATCTCATATTAGCTCCCTCAGATTGCTCTCAGGGCATTCAGGCCTGGTCCTTACCCTAAGCATGCAGCCTGTGCCTCCCTGTTCAGCCCCCGCTTGCTGGTGGCTGATGTAAGCATCTGGGCTACTTCTCTGTAGGGAGTTGCAGTTAGGAGCATAATCTGTGGGTTTTATTTATTTATATTTTCCTCCCCATTATGTTGCCCTCTGAGATTCCAAAACTCCCCACAGACCTGCCAGTGAGAGGGTTTCCTGGTGTTTGGAAACTTCTTCTATTTTACAACTCCCTCCTCAGGATGGGTCTCTGTCCCTAACTCCTTTGTCTCTCTTTTTATCTTTTATATTTTGTCCTATCTCCTTTCAAAAACAATGGGCTGCCTCTCTGGGTGCCTGGTGTCCTCTGCCAGCTTTCAGAAGTTGTTTTGTGGTATTTGCTTATTCAAATGATCTTTCAATGAATTTGTGGGGAGACAGTTGAACCTGATCTTAATTACCTTGCAATTTAATTGAACGCCAACATTCTGCCCAAGAAACAATGAACATTGTTTAAATGAATAATGGTCCTTGGACTCAAGTCCTTTATCTGTAGAAATATGTAGTAACCTCCAGAGCAGCGAGGATTAGTTGAGGTATCTTATGAAAATCAGTAGTGCAGTGCCTAGCACATTTTGTTGGGTTAGTCACTTAGTCGTGTCCAACTCTTTGTGACGCCATGGACTGTAGCCCACCAGGCTCCTCTGTCCATGGGATTCTCCAGGCAAGAATACTGGAGTGGATTTCCATTTCCTTCTCTAGGGGATCTTCCTGACCCAGGGATAGAAGCCAGGTGTCCTGCATGCAGGCAGATTCTTTATCATCTGAACTATAGGGAAGTCCCATATACTAGAACACAGATGAGCTCAATAAATAATAGCTAGTCATGTGGCTAATGACAGCAGCATCTGTAGTATGGACAGCTAAATTTTTAGTAGTTTAAACCTTATGGGGTCAAATGGGAGTGCATGTTCATGGAAGCATTAATCAATATTAGTTTGATGTCTATTTTCAGAAGTACAGCTAGAATCAAGTTCTTTTTTCTCCTAAAGAAAGCAGCCTTCTGTATTTATTTTCTAGGGTTGTCATAACAAAGTACTACAGTGGTATCAAATACAGAAATGTATTTTATCACAGTTCTTGAGGGTAGTGCTCAAAGATAAAGTTGTAAGCATATTTAATTCCTTCTGAGGCCTCTCTCCTTGGCTTGCAGATAATTGCCTCCTTATGTGTTTAATTGGTTGTTTCTTTGTATGCATGTGTCCAGTATCTGTACATCCAAATTTCCTCTTCACATAATGGTTCCAGTCACATTGGATTATGGTCAACCCTAGAGACCTTGCCTTAATTTAATCAGCTCTTTAAAGACATTCAAATATGGTTGCATTCTGAAGCATGAGGGGTTAGGACTTCAACATACGAATTTGGGGATGTCACAAGTCTGCCCATATTGCCTTTGCATAAATACACAGAATCATAGAGACAGATTATGTACCACAAGTTTTATTATTGCCTAGTCCAAGAACCCAGTGCAAAAGAAAGGGAAAGATTCTTAGCTAAAATGATGCAGATAGGGAACAGTCTCTGACCATCACTGAAGAATTTGGCACACACCAAAATACTGGCAGTCTATGGATGGATCTGCAGGAGATTTAGCCCAATTTTATAGAGAAAGGAAGAATGGAATTTTTATCATTAGGTTTTAGAATGTGTAACTACATGACTCAGAAAGAGTGCATGTCCTAATACCTCAGCATCTGGAGAAGTGATCATTGGAACAAGCCAATCTCCTTCTTATAGACTCCTTACAGCATCACTTTCTTTTCAGAGTCACCAGGTAACAGAGAAGAGGGTGCCTACTGATATTTGTGGTATCTATGCCCTCAGAGTCGAGAAATGCCCAGAAAAATAAATAGACTGACATTTGAAAAATACACTTAACACTTCTAAGAATGAATGATTATTAAAGTGTCATAGCAGGTGTCACTATCAAGTATATTTCCTGGAGCAACTTTAGGCACCAATAAAAGGCTGTTGTTCCACAGAAGCTGTAATATGTAGTGATTAAGACTCTGCTGTATATATAAAATATAGTATAGAATGGATAAACAAAGTCCTCATAGTTATAACACAGGGAACAATATTGAATATCCTGTGATACACCATAATGAAAAAGAATACACACACACACACATATTTCAAGCTCTTGCTCCAGAATTGCTGGCTCAGAGTCAAAAATTATATTTATTAGCTGAGTTGGGTGACTTTGGGCAAGTTTATTGACTATTGCTTCTCCACACCTTCATATCTAAATGGTGGATAATCTGGTTCTTACATCATTGGGTAGTTCTGAGGATTACCTGACTTAAGATGTGTAAAGCACTAAGAATATTATATTATCATCAAGAAATCCAGAGTGAAGCACTCAGTCTCCACAAAGGGAAGGAAATTTCTAAAATGCTCCTTGCCAGATATAGCAAATAAAAACATAGATTGCTCAGTCAAATTTTATGATATAAACAATGAATACTTTTAGAATAGGTATGTCCCAAATATTGTATTAATACTCTTATACCAAAAAAGTATTGTTTATCTGAAATTCAGACTAATGGGGCATCCTGTATTTTTTTTTAATTTGGCTTTCCAAAGGGAAACTTATTAAGTCATATTAGGAAAGAATATCAGAGAGCACAATTCTTTGAGTGCCACAGTTGTTTAATAAACACATGCATTACAGTTGAATGATTTGGTAAACTTAAGGGGGCTATAATGCAGATAACTTGGGAAAAATGAAAGCATTTGGACTGATCTTGTGCATTAGGAAAACTAAGAAGCATGCACATAGAAAAATGAATTACTAAGCCCCATGAAAGTAGCCACTGAATTATAATCTCAGTTCTCTTACAGAATTTGTGTCATGAATAAGGTATTGAGTAGTACTTTTATCTTTGAAAATTTCGTTTATGATGAAACAACAAATAAAGAATCAAGGGAAAAGTATTTCAGGTGGTAAGTTAGAAAATATGAGGCAAATGAAAGGGTTCATTAACTCAGAGATAAATCAAGAATGACTTGTAGTCCAGCTGAAAGGAATAAGGAACAATCTAGAAATAGATGGAGTTGAAATAGAGATGCTGCTGCTGCTAAGTCGCTTCAGTTGTGTCTGACTCTGTGCGACCCCATAGATGGCAGCCCACCAGGCTCCACCATCCCTGGGATTCTCCAGGCAAGAATACTGGAGTGGGTTGTCATGCCCTTCTCCAATGCATGAAAGTGAAAAGTGAAACTGAAGTTGCTCAGTCGTGCTCAACTCTTAGCAACCCCATGGACTACAGCCTACCAGGCTCCTCTGTCCATGGGATTTTCCAGGCAAGAGTACTGGAGTGGGTTGCCATTGAGATGAGACAGATTTTAAAAGTATTTCAAGACAAAAGTCATAGGACAGGGGAACTATGCCTAATTTTATTACCACCATCCAGCTGTGATATTCTCCTCAGAAATGGTTTGGTTCAGTTGCCTCAGATTTTGTATAAAATACATTCCAAGGGGAAAAACACTTCATTGTGAATTCATCAAGGCTTTCCATTTCAAGAGCAGAGTATAATAAGAACAATAACAACAACCAAAAATGTTGCTGTTTACGTTTTTAAAGTAGAAAAAAAGAAAGTTTAATAGTAACCTACAGTAAATATTCTTCATACAAAAAAAGTCACATTGTCTCTAAGGAAATTCTAAAAGTAAGACAGGATATATACATGCAAGCATTTGAGAGTCTCAATGTAAATAAGTTTTATCTAAGATTGTTTTGTCAAGTATTCTGATTGCTACTTATACCAGAACACTTCTAAACACTCACTCCTCTTAAATGTAATACAAGAGAATAATACAATTCAACCCACTCAAATTGGCAAATCACAAAAGATTTCTCTTTGAACAGGTACATATTTAGTTCTTATTGTTACTCTATCTTCACAACTGCTAATGNGGTTTGACAATGCAAATCAATTTTTTTTTTAAATTTATAATTTTCAAACACACATTTTTCAAAAGAGAAGGACTCGTGTTTTTCTGATGCGATTAACCCTAGCTCAAATTTTTAAACTTTAATTGATTTCACTAGCATAATTTTTTCCCTTCAACTGAGAGGGAGACAAACACTTTACCCAAAAGTCTCTCCGTTTAGGGTTGAATTTTGAAATTTTCTCTATGGAAGACCTAACAGGATAGTAGGTTGTCTAATACAACACATGTAGGTGAACAATATAAAAATAATCATGTTACAATCCCCCAGATAATCAGTTTCTTCACTCTCACAATCCCACTTTCATCCCTCTGACAGTTTTGCCAAAGAATGATGATCTTGGATATATACTTCGAAAATTCAGTTTCATAGTTTTTGAATGGTCTACAATCCAGCACTAAACGGGTTATAATGGCAATAAAGGTAGATCAGAATTAAAGCAGAGAACAAAATGTAGATATCAGCAAGATGGTGTACACTTCTAACTCTCTCAAAATTTAGGCCAAACCATAACTCACTATCAGTGATGTGGAAGTGGAAAGTTCAAATTCAGCCTGTAGTCTATGTTTAAATATTTGCTACTAGTATTAGTCAACTACTCTTAGCAATATTTAAAATAAACAGCTAAAAATTAATTCAAAGAAAGTTTTCTTTTTTCCAAACTCTTATCTTGTTTTTCTCTTAGTTTGATCCTGTAAACACAAGAGAAGACTCTACACATGGACATCACCAGATGGTCTAAACTGAAATCAGATTGATTATATTCTTTGCAGTCAAAGATGGAAAAGCTCTATACACTCAGCAAAAACAAGACCGGGAGCTGACTATGGCTCAGATCATGAACTCCTTTTGCTAAACTCAGACTGAAATTGAAGAAAGTGGAGAAAACCACTAGACCATTCAGGTATGACCTAAATCAAAGCACTTATGACTATATAGTGGAAGTGAGAAATAGATTTGAGGGACTAGATCTGATAGACAGAGTGCCTGATGAACTATGGATGGAAGTTCATGCCACTGTACAGGAGACAGGAATCAAGACCATCCCCAAAAAAAGAAATGCAAAAAAGAAAAATGGCTGTCTGAGGATGCATTACAAATAGCTGTGAAAAGATGGGAAGTGAAAAGCAAAGAAGAAAAGGAAAGATATACCCATTTGAATGCAGAGTTCCAAAGAATAGCAAGAAGAGATAAGAAAGCCTTCCTCAGAGATCAATGCAAAGAAATAGAGGAAAACAATAGAATGGGAAAGACTAGAGATCTCCTCAAGAAAATTAGGGACCAAAGTAACATTTCATGCAAAGATGGGCTCAATAAAGGACAGAAATGGTAAGGACCTAGCCAGAAGTTATAAAGAAGAGTTGGCAAGAATACACAGAAGAACTGTACAAAAAAGATCTTCATGACCCAGATAATCACGATGGTGCAATCACTCACCTAGAGCCAGACATCCTGGAATGTGAAGTCACGTGGGCCTTAGAAAGCATCACTAAGAACAAAGCTAGTGGAGGTGATGGAATTCCAGTTGAGCTATTTCAAATCCTGAAAGATGATGCTGTGAAAGTGCTGCACTCAATATGCCAGCAAATACGGAAAACTCAGCAGTGGCCACAGGACTGGAAAAGGTCAGTTTTCATCCCAATCCCAAAGAAAGTCAATGCCAAAGAATGCTCAAACTACCACACAATTGCACTCATCTCACACACTAGTAAAGAAATGCTTAAAATTCACCAAGCCAGGCTTCAGCAATATGTGAACCATGAACTTCCAGATGTTCAAGCTGGTTTTAGAAAAGGCAGAGGAACCAGAGATCAAATTGCCAACATCCGCTGGATAATTGAAAAAATAAGAGAGTTCCAGATAAACATCTATTTCTGCTTTATCAACTATGCCAAAGCCTATGACTGTGTAGATCACAATAAACTGTGTAAAATTCTGAA
The DNA here is from genome assembly GCA_006410935.1 of Redunca redunca. Classification (NCBI taxonomy): domain Eukaryota; kingdom Metazoa; phylum Chordata; class Mammalia; order Artiodactyla; family Bovidae; genus Redunca; species Redunca redunca. The sequence goes on along the minus strand of SJYQ01000364.1, from coordinate 75,148 downwards.
AGAGATGGGCATATCAGACCACCTGTCCTGCCTCTTGAGAAACCAGTATGCAGGTCAGGAAGCAACAGTTAGAACTGGACATGGAACAACAGACTGGTTCCAAATAGGTAAAGGAGTACATCAAGGCTGTATATTGTCACCCTGCTTATNCACCCTACTTATTTAACTTATATGCAGAGTACATCATGAGAAACACTGGGCTGGAAGAAGCACAAGCTGGAATCAAGATTGCCGGGAAAAATATCAGTAACCTCACATATGCAGATGACACCACCATTATGGCAGAATGAAGAAGAACTAAAGAGCCTCTTGATGAAAGTGAAAGAGGAGAGTGAAAAAGTTGGCTTAAAGCTCAACATTCAGAAAACGAAGATTATAGCAGTTGGTCCCATCACTTCATGGCAAATAGATGGGGAAACAGTGGAAACAGTGGCTGACTTTTTTTTTCTGGGCTCCAAAATCACTGCAGATGGTGATTGCAGCCATGAAATTAAAAGACGCTTACTCCTGGGAAGGAAATTTATGACCAGCCTAGACAGCATACTGAAAAGCAGAGACATTACTTTGCCAACAAAGGTCTGTCTAGTCAAGGCTATGTTTTACCCAGCAGTCATGTATGGATGTGAGAGTTGGACTATAAAGAAAGCTGAGCGTTGAAGAATTGATGCTTTTGTACTGTGGTGTTGGAGAAGTCTCTTGAGAGTCCTTTGGTTGCAAGGAGATCCAACCAGTCCATCCTAAGGGAGATCAGTCCTGGGTGTTCATTGGAAGGACTGATGCTGAAGCTGAAACTTCAATACTTTGGCCACCTGATGTGAAAAGCTGGCTCATTGGAAAAGACCCTGATGAAGGGAAAGATTGAGGGCAGGAGGAGAAGAGGACGACAGAGGATGAGATCATTGGATGGCATCATCGACTCAATGGACATGGGTTTGGGTGGACTCCAGGAATTGGTGATGGACAGGGAGGCCTGGCGTGCTGCGGTTCATGGGTCGCAAAGGGTCGGACATGACTGAGCTACTGAACTGAACTGAACTGATCCTGTAAAATGATTCCTTCAAAAATGATTGAGAGTAATTCAAAAGTTGTAGTGTTAGCAATAAATTAAAATGTACTTAGTTTAACATTTATTAAATCATAATTCAAATCCAGGAATTAGATTAATATGTTAATACAAGGGCTTTCCAGGTGGTGCTAGTGGTAAATAACCTGCATGCTAATGCAGGGGACAAAAAAAGAGGCTTTTATCGCTATGTCAGGAATATCCCTTGGAGGAGGGCATGACAACCCATTCTAGTATTTTTGCCTCAAGAATTCCATGCAGAGAGGAGCCTGGTGGCCTAGAGTCTATGTGGTCAGGTCACAAAGAGTCAGACATGACTGAAGTGACTTAGCACACACATATATTAATAAGTACCAATTAATACCAATCAATATAAATATATTAAGCATAATATAATAGGTATTATTAGGTTGGTGCAAAAGTAATTGGAAAAGACCCCGATGCTGGGAAAGATTGAAGACAGGAGGAGAAAGGGATAACAAAGGATGAGGTGGTTGGATGGCATCACTGACTTGATGGACATGAGTTTGAGCAAGCTCTGGGAGTTTGTGATGGACAATAAATCCTGGCGTGCTGCAGTCCATGAGGTCACAAAGAGTCCGACATGACTTAGCCTGAGTTGAACTGAAAGAGTAATTGTGGTTTTTGCATTGATGAAATTAGCCATTTGATATGGAATATATTTTAAATAATGTGGTTATGTTATACATTATTTTAATATGCATTTCTCTCTTTATGTTTTTTGCTAATGACTTTATTACTTGCTGTTTATTTTATATATATTTTAGGCTATGGAAAAGATGTTAGACAAAAAGCAAATTTTCTTATTTGAGTTCGAAATGGGTCATAAAGCAGCAGACACAACTCACAGCATCAACAATGCACTTGGCCCAGGAACGAGATGAGAGCCCTGAAGATGAGGAACATAGTGACCAGCCATTGGAATTTGACGACAACTAAGAGTCATCATCGAAGCTGATCCTCTTATAACTACATGAGAAGTTGCTGAATAACTCAGTGTTGATCATTCTATAGTTGTCTTGCATTGGAAGCAAATTGGAAAAGTGAAGAAGCTTGATAAGTGGGTGCCTCATGAGCTAACCAAAAATCAAAAAATCATTTTGAAGCACAGTCTTCTCTTACTACATGCAACAGTAATGAACTATTTCTTCATCAAATTGTCACGTGCAACAAAAAGTGTGAAAAAAAGATAGACAACAACTGGTGACGGCCAGCTCACTGGTTGGACCGAGAAGCTCCAAAGCACTTCCCAAAGCCAATCTGACACCAGAAAAAGGCCGTGGTCACTACTTGGTTGTCTGCTGCACATCTGATCTACTACAGCTATCTGAGTCCAGCGAAATCACTACATCTGAGAGGTGTGCTCAGCAAATCAATGAGATGCACCAAAAACTGCAATGCCTGGAGCGGGCACTGGTCAATAGAAAGGGCTCAACTCTTTTCTATGACAATGCCCAACCTCACGTTGCATAACCAATGCTTCAAAAGTTGAACGAATTGGGTTACAAAGTTTTGCCTCATCCACCATATTCACCTGACCTTTCGCCAACTGACTACCATTTCTTCAAGCATCTCAACAACTTTTTGCAGGGAAAATGCTTCCACAACCAGGGGGCACACAGAAAATGCTTTCCAAAAACTCATCAAATCCCAACACATGGATTTTTATACTACATGAATAAACTTATTTCTCACTGGCAAAAATATGTTGATTGTAGTGGTTCCTATTTTGATTAATAAAGAATTGTTTCAGCCTAGCTCTAATTATTTAAAACTCACAGTCTGAAACCATAATTATGTTTGCACCAACTTACTATAAATTAATAATATAATAAAATCATAATTAAGTATAATAGGGCTTCCCAGGCAGCACTAGAGGTAAAGAACCTGCCTGCCAATGCAGGAGACATAAGGATGCGGGTTCAATTTCTGAGTCAGGAAGATTCCCTAGAGGAGAGAATGGCAATCTAGTCCAGTCTTCTTACCTAGAGAATCCCATGGACAGAGGAGGCTAGCAAATCCATAGGATCGCAAAGAGTCAGACACAACTGAAGTGATTTAGCACAAGCACAAGCACATTAATACAATAAATAATTATATTAAGTATTATATAAGTCTCTAATGTGGTTTCAAAATGCTTATTTCTAAGAAGTTTAGTTCTTAGACTGGCTGTGATAGAGTAGGAATTAGTAACCTAAATTCTTTCAAAAGTAAATAGTTTATCTTTCAATAAAAATATTAGGTTCCTATGATATTATTGAAGACAAACATTAAGGTCATCAGAGAAAAATGAATAAATAAATGAGATACCTTCAGCTTGGGAAAAAAAAAGTTAACATTCAGTATTACCTTAAATCAGAATCATAAGCTTTACTTCAACGAGTCACAGTCTAGGAAAAAATCGCTGATATCTGTTGCTGCTGCTGCTAAGTCACTTGTCATGTCCAACTCTGTGCAACCCCATAGACGGCAGCCCACCAGACTCCCCTGTCCCCCAGGCAAGAACACTGGAGTGGGTTGCCATTTCCTTCTCCAAAGCATGAAAGTGAAAAGTGAAAGTGAAGTCGCTCAGTCGTGCCCAACTCTTCGCAACCCCATGGACTGCAGCCTACCAGGCTCCTCTGTCCATGGGATTTTCCAGGTAAGAGTACTAGAGCGAGGTCTATAATAAAAAACAGAACATGATTAAATGCCATGAAAGAGGACTAGAATATAAGAAGAAAGAGAAGCTATCCAGTTAGGAAATGCCAGATTCCATGTGGGGGAAAAAAAAAATGAGTTGCCCATACGAGGACATTCTCCATCAAAGGAATATCACAAGCAAAGCTGCAGAAGTGAAAATTTTCTGAGACATATACCAGGTCCAGAGAATAGTGTCATTGGCAAAACATGCTATATTTGAAGGAGAAACTTGAGTAATAATAATAGTAGGGGGATAAAGTACATAGTAAATTAAAATTCCCTTAGACTTCTCAGTGCTGCTGTAAAAAGTCCTGCCCTCCTGGACATGGAAATATAAAAGTACTTGTTTTCGCTTTCCCGAATAACATTTTTAATTTCCACATCCCATAAGGATTAGATCTGTACTTATCTGAACAATTAATTGCTCTAATCCAAAAGTATGATAAAAATTCTCTTATCTTTCCTAGAGAGCAAACAGTTGCAGTCTGAATTAGGGCCCTAGGTTAAGTCATCAAGGTACTACCAAAAAGAGTTTCTCCCTAGGACTTTACAATTCAAAAAGGATGAAACCCAGACCTTGGTTATATCTTCAGGTCATAAATGCTGTAGACCGCAGGGTAACTTGTTCCTGAAAAGATGTATTTACATTCCAAAGGTTAGAGTGAGTGAGAATCTGGGATCATTTCCATCCCATTTCAAAAGATCAAAAAAAAACACATTTTTTTCTCTCTCTCTTCAGAAGGGGAGGGGGCAGCTGTCTTTCTGGTGAATAAATCCTTTGTTCCCCATTTCTTCTCTACAGAGTGAAATTCAACACTAGCCTTGAAGGTTTTCATAGGAGCTCATTTAGAAGTGGGTAGACTAGCTCTAAGGAACCAATGCTGCAATGTTAAGGTGAATCTGGTTGTAAGCATCAATACAGAACTCTTTTTTCCTGACCCCGACACTTCCTATTCCTATTTCTATGTGTGTGTCTGTGTGTATAGGAGCTTCCTTGGTGGTTCAGACATTAAAAAATCTGCCTGCAATGTGGGACACGTGGGTCGAAACCCTGGATTGGCAAGATTCCCTGGATAAGAGAATGGCAACCCACTTCAGTATTCTTGCCTGGAAAATCTCAAGGACAGAGCCTGGCAGGCTACAGTCCATGGGGTGGCAAAGAGTCAGATACCACTGAGTAACTAACACTTTCACCTCACTTTCATGTCATATATATGTATTTCATGTATGCATACACAGAATCCATAAATACACATATTACACACACACACACACAACAGTCAACATGAAGAAATTTCCCTGGCAAGTCAAAGGTTTTAATTTTAAAATGCTTCATTTGGAATTGTGTATGTCTCTTCCAAAAGTTGCAGGAGAGTGGTGCCTTATCCTGCAAACCTTACAACTGCTTCCAAAATAACATCAACACAGAAAGGAACAGCGCTATAAAAATGTTGCTGCAGTCTACAACACAGAATGTGGAACCAGTAAAAATCAGAAAAGACAGAGGTTGAGACCTGGGCCAATTTAGATTAAAAAGCTTAATTGTATTCAGTTATTCCTCTTTCTTAGGAACTTGGGGATACTAAAGAAAAACGTTATCAGGAAGACTGCCTTTAAATAACTGACTTTTTCCCCCAGTGGGACAAGACAAAAATATACATCCAAACTAGACTAGTGCTAAGATTTTTAGATCAGATAATAGTTGTTAAAGATGGTCAGGAAGGGGGAACTCAGTGTGGCTAGACCACATTTCTGAAGAAGGGGCATTCACAAAGACTCTCTTCCCTCACTACTTAGTCATTAGTAACTTCATTATTTTATAACTCCTCAAGTAGATTTGATCAGTCTAAACAAAACAGTGCCTGCCACCCTCAACCCTCTCCCAAAGCAAGAGAGGACAACGACCTTAGGATAGGAAAGGCTGGGTTGACCAAGCTTAGAAATAATTTAGAAGAGTGCCTAGAATTTTCTTGCATTTTCTCATTGAAATCCTTATACCTCTGAGCTATGGAGTGAGATAAGCTTGAGTTTACTCTTGGATGGCTTACTTAATCTCTCTGACACAAAATAATGCTTTCTGTGAAATAATGAGGGCATGAGGATGAAGTGAGATACTGGATTTAAGATGCTCATCACAGCCTCAGACTCACAGACACTCAACAAATATTGTTCCTTACCCTTCTGAAGTCACTTCTCCCATACTTCCCTGGTTCTGAAAAGTCTTTGAAGTGAAATGTGGGACAACAGGGATGTCATTGTTTTGAACAAAGGTGGATAGTCAGCAGTATGGAAGAACATAAAATTGCTTGTGATTTTCAGCTTCAGTCATAAATACAGAAGATGACAGACATAGGAAAAATATTAAGAGAGAGTTCCCTGTGGTATTGCAAGCTACCAAATCAGGGAAAAGATGAAAAATAAGTGTTCAATCAAATTGCTTCTCCTCATTGAAGAGGTAATAGCAATGACAGACATACTACTGGAGAAAGAAAGGAATCAAATTGAGTTTATAAAAATATATAAACAAACAGTAAAGTGTTCAGTTATAGGAAAAGTATCACCATCTCATTGGGTGATCAAACACGTTTCTAGGTAAAAGGGCAAAAAATAATAATAAATACATGTCTTTTAGATCTATTTTTGAAAGCTTTAATAAGCTATTTGGCTTTGATTTTTAATAAATTGCAAAAGCTTTTCATAAAATAACAAAGTAATTAGATATCAAAAAGTGAAAATAACATTTTAGTTGAGCAGTGCTGAATCTGAAAGTATGCTGGAAACTCAGGGAAGTCTGATTCACTCACAGATTTCTTGAATGACAGAACCTGGGTTAATGACCTTTTCTGTTAATACTGATAATATGCCTTGTGTCTTTTACTTCTCAAGTTTGCAATCACTATCATCATTTCATGGAGAGAAAGTTTCTACTTATAATAAATCAGTAGGTTTTCATAGTGCTGCGTGGTTGCAAATCTGCCTGGTTGCAAATCGGGCTTTCTTTATAAGACTTAAAGTTTGGAGGAGGTACAAATCTAATTTGGTCTGAATATTTTATTTTTGTTTTTTCAAAAGGGACTAATTTTTTTAAGACTTTCTGTTTGGAAATTCTCTAGGCCAGAACACTGGAGTAGATAGCCTTTCCTTTCTTCAGGGGATCTTCCCAACCCAGGGATCTAACCCACGTCTCCCACGTTGTAGGCAGCTTCTTTACCAGCTGAGCCATAAGGGAAGCTCTGTTTTATATTAGTCTCACAAAAATCTATTGACCTTAGTTATTTGATATCAAGATTTTGCTGTCTAAATAGAATATTTTAAGCTTCTCCTTTATTATCTGATTACAGATATATTGATTAATGATATTCTGTTGAGGATAGGAATTTTGTACCATACTTTTTTTTTCCCCCTTCTATATCATATCTCCAGTGCAACACAATTCTTAGTCAATTTCCTTTCCTGGCTTTAAGTCTCCTTAATACCCAGAAATTCATTCACTGTTTTTTTTTTGTAAGTTGGAAGATGGAAATAACCAATTCACTGTGTTTTTTATTCTCTCAAGTATATGTACCATTTTGACAGGATACATTTCTTAGAAAAATAAAATTTAAGCTATTTCAATAAGTTCACAAAATTACAATTAGAAGCAGTTTGTCAAAAACAGTGCTTGGTTGCTTTTAAATAGTGTTATTAAAGAGCAGAGTGGGCCTGCTTAATCTGTTTCATGTGAAGTATTGGAATTATGATCGTGCTTGTGCTTAGTTGCTCAGTCGTGTCTGACTTTTTGCAACCGCTTGGATTGTAGCCTACCAGGCTCCTCTGTCTATAGAGATTCTCCAGGCAAGAATACTGCAGTGTGTTGTCATGCCCTCCTCTCCAAGATCTTCCCAACCCAGGGATCCAACCCAGGTCTCCCGCATTGTGGGCAGATTTTACTGTCTGAGCCACCAGGGAAGCCCAAGAATATTGGAGTGTGTAGCCTATCCCTTCTCCAGGGGATCTTCCCAACCCAGGAATCAAACCAGGGTCTCCTGCGTTGCAGGCAGATTCTTTACCAGCTGAGCTACCAGGGAAGCCCGGAATTATGATTAGATAATATCAATGCCAAGGGAGGCTATGAGAAAATTTAGAACACCTGTTCCCACCTCTGCCCATGTTTTTACCTTTTTATTGAAGCATAACATGTATACAGAGACATATACAAATCATTAGAATATAACTCAATGCATTGCCACAAATTTAATCTGCCTGTACAATAGCAAGACAGGCAAAATCACCAGTGCCTCAGCAGCCCCTTGTGAACTAATGTTCTAGTCACTGCTCCCAAAAGAACAATTACTCTCTTTCCCGGGTGGCTTAGTGGTAAAGAATCCACCTGCCAAAGCAGGAAATGTGGGTCCAATCCCTGGTGGGGAAGATCCCCTGGAAAAGGAAATGGCAACCCACTTCAGGATTCTTGTATGAGAAATCCCATGGACTGAGGAGCCTGGTGGGCCACAGCCTATGGGGTCACAAAAGTGTCAGACATGACTTAGTGACTAAACAGAACAGAACAAACTTTAAACCACAGCTTCACTTTGCCTGTTTTGAAATATAAATGGAGTCACAGTACAATTTATTTTGCTTGATATTAGGCTTATGAGATTTACCTATGTTATTGAGTATGGTCAGCTCACCTTTTAGGGTGTGAGACTAGTTATGGACAAATCTGTATTTTCTGCCTCCCAAATGTATGGACATCCTAATTCTGCCTCATCTTTGCAGCATGCTTAAACTTGTGAAGTCTTAAACTCCATACAATTGTCAACTTATTATGGAAAAGTTCTATTATACAAAAGTAGAGAGAATATGTATTGAACCTACATGTAGCCCTCACCTACTGTCAATAATTTTATCAACTCAGGAATTCCTGTTTCATCTGCAATTTCACTTGCCTCTCCCTCTTCACTCCACAATGTGGGATTATCACTTCATCTCTTATAAATATTTCAGTGTTCAACACAGAAAACAATGACTCATCTTGAAATATAATTTTAAATGCTATCATCATACCTAAAAATAATTTCTTATTTGTTTAGTGTTTGCTCAAATGTCCCACTTTTCTCATTTTTTTCCAGTTTTGTTTGTTGTTTGGTTGGTTAGTTGGTTGGCTGCTTGCTTAAGGTAGATAGCAAATGAAGTTCTTTGGTTTAAATGGTTAAAAGATTCTTCTTAACCATCTAACTACGCCTTGTTTGTTTTTTCTCCTTGTAATTCTTTGTGTATTTGTAGAAATAGTTATTTTTTCCTGAAGATTTTACCACAATATGAATTTTAATACTTACCTTTCTTTGGTTCCAATTTTTCTTTTGATAAATTAGCTGGTGGTTTATCAGTTTTCATTCCAATTCCAAAGAAAGGAAATGCAGAAGAATGCTCAAACTACCGCACAATTGCACTCATTTCACTTGCTAGTAAAGTAATGCTCAAAATTCTCCAAGCCAGGCTTCAGCAATACATGAACCGTGAACTCCCTGATGTTCAAGCTGGTTTTAGAAAAGGCAGAGGAACCAGAGATCAAATTGCCAACATCCGCTGGATCATGCAAAAAGCAAGAGAGT
>SJYQ01000364.1:39718-53913 GCA_006410935.1 Redunca redunca | reverse complement strand
AAGAATCTCTCTGTGCCCCAGAGAAGCCAGTAACAACTGACCCTTCCCTGGTCCCCACTCCATAGAAATCCATATGCCCCCCTCTGGGGTAAAGATTCTCCTAGTAGGCAAATATCACTCCTAAACTCAGGTTTTGAATAAATCAGAGTTGCATGTAAAAAAAAAAAAAGAAAAGAAAAGAAAGAAGATATGTATCCTCTGCCTTCAAGGCACGTACAGTCTAATTGGAAATAAAATACTCATATGAAAAATGTAGGAACTTTACAATATAATAAACGTTTTAAAGGTTTGAAATGCCTGAAGTACATCATGTCTTTAGGAGAGCTAACGCAGGAATAGGCTGAAATAGCTGGGAGAGCACAGTCTGAAAGGTTATGCAGCTTTCCAATTGATGAAAAGGAGTTCAAAGGTTTGCCTATCAGGAACAGATATCAAATAAAAGACAGAAATGATAATAATACAGTTGTAGTGCAGAGAATGTAAACAACAAAGAGGACTCTACCTATAACAGGAGAATTTGAGGAGTACAATTGGAGAAGAAAGGCAAGGTAATATGGAGAAATGTCTTGCATAGGGAACCATTCTATAAATACTGGCGAGAATTGAAGACGCCTAGAAATCAGGCTGAGGAACAAGGGCAGTATCCCTTGACGGCAGACCTTAAGTTTTTTCTAAGAGGAATGATGTAATGAATCCTGAGGTTTATGGGGGGAAAATAATTAGAAAGTAATATGAAGGAAAAATTAGGAAGAAGGACTGATATCACTGCTGACATCAGTTAGGAATAAAACATAGAAATGTGAGCTTAGGTTATAACTGCCTAGATACACGAAAATGAAGAAATAGAAACTTTTCTATAAAAGAAGAATTGGAAGGTTTTATAGGGACTTCCCTGGTGGCTCAGAGGGTAAAGTGTCTGCCTACAATGTGGAGACCTGGGTTCAATCCCTGGGTGGGGAAGATCTCCTGGAGAAGGAAATTGCAACCCACTCCAGTATTCTTGCCTGGAAAATCTCATGGATGGTGAAACTTGGTGGGCTACAGTCCTTGGGGTTGCAAAGAGTTGGACATGACCAAGAAACTTCACTTTCCCCTGCAGTGGAGGCACAGAGTTTTAACCACTGGATCACCAGGGAGGTCCCAGGATATACAACATCTTAGTCATCCCCACAGGACAGGCTCCATGCCCCTCTAAAGTGAATTAGTATTTTGATCTGGACTCAGCTTGTGATGCTGGGATCTTTGCCAGAGGATTTGGAGACCAGTTTAATAATTACATGTTGCTTGTGTAGTCATATGTCGTCAGTCAGTCGTGTCCGACTCTTTGTGACCCCATGCACTGTAACCTACGAGCCTCCTCCGTCCACGGGATTTTCCAGGCAAGCGTACTGGAGTGCGTTGCCATTTCCTTCTCTAGGGGGTCTTCCCAACCCAGGGATCAAACCTGGGTCTCCTGCATTGCAGGCATACACTTTACCCTCTAAGCCACCAGGGAAGGGGCTTGTAATTTAGGTAAACAAACTCAAGACAGCCTAGAATGAAAGAAACCTTGTCAAACACATAAATACAATTATTGATTTGAGCCTACCCTGGAAAAGAGAATAAACTGTCATAGTGAATTACACAGAAAATCCAAGTATTATTTATTCATCTAATTAACCACTAATTTAATCACTTCTCTGGTGGCTCAGATGGTAAACTGTCTGCCTGCAATGCTGGAGACCTGGGTTCAATCCCTGGGTTGGGAAGATCCCCTGGAGAAGGAAATGGCAACCCATTCCAGTACGCTTGCCTGGAAAATCCCATGGACGAAGGAGCCTGGTAGGCTACTATCCACAGGGTCACAAAGAGTCAGACACGACTGAGTGACTTTACTTAGTTACTTACTTACTTAAGCAAATAGCATATTCATTCAACAAATCTTACATGTACTATTTACTGCATGCCAGATATTATACTAGGTACTGAAGATAGGAAAAACAGTAAAACAATATCCTTCCCCAAGAGGCTCATGGATTGGTCAAAAAGGTAACTTGGGGTCCTAGGAAATCACAAAGGGGAGGCACTTTCCCATGTCACCTCAGAATTGGACAAGACAAAAAGTGTGCAGAACTCTGATGCAGAAAAATAAAAAATGTTGTTATAATTTAAGTGACATCAACTTTGTTCTTTCTCTCTCACCCTAGACTCATTTTTTTAAACTTCTCTCTTTATACCTAATTTCCAATCCATTAGAGAATCTTAATGGGTCTACCTTCTCAACCTATACCAAACTGGATTTTTTTCTCACATTCTCCGTGGCTATATAGGAACCTAGCTTGAGTTTCAATAATCTCACATGTGGATAATGGTAGCAGTCTTCTCATGGGTCCCTTGCCTCCATCTTGGTGTCATAGCATCTATTTTCCACCCAATATTCAGAACAAGCCTTCTGAAGTTAAGTCAGAACTTTTAACTCAGCTGGTCAAAACCTACACTCATTGAAAGTATAATGCAAAGTTCTAACAATGCCCTATAAAGCCCTACATAGAGTACATTTGTCTCCAACTTCCTCCCCATTCCCCATTCCAACTTTACATGTACCGTATCACCTCCTTGCCATTCCCCAGCAAACTAAGCACACTCCCACCCTAGGGTTTCATGTTTACTGTTCTTTCTGCGTGGAATGTTCTTCTTTAAATAACTTCTTCTCATATATCTTTTTGTCTTTACATAAATGTCATTAAATGTGGATGTCTTTTTCTAACTATCCTCTAAAAATAGCATCCCCCATAAATCTCTAGTCTTATTACTGCTTTCTTCTTCTTTGTTTATCACATATATGGTTGTTTATTCTTTGTCTCACCTTGCCAGAATAAAAATCCCACAAGAGCAGAAATTTGTTATATTTTGTTTGCTGCAATATCCCTAGAAGAATGCCTGGCATATAGTATGCCCACAGTCAGTATTTGTTGAATTAGTGAGTCAAATGCAAATGATACGGGCTTAGGTTTTTTTTTTTTTTCGCTTACTTAAGTGGGCAAGTAAACAAAGGATAAATATTTATGAGATAACCCTTTTTTTTTGTAGTCAGTGAGTGTAACTTGTAACCCCTCTAAGGTTTAAGGAGCCCATGTGTTGCTATTTTTTATTTTAACATTTGAATAGGGTTTTACTGAGATTTAGAACTAAAAGGTTATACAAATCATTTTAGGAAAATTTTAAAACAGATAAGAATGCTTTTTAAAAAAATCAGCTATATTTATCCATGGCTAACATCTCCATGTGAGTGTCATACTACACAGAAAATTGTGTGCCCTGATTCCACAGCCTATTATTAGGTTTTCCTTTGTGTTATGTACTTAAGGTTCTTGGAAACTAATACATGCATGGATGTATATGTGCTTCCATACTAACTGGTTTCTAGAAGTGATCCATCAATATACACTTTGACGGGCACAGTCTCACCTTGACCTTAACTGGGAATTGAGAGGCATGGTAGTTGGAGCGGCTGACAGCTCAAAGTCAAAGCCAGGACTTCCACAGTCTAGTCTCAGGTCACCACTTAGCTTTGTGACTTTGGGAGACTTACATAATATTTTAATGCTTTGACTTTTTTAGTTATAAAAAGAAGAGAATAATGGTACAAACTCATAGGTGTATCATGAAAATTACATTGATTGAATATATGCAAAGTGCTTAGGAAAGTGCCTAGCAAATATTTAGTATGTATAAATGTTAGCTGAGAANTTTTCTTTTGTTTGTCCAGTTGAAGCTAAATATTTCCTTCATAGAGGAACTTTCAATACACAATTCCAATTAAAAGTAGACAGCAGTGTATGAGAACCTCCTGCTGCATTTGCTGCATGTAAATGATCTGGCAACGCTAATAGCTTCATACACTCAATGTGATTGTGCACAAGTCTGTTATTAATAAGCCCGCTCAAATAAACTGGCTAACATATAGCACAATAAATAGAACAGTTAGAAATGTCATGAGGTCAATCCAAGCATTTGTGAGATTCTAATCTTTGTTTCTAACCATTTGGGCTTGTTTTCCTGCTGCTGTTTCTAAAGCCCACACTCTTATTAGCACTGAAAGGATGAGAGGTTTTCAAAGAGTCATGTAGAAGGCCTGCTGCTGATCACTTGCCCTTATACCTTTAATGAACCTGAATATTTAAAATTAAATGAATTTTAAATTCAGTGTCTTGAGCTCATTTCAAAATGAAATTACAGATTTTATTTCTAGCCCTTCAGTTAGAAATGGATAAATGAATGAATAAGTGAATGTATGAATGAATCAATCAATAGGTTGTCCACTGCTTGCCTATATTTTTAGACAAGATGACTGCAAGTAAACTGCTCAAGGCCCCTCCAGGAGGATGGCACAGCATGCCTCTAGGCAGCCAGGAGAAGATATGGCAGGGCTAAGACTAGGTCTAGGAGACATAAGCAATAAAGTAATTAGCCTCCAATTAAAATAATTAAATACATTTTAAAAAATAAATAAAGTTAAGGACTCTTGCATCCACATCATATAATCTTTTTAGTTCATTCTGGGCAATTGTTCCTGGTCAAATATGCGATGGTAAGAAGAGCCTATCTCCTACACAATTTTTGATGCAACCTAACAAGCAACTCTAATGTTCATTTTCTTTTTGTGGCAAGATGTCTTCGGTGTTTCCAGTAAATTTATGTATGCCAGTGGGCAATTTTCCTGAGTTTCACTTTTTTTTTCTCTGGTGGAGGGTGGCATTTAGATTTGTGATAGATTTGTCCAAACAAATGTGGAAGCAATAAAGGACTAATTTGTTATATCTTCTTGAGGTATATACTACATCATTTCATAACACAAATAGACTCCAATTAGGGCAACACAGAGAATGCGGGGTTTTAAAAGAAAGGTATGTGCTTTATAAAATGATGCTAATACCCAGTTTGCTAATTAGGAATATAGTCTCAAAGGTCAATTTAGAGAGACATATGTCATTCAAAATATGTCATCCTTACCAAATAAAGAAACTGTCACGGCATTTTACCAAATTTAATCATCAGATAATGACATATTTTCACAGTAGAGTGATACCCAGGTATCACATTATTTTCAAAGGGTCCAGAGCAAGCTATAATAGAAAACTGGGGAATTCGCTGATATGGCCATCAATGGCTAGGAGAAAAAGATCAAAGTCATTCAAAGTTGTGCTTGTAGAGACTCCTAATCCTGCACTCTTTCCAAGTACAGTCACATCATAGCTAAAAGATAAGAATATAGTAAAGGCTCTGAGTGAACTACAAATAGGGCTTTTACATGTGAACCATGTCCACAGGCCATATGCAATCAAGAATTCTATGTTCCCAGGAGAAATGTATTTTAACTATTGATTATGACCAACCTATAACGAACTCATGATCAAGGTTGCTTCTGCAGATGCCAAATTATCTCTCACCAAGGAACATTCCAAACTTAAATACTTCACATTGTAATATCTGTTATCTTTTGTATTCTCATCAAGGGTTTCTAGGATTCTGAAATGATTGTTCTTTTGCTGATGTGTTAACCATCAGTTCAGTTCAGGTCAGTCGCTCAGGCATGTTCGACTCTTTGCGACCCCATGAACTGCAGCACGCCAGGCCTCCCTGTCCATCACCAACTCCCGGAGTTCACTCAAACTCATGTACATCAAGTCGGTGATGCCATCCAGCCATCTCATCCTCCGTCATCCCCTTCTCCTCCTGCCCCCAATCCCTCCCAGCATCAGGGTCTTTTCCAGTGAGTCAGCTCTTCACATCAGGTGGCCAAGATATTGGACTTTCAGCTTCAACATCAGTCCTTCCAATGAACAACCAGGACTGATCTCCTTTAGGATGGACTGGTTGGATCTCCGTGCAGTCCAAGGGACTCTCAAGGATCTTCTCCAACACCACAGTTCAAAAGCATCAGTTCTTCGGCATTTAGCCTTCTTCATAGTCCAACTCTCACATCCATACATGACCATTGGAAGAACCGTAGCCTTGACTAGATGGACCTTTGTTGGCAAAGTAATGTCTCTGCTTTTGAATATGCTATCTAGGATGGTCATAACTATCCTTCCAAGGAGTAAGTGTCTTTTAATTTCATGGCTGCAGTCACCATCTGCAGTGATTTTGGAGCCCAAAAAATAAAGTCTGACACTGTTTCCACTGTTTCCCCATCTATCTGCCATGAAGTGATGGGACTGGATGCCATGATCTTAGTTTTCTGAATGTTGAGCTTGAAGCCAACTTTTTCACTCTCCACTTTCACTTTCATCAAGAGGCTCTTTAGTTCTTCTTCACTTTCTGCCATAAGGGTGGTGTCATCTGCATATCTGAGGTTAGTGATATTTCTCCGGGCAATCTTGATTCCAGCTTGTGCTTCTTCCAGCCCTGTGTTTCTCATGATGTACTCTGCATATAAGTTAAATAAGCAGGGTGACAATATACAGCCTTAATGTACTCCTTTTCCTATTTGGAACCAGTCTGTTCCATATCCAGTTCTAACCATCAAGGTAACCATCAGGTAGCAAAAATAAAGGATGTAGCAGATAATAAATTACAGAATTACTTTTTCACTTTACTACACCAGGAACACAAGTGAAAAGAGAGAAATAGGAAATCAGACCATTCAATGGAATCTTAATTAACCTCAGCTATGGTTCAGAAAATGTAGAGGATGCCCAGTAATACACACCTTTAACAACACACACGACTGTCTGGTAAGAGTCACCAACAACAACTCAAGACCATAACATAAGGATTCCCTGATCCTACACTGCTACTCCACAGAGAGAGGTGTGCTTGGGCTGCAGAGCTGGACCTGCTGAAAGGGAACAGAGCTCCATACTACTTTCCATGTTTACGGGACAGCTAAAGAGGGGCGTCCTTCGGACTGCAAGGAGTCCCTTGGACTGTAAAAAATCTGACCAGTCAGTCTTAAAGGAAATGAGTCCTGAATATTTATTGGAAGGACGATACTGAAGCTGAAACTCTGATACTTTGACCACCTGATGTGAAGAACTGACTCATTTGAAAAGACCCTGATGCTGGGAAAGATTGAAGGCAGGAGGAGAAGGGCATGACAGAGGATGAGATGGTTGGATGGCATCATGACTAGATGGACATGAGTTTGAGCAAGCTCTGTGAGTTGGTGAAGAACAGGGAGGCCTGGCGTGCTATAGTCCATGGAGTCGCAAAGAGTCGGACACGACTGAGTGACTGAACTGAACTGAAGGAGGGGGGATGGGACAACCAATTTTCTGTGTAATGAAGAGATCTCAAAATTTCTAACCCAGGAAATAGTCTCAAGGTTACTCAAGATCTTATAATGGCCCCACTATTGACATTAGACAGAAGCCTAGTTTCTCTTCATAAACACCTCCATCAAGCCCCCAAAATAAAACAATGGAAAGGAAGACGATGGTCTCAGGAACACAAAAATCCATAACTTTCTTACCCCAGTTAAAAAAAGACACCATTCCCAGGTCCAGTTTCAGTACTGATGAACTGATCTGTTTTATTGACCCCAGAAAAATTATTTCTTGATGCTAGTTTCTCTCACAGAAAGACATTTTTCAGAATGACAAGAAGTTATGAACTTCTGAATCTATGCATACTGCAATAAATAATGACCATTGGTTTCTGCTCCTGATTCTTCATTTTACAGCCTTTATCTTACATCCTTCACAAACAATTTTACTCCATGGCACACAGAGAAAATGATAATACCTATACTACACACTGGACCAAATTGGGATGGATTGTAGAATAGGTAAGAGGAACTTGGTACAACAATTCATTAGGTGTTCTTTATAAAAATAATGATAAATAATTAATAGACAAGTTAAACTTTGAATTTATATGAAACTGTCAAAGAAAATCTTAAATTCAAATTTAAGGGAGAAACTTAGGATTGTTTTCATGTTCATAATTTTTTTATGCTTGGAATGTCTACACACAATTTCTGATTGACATATTTTAATAATGATGTCTTCAAATTTATTGCAGTCAACACTGATGAGAAATTTTTGCACACATGATAGCAAATTGCAGAAGTGTATTTATTGCTTTACTGCTTGGTTGATGAATATTTTTTTTTCCAGTAACATGATTTCTGATACTTTTATTTCCTATCATTGTATTTCAGAGTGTGATCATTCTTCAGCTTTAATAGTTCTTGTTTTCTCAGTGAAACGTGAAATATTAGAAAATCTTGAGATAATTCAAAATGGATTTAAATTGCAATAGAAGGTTTTCATATTAAATATTTAAAATAATTATAGACCTCCAGGATCAGTTCTGACATGCAAAGTGATTGGAAGTTGTCACTCCCATTGTTAACAACAAGAAAGCTAGGCACACTGAAAATCAATGACTTGTTTTGGACCATCAGAGAAATGATGTCATATCACAAGACAAACTAAAACCCTAATATCTGACGAGACATGCATACCAAGAAACACAGACTTGATCTACTTACTGAGAGCAGATGCCTGCAGAGCCAAATATCAGTAATTTTGATAAAGGCTGAATAACCCTAGCTTGTCCATTAAAACAACAAAAAGAAGTATAAGTTATACAGTTTAGAAAGTTAAAAAATTAGATCAGTTTTATTTAAAGACAGCATGATTGTTTATCTATACAATCCCTAAGAATTTACCAAAAATTCCTGGAACTAATAAGCAAGAATGCAAAACCTAATGATACAAAGTGAACAAACAAAATTCAATTCCTTTACTGTATTTCAGTAACAATTAGAATTTGAAGTTTAACAAGCAATACCATTTACCAAGGGGTTGCAAAGAGTCAGACATGACTGAGCATCTAACACTTCCACCTTTTCACCATTTACCATAACATTCAAACACTGAAGTACTTTGTTATCAATCTAATAGAATAGCACATCATCTGTAAAGAAAACTAAAAGAAAAATGTTGAAGAAAGCAGTTGAGGGAAATTTATAATGACGGAGAAATAGTCTATATTCATGGATTGGCAGATTCAGTATCAATTAAGGGAGCACATCATAGCTATAACTTACACAGCTAAGTTTTTCCCAACTTGATTTATAGATTTAATTGAATCCCAATCGAAATTCCAGTTGGCTACTTTGTAGATACTCATAAACTAATTCTAAAACTTCTATGGAAAACCAAAGGATCTAGAATTGTTAACACAATACTGAAGAAAAATGCAGTTGAGGAACTTACACTACTTGATTTAAATACTTAATACAAAGTTCTAGAAATCAGACAGCATGTCATTGGAGAAAGAACAAATAGGAAGATCAATGAAACAGAACAGAAAGCCCAGAAATAAAACTGTAATTTAATGGAGAAAGGATAGTCTTTTTTTCAATAAATGATGCTAGAATAATTGGATATCCATAAATAAATGAAATTTTTAAACTTTTACATGCCCTTGACACAGCCCTTACATCTTACACAAAAATTAACTCACAATGAATTTTAGAGCAAAATGTAAAACAAACAAACAAACAAAACTATAAAACTTCTAGAAGAAACTTGGGAAAGAATCTGTTACCTTGGGTTTGGTAATGAGTTTTTAGGTAAAATATCAAAAGCACAATCCAATTGAGAAAAATAGTAGTAATTTGGACTTTGTTAAAACTAAAATTTCTGTTGTGTAATAGATACTGATTAGAAAATGAAAAGGTAAGCCACAGACTGAGAAAATATTTGTAAAATACCAATTTGATTTCAAAAACTTATATACAAATTATAAAAAGAACACTTAAAACTCAATAATAAGAAAGCAAACAACCAAATTANAATAAGAAAGCAAACAACCAAATTAAAAAACAGGCAAAAAGATCTAAAAATACATCTCAATAAAAAAGATATTTAAAAATATTATTTGTCATCATAAAAGTTAAAACTAAAATATCAAGATACCACTAAACAACTGTTAACACTTGCTAAAATACATTTGACAATGCTAAATTGTCAAAGGTGTAGAGCAACAAGAACTCTCATTCCTTGCTGCTGGAATGCAAAAGTGCAAAGCTACTTTGAAAAATCATTTATCTGCTTCTTACAAAACCAAACATAACCTTACCATGTGATCAAGTAACTGTGCTCCTAGTTACTTACCCTACTGTTCTCAATTCTTGCTGCTGCTGCTGCTAAGTCGCTTCAGTCGTGTCCGATTCTGTGGGACCCTATAGACGGCAGCCCACCAGGCTCCCCCGTCCCTGGGATTCTCCAGGCAAGAATACTTGAGTGGGTTGCCATTTCCTTCTCCAATGCATGAAAGTGAAAAGAGAAAGTGAAGTCACTCAGTTGTGTCTGACTCTCAGCGACCCTATGGACTGCAGCCCACCAGGCTCCTCTGTCCATGGGATTTTCCAGGCAAGAGTACTGGAGTGGGGTGCCATTGCCTTCTCCATTCTCAATTCTTAATTCCACACGAAATCCTGCACTAGAATGTTTATAGCAGCTTTATTCATAGTTGTCAAAAATTAGTAGCAGGCAAGATGTTCTTCAACGGGTGAATGAATAAGCAAATTATGGTACATACATATAATGAAATATATAGAATATTAGTCAGAAATTAAAATAAATGAGCTATCAAGCCATGTAAATAACAAGGATGAGTCTTAGCTGCATATTTCTAGTAAAAGTAGCCAGTCTGAAAAGGTTACATACTGTATGCCTCCATTTATATGATGTTTGGGGAAAGGTAAACAACAGGGATGATAAATAATCAGCGACTGCAGGGGTTCAATGGAAGAGAGGATGGATGAATAGGTGAAACACAGGATATTTTTAAGGTAGTAAAACTTTTCTGTGTGGTACTGTAATGGTAGCTTCAAACATGGATTTGTGAAAAACCCATAGTACTTCACAGCATACAGCACAGAGTGAAACCTAATGGATACATCATTTAGGAGGTTGGGAAAATCCCAGGAGAGAATACAGATAGTGACAAAATAATATAAGTGTGTCACAAGTGTGAGGTTTCCCAGGTGGCGCTAGTGGTAAAGAACCTGCCTGCTAATACAGGAGACATAAGGAACATGGGTAGAATTCCTGGATTGGGAAGATCCCCTGGAGGAGAGCATGGCCGTATTCTTGCCTGGAGAACTCCATGAACAGAGAGACCTGGTGGGCTATAGTCCATGGAGTTGCAAAGAGTCAGACATGACTGAAGTGACTCAACACACACACACAACATCACAAAAGTACAAAACAATCTCATTGAAGTGGATTGGGAAAAAGTATGCTCACCTAAGTATTGAATAATTTTCCAAATGAGCAGAGGCAGTAAGACTAAAGTCAAAATGGACAGTACACAAGCACTATTCCAGAGTTGATAATGTTACTTTTTTTTCCTTCCACAGTAGCAACAGTCTAAATTGTCTTCAGATTAACAATTTAAAAATTCCAATCCAAATTAAATATTATTAGGAAGCACTTTAAACTTCATTATTCCAAAGCTGAATTTTGACTGTGAATCCACAAGACTTTTCAGTATACATATATAATCTTTGTATTTGTCTGTAATTTTATTTGAATGTTACAAAATTTTCATTAGGTAAGTCATTTCTGAAAGCCAATAACTCTCTTTCAATCATATCTCATGATAATCACACCAATACATTCACCACCCACAAATATACACATACCAGTTCTTTTAATTTACAAACTCTTGACAAATTGCTTTCCTTTTATAATCAGCATATTTCATATGAAGCAGTAGAGTGTGGTGTTCTGATCCTATTTCTTTAAATAAAGCTGAAGATAGAATTGGAATATTGAAGCTTATATTTTAATAGACTCATCATTTGACAACATTATTTAATGTGGATTTCAGAACTCCAGGCAAACCTTTATATATGAGATTCTCTGAAAAGAAAGATGTGATACTTCAGTTTCAGAGTTTGCAAATTGAACATAATGTGTAAACCTTCCACATCGCTGCTGCACCATTAACTACAAACTTCTGCAGTGTTTCAACATGCTGCTATTTTGTTTTACAAAGGATTCATCTACATGTGAATATGTCATCTCTAAAGTTTACTCTATTGTTTCTTTCAAATCACATTTTTTTTTCTCGGCATTTTCCTTCAGAGATTCTAAATGAGAGGTAAGAAGAATTAACTTTTCCAAGGCTGATTCCATGCAGCCTGGTCTTCCTGAGCATGTTGGGTAAATGCAGAGCAGGATTAATAGGAAACTCAAACTGCTCTATAGAAAAGAGGTACAGACAAGCAGTAAGGAATTTAATTCTGTGAGAAAGCTGAGGTGGTGTGGATTAGGGTTGGAAGCCAGGGATTTGTTATATCATATATTTACAACTGCAAAGCATGTGCCCTAGTCTCTAATCTTGGGGTCTCTGATTATTGTGCTCTCCTAATGGAAAATATTACTGTGGCAGAGCAGGGCTGATGAGAAAAACTCTATCACTTAATAGAGCTGTGACTACAATCCTCAGCCCAAGATCCAGGTCATGCAATGGTTCTTCAGCCAGGGGACCATCTCTGATCAGGGTATCTGCTGCTGCTGCTGCGGCTAAGTCTCTTCAGTCAAGTACAACTCTGTGCGACCCTATAGACGGCAGCCCACCAGGCTCCCCGGTCCCTGGGATTCTCCAGGCAAGAATACTGGGGTGGATTGCCATTTCCTTCTCCAATGCATGAAAGTGAAAAGTGAAAGTGAAGTCGTTCAGTCGTGTCCGACTCTTCGCAACCCCATGGACTGCAGCCTACCAGGCTCCTCTGTCCATGGGGTTTTCCAGGCAAGAGTACTGGAGTGGGGTGCCACGGCCTTCTCCAGATCATGGTATCTCGATGCCTTATATTCCTATGTGCTGCTCCATTACCATTACAGAGGAAACTACAAATCCATTAATTCTCTTATTTAGAAATTTCTCTTTAGAAATATCATTCCATGCCTGATGTGTGTATTATTGGGTTAATTGTTCTCACTTGTTTGACAATTTGGTGCAGAGAGCCAAATCCATTATAACCTTCAAAGGGAGCCTAGTAATTAAAGTTCAAAACCATATCAATGAAAGGCTAAGAAAGTAGTCTGGATTGAAAACAGAATATTGCTGCAATCTATGTTAGAGAGTGTTCTGCCTGTGTTTTCCTCTAGGAATTTTACCATGTCTGATCTCACATTTAGGTCTTTAAATCACTTACAGCTTATTTTTGTAGATGGCGTCAAGCAATTATCTAATTTCATTTTTTTTTAACATGGAGCTGTCCAGTTTTCCCAGCACCACTTGTTGAAGAGACTCTTTTTCCAACATTGTATAATCTTACCTCCTTTGCCACAGATTAACTGACCATACGTGCATGGATTTGTTTCCCAGTCTTCTATCCTGTTCCACTGATCTATATTTCTATGTTTGTGCCAGTACCGTACATTTTTGATGACTGCAGAGTAATGGAAATAAAACCAAAAAGAAACAATAGAACCTACTTAAACTCAAAAGCTTTTCCACAATAAAGAAAACAATAAATAAAACAAAACAAAAAAAACCCCACAGATTGGGAGAAAATATTTTCAAATTATGTGCCTGGCAAGGGATTAGTCTCCAAAATTTAGGCTTAACAGCATTAAAAAAAAAAAAAAAAAGGCAAATCAATAAATGGGTAGAATACCTAAACAGATATTTCTCCAAGGAAGACATACAGATGGCCAAGAGACACATGAAAAGATGTTAAGATGTTCAATATCACTAATTATTCAGTTCAGTTCAGTTCAGTCACAGTCGTGTCCAACTCTTTCTTTGCGACCCCATGAATCACAGCACTCCAGGGCTCCCTGTCCATCACCAACTCCTGGAGTTCACTCAAGCTCATGTCCATCGAGTCAGTGATGCCATCCACCCATCTCATCCTCTGTCGTCCCCTCCTCCTCCTGCCCCCAATCCCTCCCAGCATCAGGGTCTTTTCCAATGAATCAACTCTTCACATGAGGTGGCCAAAGTACTGGAGTTTCAGCTTTAACATCATTCCTTCCAAAGAAATCCCAGGGCTGAGCTCCTTCAAAATGGACTGGTTGGATCTCCTTGCAGTCCAAGGGACTCTCAAGAGTCTTCTCCAGCACCACAGTTCAAAAGCATCAATTCTTCAGCGCTCAGCTTTCTTCATAGTCCAACTCTCACATCCATACATGACCACATGAAAAACCATAGCCTTGACTAGATGGACCTTTGTTGGCAAAGTA
>SJYQ01000364.1:0-39452 GCA_006410935.1 Redunca redunca | reverse complement strand
GGACATCGACTGGCGATTCGTTTCTTACTTGATAGTATACATGTTGGGAGTTTGGAGGGAAGATGGATACATGAATATGTATGGCTGAGTCTCTTTACTGTTTACCTGAAACTATCACAACATTGTTAATCATCTATACCCCAATACAAAATAAAAGGTTTAAATTTTTGAAAAATAATTAAAAAGAAAGTACTTTTCTGGAAGTGGTAAGATTCAACAATGACAAAGATCCAAACTGCAGGTCACTAATTGCCACTTATCTCCTGTGTTGACTGTATCATGAACCAGAGACCAAGGATAATATTCTTTCATTGTCATTAATGGTCTTTAAGGGAGTTTGCCAGAAATAAGAAGAGGAGCAGGCAAAGTGTTACAACTTGCTAAACTATTCAGTAGGAATGATGCTCTTCTTCTTTCATCTTTCACTTTCCTCTGAATCTAAGTGTATTAGTCCAAGACAGGATAGTGTTTCTAGGGTGCTATTTATTCTGTGTAAAAAGAAATGAAAATAGAAAATGTCCAAAATGCATGGCTTGAGTAACTACACCTCCTCCCAGAAAAACAGGCAACATCCAAGGGTACCAAGCAACCTAGCAGAGTCACTATAGATAGATTCTTCTAAGGAATCTTCCTCTTATAAGGCTATGTATGGCACCCCACTCCAGCACTCTTGCCTGGAAAATCCCATGGACGGAGGAGCCTGGTAGGCTGCAGTCCATGGGGTCATGAAGAGTCGGACACAACTGAGTGACTTCACTTTCATTTTTCACTTTCATGCACTGGAGAAGGAAATGGCAACCCACTCCAGTGTTCTTGCCTAGAGAGACCCAGGGATGGGGGAGCCTGGTGGGCTGCCGTCTATGGAGTCACACAGAGTCGGATACCACTGAAGCGACTTAGCAGCAGTAGCAGTAGCATAATAGCTTATAGATTAAAAAAAAAAAAAAAGCTAAAAAGATGATGAGTTCCCAATTCTAATTTATGTGAAATGTATTAAATTTAAAATAAAATAAATTTGATTAACAAAATAAAGTACTCATAGGTAGGGATGGGGGCTTCTTTCAATTGACAGAAAAGTATGTGGAACTGAACTAATTAATACTTACAAGGAGAGGGCTCAGAACTTCCCAGAAATGAAGACAAACGGGATTTAAAAACTACAGCCTCTCCCTATGAGATTAAGGTCATTAAATGATTAGTTCAAAAGGGTGGCCAGGGGCCTCTGATTTGCAGAAGCAGTGCCTATGCAATTGTAGATACACCATAATATAGTTCCAGTTTTAGGGATATTGTTCTATTTTAGGTATATTTTCTATTTTCCACTGTAATACCCAGATTATCATCCAAATAAAACCTTCTTCACTGAGTCAGAAATACAACAGTCTGTTTCTAGTACGGAATTTTTTTTTATCATGCTCCATATAGGCCACAGACTAGAGAAGGAAATGGCAACCCATTCCAGTATTCCTTCCTTGAAAATCCTATTGACAAGAGGAGAGTGGTGGGCTACAGTCCATGGGGGTCATGAAAGAATCAGACACAATTTAGTGACTAAACAACAACAATAGGCTACAGAACACAGCATACAGGAGAAGCTTACTCCAAAATGCTAGGAGTCTGCATTATCTTCTCTTTGGGATAGAGGCTCCAGGCAGCAACCTTTCTATCCTTTAAGTGCAAGTGGATCTATTGGATTTAAAATAGGTTATCCTGAAATCTCTACCTGTTACAGACCCTTGTCTGAGAATTCCTTGCAAAATCTGAAGTTTACTCAGTAAAAGGGTTGAAAGAGCATCTCCAAATATGAAATATGTCAACTTTAATATACAAAGAAGCCTACTGAAGAATCACCAACGTGGTTCTTTCTTTGTGTGGAGAAGTACATAATGGGGGGAGAGAGGGCTACCTACTATGCATGTCAGGGCCACCAGAGTTTGATATAAATAACAAATATGGGTTGTAATGTTTTGGGTTAGGTTTGTCTAGACAAACATTTTTTGCAAGAAAAAGATGAACGACTATGAACCAAAGACTCGTTATCTCCTCCCAAATTAATGACAGTCACTATAATTCATAATTAAATTATGAATTGAAATGCTGTTCAGTGGCATTTGCCATATGGATAAATTTTAGTATTAATACTAATTTGATTATAAATATTACCAAATAGTAGTTTTTCTGGATCCAGTTATAGTATTTTTTTAAACCATCTACCCATGCTTTATTTTTCATTCCCCCTCAGTTGTTGAGTCCTATGGTTAGTAGTCTGTTTTAATATTTACACACATATACATATATCTTTTATGTAAATGTTTTATTCCTTGGAGTCTTAAAATTATATATTTGTTCTTTCTAGTGCAAAGCTTTGTTCATCGAGGATGTCTTTATGCTGTTTCTAGAGAAGATTAAAACATTAACCAACACTGGTGGTGGAGTGTCCACTAGAAAGCCTCACAGTCTGTAAGAATGGTTTTACTTCAAACAAGCAGGTACTACCATCACAATGATTTACTTACCTTACCTCTTTGTGGGATTACACCCTGTGGGAATAAATATACATTAAAAATCCTAAATAATGGCAGTGAATTTGACTAGAAATTACACATGTGGGTTGTATAATGTTTTGGCATGCCTCAAATTCATCATAATAGGTTTAGATACCTTTTCACAATAATTTACTTAGAAAAAATGCATTTAAATTTTTACCTCTTGTATAATGTGATTCATGTCAACAGAAAGATTACTAATTCCCTTAATGATTCACTCCATACTCCAGAGAATGTAGGAGTCTAGAAGAAGGTATCATTTTGCAATAAATGTCAAAAACATGTTTTATCTAAATAGCTCAACACACAGTACTGACAAAATTTAGTTAGACATAATTTATACTCTTCAGTGGCCAAAGTAATCTATGGGTTTCCTCCAGTTGCTTTTGTCTATAAAATAAATTCAATTTGCTTTACTACATGAAGCATAAATTTAAAGCAATATTTCATAAATCTTTGCCACTGAAGATTAAAACAATCTTTAATTTACAAATACTGCTACCAGCCTGTAAGCTTTATGTTGCTGGAGATTGAAAACTGAGTTAGACAACATAAAGCTGATTTTCAACCTCACCTGCTAATAAAAGCAATTTTTTAATAAAATAAGAAGAAATAAGCCATTATTAAATATCCCTAAGGATCTCATATGTGCACTAATATTGTCCTAATTTTTTATTTGTCTGAAGGATTGTTTTAATAGAGCACTAGGGATGAGGCACACAGATGTGTCCACAGCTATCTGTTACAGTAACTCCATTTAGTAAATTTCATGCAACCTTTGCATCTGCTGCATAAAGTCAAGAAGCTGCATAAGTTCTTTAGCCCTCATTGGAAAACACATAATACCAGAAGATTCTCTCATTTAAGATGATTGTCTCAACACTATGTACCAGTCACAAATCACAAATGTAAATGAAATTAAGCTCCATTCCAATGTATATATTAAATTTCTAACAGGATAGTGTCCAGCTATGTCAAAATTTTCCCTTTCAAAAACAAATGCAAATATGTGATATTTATGAAACTGCAACATCTCTTTAAATAGATAGAACATGTTTGACTACCTGCTACACACAAGGCACTATGCTAAGAGATTTACATGTCTTATCATATTTAATTTTCACAATTCTATAAAGTAGTTCTATTATTAGTCCTTTTTTGCAGAAGAGAAAACTGAGGCACAGACCTCACCAATACTAAGGGTTAAAGTGCATTTTTCTTAATTAATAGACCAATTTATAAAGTAGTTTGAGGTCTACAGAAAATTGAGCAGAAAGTATAGAGAACTCCCACTTACTCTCTCACAACCATCCTGCATAGTTTTCCCTATTATTAGCACCTTGCTATTATGGTACATTTGTTACATAATGATACATTTACATTTAATAAAATCATAGCTTATATTAGGGTTCACTGTTTGTGTTATATCATTTCATGGGGACAAATGGATAAAGTCATATATTTCTGTAACAGTATCAGACAATAGTTTCACTTCCCTAAAAATAACCTGTACTCCACATTTTCATCCTTTTTCCCTCTTGCCAGATCCCTAGCAACCACTGATCATTTACTGTATCTATAGTTGTGCCTTTTCCAGAATGCCATATCATTGGAATCATACAGAATGCAGTCTTTTCAAACTGTTTTCTTTCACTCAGCAACTATGCATTTAAAGTTCTTCCATGTATCTTCATGGTTTGATAGCTCATTTTTTTAATCACTGAAAAATACTCCTTTGCTTAGATGCATCAAAGTTTATTTATTCATTCACCTACTGAAGTACATCTTGGATGCTCCCAAATTTTGGAGATCATGGATAAAGCTGCCATAAACATTCATATGAGGGCTTCCCTGGTAGCTCAGCTGGTAGAAAAAATATGCCTACAATGCAGGAGACCCTAGTTTGATTCCTGGGTTGGGAAGATCAACTGGAGAAGGGATAGGCTACCCACTCCAGTATTCTGGCCTGGAGAGTTCCTTGGACTGTATGTCCATGGGGTCGCAGTGAGTCAGACACGACTGAGCGACTTTAAACTCAAACATTCATATACAGGATTTTGTGTGGACATAAATTTTTCATTCATCTGAGTAATTACCCAGAAGTTCTGTATTAGTTTCCTAGAGCTGCTGAAACAAAGTACCACAAACGGTCCCTACGAACAACAGAAATTTATCAAAGTTCTAGAAGTTAGAAGTCTGAAACGAAGATAACAGGACGGGTTCCTTCTGACAGCTGTAAGGAAGAATCTGTTCCATTCTGCTCTCCTAGGTGAGGTGCTGGCAGTCTTTGGTGTTCCTGGAAAGATTTACTCCAATCTCTGCCTTCTGCATGTGGTGTTTCCCTCTGTGTCATCATTTCATGTTTACAGTGATGCATCTCTCTGTGTACTCTTTCCCCCATTTTATAAGGACACCAATCATGCTGGATTAGGGCTCATTCAGGGAACTCATTTTTGACTTAATAACCTTTCTAAAAGATTCTGTTTTGAAACAAGATCACATCCTGAAGTACTAAGAGTTAAGATTTCAACGAATCTTTCTTGGGCAATGCAAATCAATCTACAATAAGGGCAATTGCTGGAGCATATTTTAAGACAAGACTTAGCTTTAAAAAAAAAACTGTCTTGCATAACGTTTGTATGATTTTTGCATTGCCACCAGCAATAAATGAGAGTTCCTGTTGCTTCATATCCTCATGAGCATTCAGTGTTGGCAGTGTCCTGGATTTTAGTAATTTGAATTGATGTACAGTGGTTCAGTTCAGTTTAGAAAAGTCAGTGGAACCAGAGATCAAAATGCCAACATCCGATGGATCATCAAAAAAGCAAGAGAGTTCCAGAAAAACATCTATTTCTGCTTTATTGACTATGCCAAAGCCTTTGACTGTGTGGATCACAAGAAACTGTGGAAAATTCTGAAAGAGATAGGAATACCAGACCACTGAACCTGCCTCTTGAGAAACCTATATGAGGTCAGGAAGCACCAGTTAAAACTGGACATGGAACAACAGACTGGTTCCAAATAGGAAAAGGAGTAGAACCTGCCTCTTGAGAAACCTATATGAGGTCAGGAAGCACCAGTTAAAACTGGACATGGAACAACAGACTGGTTCCAAATAGGAAAAGGAGTACCTCAAGGCTGTATATTGTCACCGTGCTTATTTAAATTAATATGCAGACTACATCATGAGAAACGCTGGGCTGGAGGAAGCACAAGCTGAAATGAAGATTGCCACAAGAAATTTCAATAACCTCAGAAATGCAGATGACACCACCCTTATGGCAGAAAGTGAAGAAGAACTAAAGAGCCTCTTGATGAAATTGAAAGAGGAGTGGAAAAGTTGGCTTAAAGCTCAACATTCAGAAAATGAAGATCATGGCATCTGGTCCCATCACTTCATGGGAAATAGATGGGGAAACAGTGGCTGACTTTATTTTTCTGGGCTCCAAAATCACTGCAGATGGTGACTGCAGTCATGAAATTAGGAGACACTTACTCCTTGGAAGAAAAGTTCTGACCAACCTAGATAGCGTATTCAAAAAGCAGAGACATTACTTTGCCAACAAAGGTCCATCTAGTCAAGGCTGTGGTTTTTCCAGTAGTCATGTATGGATGTGAGAGTTGAACTGTGAAGAAAGCTGAGCGGCGAAGAATTGATGCTTTTGAACTGTGGTGTTGAAGAAGACTCTTGAGAGTCACTTGGACTGCACAGAGATCCAACTCATCCATCCTAAAGGAGATCAGTCCTGGGTGTTCATTGGAAGGACTGATGTTGAAGCTGAAACTCCAATACTTTGGCCACCTCATGCGAAGAGCCAACTCATTTGGAAAGACCCCGGTGCTGGGAAAGATTGAGTGCAGGAGGAGAAGGGGACAACAGAGGATGAGATGGTTGGATGGCATCATCAACTCGATGGACATGGGTTTGGGTGGACTCCAGGAGTTGGTGATGGACAGGGAGGCCTGACATGCTGCCATTCATGGGGTCGCAAAGAGTTGGACACTACTGAGCAACTGAACTGAACTGATGAAATAGGATGTTGAACATATTTTATATGCTTACTTGTTATCTACATATTTTTTCATGGAGTTATCTGTTCATATTTTGCCCATTTTTAAATTGGGTATTTTTTATTATTGAGTTTTAAGTGTTTCTTGTATATTTGGAGACAATACTCTATTATTAAATGATGCATGTGTTGCAAAGATTTTCTCCAAGTCTATGCCTTGTATTTTAATTCTCTTAACAGTGACTTTCATAGAGCAAAAGCATGTAATTTTAATGAAGTTGAACTTATCAGTTTTTCTTCCTTAGGTCATGATTTTTGTTTGTATATAAGAAGGTGAAGGTGAAATCGCTCAGTCATGTCCAAATCTTTGTGACCCCATAGACTGTAGCCCGCCAGGCTCCTCTGTCCATGGAATTCTCCAGGCAAGAATACTGGAGTGGGTTGCCATTTCCTTCTCCAGGGGATCTTCCTGACCCAGGGATCAGACCCAGGGATCGAACCCGGGTCTCCCGCATTGCGGGCAGATGCTTTAACCTCTGAGCCACAAGAAGTCATCATTAAATCCAAAGTCACCTAGATTTTCTCCTTTGTTATCTTCTCGAAGTTTTATAGTTTTGTGTTTTACATGTAGGTCTATGAGCTGCTTTAGTAAACTTCTGCAAAAGTGTAAGATTATTTTAAAATGTTATTAATTTATTTTTTGACAGCACTGGGTTTTAGGTGTGGCATGCAGGATCTTCAATTGTCATTACAGCAAGAGAATTCTTAGTTGCAGCATATGAGAACTAGTTGCCTGACCAAGGATAGAACCCAGCTTCCTGCACTGGGAGTGCGGTGTCTTACCCACTAGATTTCAAGGGAAGTCCCAAAAGTGTAGGATTATTTAACTTACTGATCTTTGCATGTGGATATCCAGTAGTTCCAGGGCCATTTCTTGAAAAGTTTATCATTTCTCTATTGAGTTTTTGTCATGACTTGGTGGTAGATTTTTAATTGTCTTAGTTTCTTTGTCAAATATCAGCTGACTATTTTTGTGAGTCTGTTTCTAGGCTGTAATTCTGTTTCATTGATCTATTTGTCTACTGTTTTACCATTACCATACACTCTTGTTTGGTTCTGTAGTAAGTATAAGTCAGATAGTGCCAGTCTTTCAGCTTCCCTTCTTCAAAACTGTTTTGCTAATTTGGATCTTTTGCAAATCAGTTTGACAGTATTCACAGAATAATAATTAAAATCCAATTTTAATTGGCATTGCACTGAATCTATAAATAAAGTTAAGAAGAATTGACGTCTTAACAACTTAAATCTTCTATGCATGAACACAGAATATCTTTCTGTGTTTTATCTATCTATTTACTCATATCTTATTAGATTTTCTTCATCAAACTTTTCTAGGTTTTCTCAGGCATCTATCATGACTTTTGTTAGGTTATACTTAAATATTTCATTTCTTAAAACACAAATGATGTTGTGTTTTTATTTCCATACAAGTAGCATTATATTTTTAATTTAAAATACAATTGTTCACTGCTGTTATATAGAAAACAACTGATATTTTAATATTAAGATAATTATTGCTGCATCCTGCAACATTGCTATATTTTCTTATTAGTTCTGGAATGGTTTTCTTGGTTCTTTGGTATTTCTATATAAAAACGTCTATAAACAAAGAGAACATTAATGGTTGCTCCATTTTGTCTAATTTTTAGTTCTTTTTCTGGTCTTATTGCATTAACTAGGACTTTTACTACAATGTTGAAGGGTAGTGAGAAGGGACATTCTTGCTATGTTCCTGATCTTAGGGAGGTTTCTACTTTCTCATCATGTAAATATAATGTTAGGTGTAGGGTTTTTTGCAGATTTTGTCTATCAAGTTGAAGAAGTTAACCTATCTTCCTCATTTGCTGTTTTTTGTCATGAAGAGCTGTTAGACTTCTTTTGAATGCAGTTTATACATCTATTGATTATGCTTTTTCTCTGTTAACCTATTAACGTGATGAGTTATGTAAGGGCTTCCTAGGTTGTTCAGTGGGCTTCCCTGGTGGCTCAGAGGTTAAAGCATCTGTCTAGAATGCAGGATACCTGGGTTCGATCCCTGGGTCGGGAAGATTCCCTGGAGAAGGAAATGGCAACCCACTCCAGTACTCTTGCCTGGAGAATCCCACGAAGGGAGGAGCCTAGTAGGCTACAGTCCATAGGGTTGCAAAGAGTCAGACACGACTGAGCGACTTCACACCAGGTTGCTCAATGGTAAAGAATCCGCCTGCCAATGCAGGAAGTGCAGCAGACACATGTTCAATTTCTTAGTTGGAAAGATCCCCTGGAGGAGGAAATGGCATCCCGCTCCAATATTCTTACCTGGAAAATCCCCTGGATAGAGGAGCCTCCAGGCTACAGTTCATGGGGTCATAAAGAGTCAGGCATGACTGAGCCACTAAGTGCACAGACACGTAATAAGCTATAGCCATTGATTTTGGAATTTTGAACCAACCTTGCCTACCCCGGATAAATCTACTCAGTCATGTTGTGTAATTCTTCCCACATTGCTGGATTTGATTATCCTTCTCCTTTAAGAGTTTCAAAGCTGGCTTGGATAGCAAGCTATAAAATGTGGTTTCATTTTTTTAGCTTCTTCCTTATCCCACATCAAATAATCAAATTCTGCCCAAATTTACTCCCAACTACTTTAAAATTCTAAGAGTCCCTTGTATTGTTGTATTACTTGTTTAATTTTGTTTATGGCAACCCACTCCAGTACTCTTGCCTGGAAAATCCCATGGACAGGGGAGTCTGATGAGCTACATCATGGGGTCTCGAGGAGTCGGACACGACTGAGCGACTTCACTTTCACTTTTCATTTTCATGCTTTGGAGAAGGAAATGGCAACCCACTCCAGTGTTCTTGCCTGGAAAATCCTAGGGACGGGGGAGCCTGGTGGGCTGCCGTCTGTGGGGTCGCACACAGTCAGACAAGACTGAAGAGACTTAGCAGCAGCAGCAGCATACTATTTACCTTAACTATAGAAAGAGCTTTCTATGGCATCATCCTACCTTAATTTTTCTATCCAATCATTTTTATACCCTGCCGCCAGAATCAAATTTCTGAATAAAGCCAAGGCTATGCTTAAATTCATCTCACTGCCTATTTTATTATAGCATTCAGTAATTTTAGTAAGTCACCCAGATTAACCATAAATCTAGATACATATCTTACCAGCCTACATTCACAATTGCTACTCAAGCAAAATTATACTCTCCTTTCTCTGAGTATTCATTCCAAGGGTGTGCATGTGTGTGTCATGCATATATGCATTCATGTTACTTGTCTCATACAGCAGGACTTGGCTCTCTCTCTCATTTCCAAAATATCTTATTCATCCATAAATCCTAAAAGCCCAAAAGAGATGCCTCGTCCCTTCTAAAGATTTTATAGATATTATTCTGGTACAGTTCTTTGCTCCTCTCTTCCACATTTTTTTCTTAAATAACTTATATTGCACTTCAGATACTGCTTTACAGATTTATGTGCCTGCCTTCCTGCTACATGTCAGTTCCTTGAGATCAGGAATTACATAATTGATTCTTACCCACAGTGCTTAGCATAATACTTGGCACATAGTTGATATTCAACAATCTTGTTAAATTGCAGACATAAATATTTTAAATAATACTCTTAAAATTTACTTTTCTGTTTTTAAAGCAAGTAAAGATTTAAAACCTAAGGCTACTTTGACAAATGGTGATGACTAAAGAAGAAATATAAAATAAAATATTTTGAAATTTAATAATAAAAAATAATAGATGTTCACATTTTCATGATACAAATATTTACACAAACTTCAATCATTACTTCAAGTATAAAAAAAGATTGTTTTAAAGATACTAAATACTCTATGAGATTCTACTTTACCACATTAAACATTTAGAAAAAAGTTTTAGACTAATTACAATGAGATTGCATCAGAGCATAGAAACATTTCATCAATACATATTTTTATTAATTTATTTATATAAAATAGTCAAGTATGCAAAGATAGATGCTTCCAGAGCAAACAAATTATGATACTGTAATAAATTTTTTCAAGTTGCATCATCCAGGATCACTGAAATGAAGGATATGATCCGGCTTATCTGGGCACAGCATAGAAACTACAAACCAAATCATGTTCCTTAGCAGAGGAAAAATTTCTTGCTTAAGCTTCAACTTGAAGCATAAGTACCCATCTTAGACAGAGCAAAACTTTTTACTGTGAACCTATTTCTGATTTCCTAACCTGCATTTATCAGAAGAAAGGAATGAGATGCTCTAGAGTGGGAGAAACCAACTGTGTTCAGCCTGAAGCCAATTATTGCACAATTCATGAGCAAAGAATGTTTTTTATATTTTTAAAAGGTTATAAAAACATAAGACATAGACCTTGCAGGGCCTCTAAGCCTAGAATATTTACTCTACAGCCCTCTGGAAAAAGTTTGTCAATCCCTCCTGTAGAGCAGCTCTGTCTAGTAGAACTGTCTATGATGGGGGAAATATTCTGTATCTCTGCTGTCCCAGAATAACAGTCATAAAACTCATGCAGCTATTGAGTTTTGAAATATGGCCAGCACAACTGAGGAAATGGATTTTAATTGCATTTCATTTCAATTAACCTAATTTAAGTAGCTGTATTTGTCTAGTAGCTACCACAATTTTTCCTGTCCCTATAGTCTGAAATTTTACATGCCCTAAACAATGGACAGAATAGAAGACAAGCTGCCATTACCTAAACAGTATTTAGTTATTTGGGTAATCTACCTCCAAAAATATTTTCTTCCTCTTCCATTTTGTATCTTCTATTATTGTCTCTCAATTATTTTCTTTGAATGCATCTTCAGCCACCTTGCCATCTCATTCTCTTGAGTTTCAAGTGGAAAAGCGAACACAAAGGCAATGTGGGGCCTTACTGGAGGGAGCAAATATATTTCAGAACTGTAGGTCAAAACTCTAAATCATTGCCCTTAAGATGGTAGCTGGATTTCTTTGATACCATGTTGAATTCTACAGATCTCTCTGACACATGATGAATTAGCCTAAAGATTTAACCATCATGTATAATGTAATTTCTATAGAAAATTTTAGTCTGAACTCCAAACACCTGACTTTAAAACTTGCCACAAACTTTCTGACAAATTAGAAATAAACTGTATATAGTTAATAAAAATCACTTATAAGTTTTAAAGTATGGTGAGTCATGTAAAATATTTACTAGAATACTATGGAAATTATCCCACAACTTCAAATGCTCTGCATTTAGGAGCTTCCCTGGGCCTTCCTCATGGCTCAAACTGTAAAGAATCTGCTTGCAGGGTAGGAAACCTGGATTCAATCCCTGGGTCGGGAAGACTCCCTGGAGAAGGAATTGGCAACCCACTGTAGCATCCTTGCCCGGAGACTTCCATGGACAGAGGAGATTGGCAGGCTACAGCTCATGGGAATGCAAAGAGTCAGACATGAATGAGTCACTAGCTTTCACTTTTCAGTGCTTTAGTAGTTTCGTGCCCTTAGCAATCACCTCTATACTAAGGCAATTTTGTTCTGTCAGAGTCACACTTGCAAAATTAAGCACATTCTCCTCAGCCTAAAGGTAAAAAAGATTTGCAACAATACCACCTTTAACACATTTTCCAAAACTGCATTCTTTTTATTTTATTTCATTGGCCAGAAGGTTCAGAACAAGATCCTCTGTGTAATTTACATGCATTATTTCTTAGAAGTCAGAATTACAGTTCCAGTTTGCTAATTCCAAAATCAATTAATTCAAGAAATTAAATTTAGTTTTTGTGCCAAAGCAACTGTTTCTATTAGTTTCTTTTGAACTGTAAATTAGCCTATCTTCAATGTACTTCTCTGTTAGGTAAAAATATAAGATGAGCAGCAGATAAACACTTAGACTATAATTCAATCATTTTTAAGTAGCTGCCAAATGCTGTCTTCAGAAAGCTTCCCATGGGGAAATGGCTATGCTGAGAGTAAACGCTACAAAGTATCTTAAAAACATGCCAAATGCTTTTTATCTGTCAAAAGTGGCTAGTAAAGGAAAAGTACAATTTTAATAAGACAGGGGGGAGGAAAGAAGGAAGACCTGTTCCTTTCCAGTCTTTTGAGAGTTTTTCGTGAAATACGGTTGCATAGGAAATGAAAGGGTGTGCTTACATGAACGTTTAGAAATTCCAGGGTCCTTTTCAAAACAAGGACAAGGTAACCAGACAATTGACTGTAAACAGACATTTTTAACTTAAGTGTATTTTACTATCAATAAAAAATTCAGCCAAATTGCCCAAAAAATATTTGACAAAATAATATATTAAAAACTCAAAACCTCCTGACAAATTGAAAAACTAATCACTGGCAAATTATCAGAGAAAACTTTGTATATAGAAATATACCAATGATAATTTCAGGTTTAAATTTTCTTTGAAGAATCCATAGACCTTACAAGTTACTATGGTTTTACATGACTTACCAATTATGAGACCTGATTAAACTGTATATTTAATTGGGCAAATAGAAGAATTTCAATTTTTGTTTTGCCTATGTTCAGGACAAGGATGTTCACGGCATAATACTTCATTTAACATTATCTCACAGATTTAGCCCCACAAAAATGAGAAAGTGAAGTCAGTTACAACTACTAGCATTCAAGGAATAATAATTAAATGGGAGAGTAATAATAGCTCTGGCTGGACAGATGGCAAATCTAAATACTCTGAGATTAAGAAGAGTATTTAAAAGGGTCTTATAAATCAAATAGTCTGCTTTTTCATCCAGTACAGTGATTCCTTTCAGTTTCCACTAGTTAACAGGGAGTTCTCTACTTGGTTGCTCAAACAGTAAAGGATCTGCCTGCAATGCGGAAGACCTTGGTTTGATTCCTGGGTTGTGAAGATCCCTTGGAGAAGGGCATGGCAACCCACTCCAGGATTCTTGCCTGGAGAATTCCATGGACGGAGGAGCTTTTTGGGCTACAGTCCATGGGGTCACAAAGAGTCGGACATGACTGAGTGACTTTCATTTCACTTCACTTCTCTATCTCCCATGCCAGTTAATTCTATCTTTGGAACATTCTAAATGTTATAAAAGTCTTTTGAAAAAGATATAAATCTACTCCTAATTACTTCCTTATGATTCTTACTTTAAATTCTGGATTGGGCTTCCCTGGTGGCCCAGAGAGTCAAGAATCTGCCTGCAATGCATGAGACCTGGGTTTGATCTCTGGGTTGGGAAGATCCCCTGGAAAAGGGAATGGAAACCCCCTCCAGTATTCTTGCCTGGAGAATCCCATGGACAGAGGAGCCTGGAGGGCTATAGTCCATGGGTTTGCAAAGAGTCTTACCCAACTGAGAGACTAACCCTTTCCTTTCACTTTTGCTCTGGCTATATCAGGAATCAATAGCAATTCAAATAATTAATCCAAAGCCCAATGTGGAGTGTCACAAGTCTACTATAAGACATATGTGTCCATCACAAATATAATGTGTCCTAAGGATTTGAGGTACAAATATAGCTCATTTCAGGGCACTGACACAGTGAAGGTTAAGAAACCACTTTCTAAAAACTCTCTTCTGTGTCTATAATTTTAGTTTTGACTTTTATTTTCATTTGGAAAGTTTCTGAGGAAGTTATTTTCTTTTGTAACACAATGTTGTCATAAGGTGTTAATAAGAAGATAAAAATATTTTGAAAAAAATCTACTATAAAATCGCTGACATTATTGGTATAACGTCATAAGTTATAGTAAGTTATAGTGGTAGTAGCCTTGATAGACTAGCTTTTTCCTGAGGATTTGCATAAGAATAAAAAAATGTATTGATCAAGATGTGATAGAAGAATTAAAAATCAGAG
The DNA here is from genome assembly GCA_006410935.1 of Redunca redunca. Classification (NCBI taxonomy): domain Eukaryota; kingdom Metazoa; phylum Chordata; class Mammalia; order Artiodactyla; family Bovidae; genus Redunca; species Redunca redunca. The sequence continues at coordinate 25,018 of SJYQ01000364.1, read as the reverse complement.
CTACTGTATCTTAAACCACAATGTACACGGAGTCCTCTGGAACCTTTTCTAATGCAGATTCTTTGCACCCACTTTCACAGATTCTCATATAATACTTCTATTCTGTACTTTATTCCAAGAGGAAACACAATGGAACATAGTTTGAGAATTGCCAATTTGGACCCCAAGTAAGGAAACTAACCCTAACATAAACTATGAAAGTGTTAATGATGAAATAACATTTTATAAACATTAGAAGTCAGGGAATAATTTGAGACAAATATAAAACTAAAGATTTGCTGATAAAAATAAATATATACATATGGATGTACAAGAAATACAAGGTGCCTACCCATTTACAATAAAGAAATTAAATGTTTTTGGTTATCTTAATATTTGATGAAGTTTTGAAAAAAGCAGTTAGGAGTAGCATCCAAAAGACACAGGAATGACAACATTATTCAGCCTAATGTTTGCTCAATAATTTGGACATTATCTCTTTAATAGTAAGACAGATTTGCTCAAAAATCCCCAAAACAAAAACAATATATGTGCCTCAGAAAATCTCACTTTGGCTGAGTTACAAGTAGAGGATTAGAATAGTAGTATTTGGGAAGACTTAACCTGGATATAAAAGTAAAAGGTAACTCTCCTAATTGCTTTCTATATCCTTGGATAAGTTGCTTAGCTTCTGGGAATCTTTATTTTGTCTCTTCTAAAAAGGCGGTCATCATATCTGTTCCCTTCTGCTTCAAGACATTCTTGTATGGATCAAATGAAAAAAGAATAAGAAAGAACTTTTGAAACTATAAGCCCTATCACATGGTTGAGGCATGGCTATGTCAGAATCTTACTATAACCTGCTTTTTCAAAAGCCAAAATCAGTTAAATACATAGAAAGGTCATGACTTCAGGGGAAATAATGACAGGTTCTGGATTTCTATCATATACATTTCTGTGAGAGAGTGAGAATGAATGAGGAGTATGACTTATACAAATGGGAGCAAAATTATCACCTTCTGAATGGGTTTCATAGTGATTTCAAAAGTGTGCTAAATGAGTACATCATCATAACCATAACTCACTCTATGAGGAATAAATACTGGAATATGGTAGTTACTAAATTTTGAAATTCATCTAACCATTTGCCATTATTTTGAGGTTTTCATCATCCACATCAGTTCTTACAATTGACTCCCAATAATACCTGTGATCAAGACAGACCTAAAGTTCCTGTCAACTTGATTAAACTTTAGACAGCTTATTCTTGACTCTAGTCCTTTGATATACCTTTCTTGGAGCATTTACTTAAAAAAACATGTAATTTCCTTCTCTGCCCATTTGTGATGTAAATTTTTAAAAATCTTGTCAGTTTGACAACCCAGGACAGTCTTTCTCCAGACCTGGGAGACCTTGCTTTGATATGTCAACATCAAGGAAGGCACAGTAGTCCAATTCCCCAATCTCTGTGGGAAGTTAAGAGCCTAGCTGTGGTGGACACCTTACTCCAAGTTGTGAAACTTTTTCCTTTTACAAAGATACAAGAAGTTTACTTTTCTTTCAGGTAAAACCAGTTAGTCAATACTGATGTCCTGTACCATCCCTCTCACCTCAGTGCTTAAAACTCTTCCCACACTTTGTTCAGTGGAACTGAGTTCAGACTTTAGTCTGGCCCATTCTATTGCAATAAACAAAATCTTGAATAAAGCTGTATATTGTCACCCTGCTTATTTAACTTATATGCAAAGTACATCATGAGAAACACTGGGCTGGAAGAAGCACAAGCTGGAGTCAAGATTGCCGGGAGAAATATCAATAACCTCAGATATGCAGGTGACACCACCCTTATGGCAGAAAGTGAAGAGGAACTAAAAAGCCTCTTGATGAAAGTGAAAGTGGAGAGTGAAAAAGTTGGCTTAAAGCTCAACATTCAGAAAACTAAGATCATGGCATCTGGTCCCATCACTTCATGGGAAATAGATGGGGAAACACTGGAAACAGTGTCAGACTTTATGTTGGGGGGCTCCAAAATCACTGCAGATGGCGACTGCAGCCATGAAATTAAAAGATGCTTACTCCTTGGAAGGAAAGTTATGACCAACCTAGATAGCATATCCAGAAGCAGAGCCATTACTTTGCCAACAAAGGTCCATCTAGTCAAGGCTATGGTTTTTCCAGTAGTCATGTATGGATGTGAGAGTTGGACTGAGAAGACGGCTGAGCACCGAAAATTGATGCTTTTGAATTGTGGCGTTGAAGAAGACTCTTGAGAGTCCCTTGGACTGCAAGGAGATCCAACCCATCTATACTAAAGGAGATCACTCCTGAGTGTTCATTGGAAGGACTGATGTTGAAGCTGAAACTCCAATACTTTGGCCACCTCATGGGAAGAGTTGACTCATTGGAAAAGACTTTGATGCTGGGAGGGATTGGGGGCAGAAGGAGAAGGGGACGACAGGATGAGATGGCTGGATGGCATCACTGACTCGATGGACGTGAGTTTGAGTGAACTCTGGGAGTTGGTGATGGACAGGGAGGCCTGGCATGCTGCAATTCATGGGGTCGCAAAGAATCGGACATGACTGAGTGACTGAACTGAACTGCACTGAAGCTGTTTAACACTTGTGAAACTTTTTAGAACAGGAAAAAATATACTTCCAATTTGCAATCATGAAAAGGCAGATTAGAAGAAAAAGCATTTGATACAAGATATAATCAGAAACTATCTTTTTGTGAAAAGTCTGCTGTCACTGACATAAATTAGCGTTAAGTTTGGGATTACTAATTTAAACAAAGCCTAAATAGAATTGGTCTTGGGCAAGGAAAATTTTTGTGCATAATTGTAACACTGTCCACTAGAATCAGAATAGTCTTTTCCAGGTTGCCAAAATTTAACACATGGCTGATAGCTGGAGCGTTGACAAATATGAAAGAATGCTAAAGAAAATCTTGCCATCTGGTAAAAGAGAAAGAGAGGTGGGCTGCAGACTTTTCTATTTTTTATGAAACTTTACATGTTCTCAAAGACTAAAATGATTATATCCATATGGAAAAACTTCACTGTTATTTTAATAAATTTAAACATAAAATAATTAATTAGGTTACCATACTTAACAAATTACATTTCCATGTAATATAATGAAAACATGATTTGGCATATGTACTGGTCTGTACAAGCACAGAGTGTAGTTTTAACTATTCATATATCATGTTGTAATTGCATATGGTCCTTCAATGAATGTGCTTATGTATTATATGCCTGATAAATTTTAACTAAACCTAAATATAAATTCTAAGTCATTTAAAAATTATGTTGTAAAGCATACACATTTTTATTTTTAATTTAGTGTCATACTGTACAATCTTATTCCTAAATCATGGCTATGGGAAACATTTAACTTTTCCTCCTTTTATCATGTTAACTGGCAGGAAGAGTAATATTTTACGGTTAAATATTGTGTGATTAATATCCATAATTATAAGATGTGACTGAATTAAAATCAATAACCCTTTTATTTGAAGTAGATATCTCTTAAGCCTTAATTGCTGATTTAGTAGTTAATTGAGAAAATCCTTGTTAATGATCTGATGTAGCTCTGAAGAATGTTGAATGAGTAAGAGATTTCTCTCCAGTAGAAATAGTTTTCCCACCTGAACCAAAAGAAAGATTGGTGGAGGGGACAAGGAAATTCAGTGGTTCAGTCTCTCTCAGCCACAGTCAGCCATGACATACACACAGAAAAAAATATGTATTAGGAATTATTCGTCCCAATGAAAGTCTTGATCAATGGCACTCAACATAAAGGAAAAAATCAGAATAATATTCCCTAGAAGCTATGTTTAAAGAGCACATGAAACATATACATTTTGTTACAGAACACCTATCTGTTCGTCCTTCTTGGTCTCATCTGCCTTTCACTTGACCACTTCTTCCTTCTTATTCACTCAGTGCTTACTTTCCTGCTGAGATAATTGCTCCTGGAAAGAAGATTGTTAATGGTTCTGGCAGCAAAAATTCTCCAGGATTAAATGTCTGATCTCATCTGTATTAGATTCCTTATGCTACTTTAAAAAACCATTACCCTTCACAGACTTTACAGAGGGATTTCTCATTTTAAGTATGTGTTATGTAGGAAAGAAACATGGTCAGTTTTATGAGATATTCTCTCTGTGTGTAGAGGAAGGTAGAAGGAAAATCATATTCACTGAAGCCCATGAGGCATCAAGGATTGTGGTAGATATTTCAGATACAGTATTTACTCAAATACTGAAAACCACCATAAGAAGTACTTATTATTCTTATTTCCATGTTAAAGATTAAAAAAAAAAAAAAAGACACAGTTGTTTGGTAACTTGAAACACAGATTAGAAACATTACTTCAAACCCATGCCTTTCCCCCCAACCCCAGCAACTGGATGCTGCTATAAAATAATCTGTATTTGGAATAGAAACATCAAGTGTGAAAAACATATCTTGAATTAATCATGCTTGAATGCAAATTGTAATGTGTTCAGGTTAACATTCTTGATATGTGTCACATAATGTATACCCATGTTTCCCAAACTATATCTGTGCCCGAGGATGTCATCGCAAATTTACCAGGCACTACGGGATACTTTAAATTGTAAGGGTAACAGTGAAACTGAACATCTGTCAGATTACTGCAAACTACTAACTTGAGGAAGTTCAGTTTCAGAAGTAGATTGTGCTCACCTCCTCTTAATGGCATATCTTTGTGTAACTGTTTTTTAAGTGACTGCTGTGATAAAAAACAAATAGCAAGCAAAAATCCATGTGGAATGAGTAAAATGAGGGTCCTGGTGATATCTAGTTTAGTTCTAGCATCTGAGAGTTGTGCAGTCCTCAACTGATGCATAGATTCCACTAGTAAGTAATTGTGCTTATCTAAAAATAAATATATGTATGCATATAACTTTCTTCAAACATCTATTAAGTCATAGAACATAAATGTTTACTGAGTTATTTGAACTTCACTGCTTAATAAGTGGAACTCTTAAGTCTTTCTTTTGGCCTTAGGACATGGTGGTAACATGTTTGAGACACTAAAGATTCGATAAAACAAGAAAGCTTGTGAATCTCAAGAAGTATTTAACATCTTCCTCTTAATAAAGAGGTCTTTGAACTTTCACCTTTAAGTTAGTCATATGAGTAACTCAGAAATAGATGAAGATTTCTTTAATCGTGCCTCAATCTGTTGTTCTTTAGATATAAAATGAAGGCAATCTCAGAGAAGATTACTTCAAAGGAACATCTATTTCAAAACATTTCCCAAGATGAGCACATAGCCACGTCTTTGGAGGTGGTGTGACTGGCAAACTTACCTTCCGAGCTGAGCACAGCCATCAGTGCTATATAGTGTAAGGGACAGAATGGACTTGACTGCAAATTCCATTTCTACCTCTTGCTGACAAAGCTAGTCAAAAATTAGTATTGCCATCCTCATCTGCAGGATGAGAAAACTCCGTGAGAAACCATATTTCATATGATTCCATTGTGAGAACTGAAAACAATATGAACCAAAGTTGATTCCAGGAACAAAGTAGATATTTAATAAACATTCCTGTCTCCCTTCTGAATTCACCATTCCATTGCAGAGAGGATTAATAATCAATATGTAAACCTCATGGCTGAAAAATAGTCAACACTTCCTTCTGTTTTATTCTATTCTGAATTTGCACAATAGATAAGAAAACTACAGCCTCAGAAAGCCTCTCCAAGGCTTTAATTATTATTCAGTCAAGGTTCAGATTGATTTTCTTTAGGTCATTTCTATCTCTCCCCTCAAATAATACTTCATTCTTGCACTGTTTAATATCTGCCCTATCCACAAGCACAAGACCCATATCTCCCAAACACAAGTCCAAGTATATCATTTATGCCTACTCAAAGTCTTCAGTGGCTTCCTCTGTCTGCAGAATGAAGTCTAAGTTATTGAGTACAATCATCTAGGACCTCCTTCACAGAGACAACTATCCTTTTTTAAAGCAATATAGTCCAAGGGTCAAGAGTAAAGTCTAGAGACAGACCTTCTAGAATCAGAGCTCTGTGAATGTAAGCAAGTTACTTATCCTCTGCATGCCTCAATTTGCTCATCTTAAAATGGGAAAACTAATAGAACCTACCTGAAATGGTGGCTGTGCACAGTAAATGAAATAAGATAAACTCAGAACAGTGTTCAAAATAGAGAACATGCTGTTTAAGTGTTAGATTATAACTAATACTACTCACACATGCAACTTCAACAAACAGGACTCTATAATACTTTGAATAAATCCCACATTTTTGGATATCTGTCATTTTTCTTATATTTTCCATATACTTAAATACCCTTTCTAAGCTTATCACCAGCTTATTAATCTTTACAAATTCTATTAGCCCATCAAAAGTGTCTCTAGGAAGGTCTCCCAGATTTATTTATTTTGTTTCTTAAGGAAATTAATTTCTACCATTGACTTTACTGACAAGTTTCCACCTTATATGGCTATCTACTTATTTTCATCATAGTCTTAATAATAATTTGTAAGCAAATATTTCTTTGTTGGTTAATCTGTTCAGGGCCTATCATTAAAATTTCAGATATCTATGTGTGTGTTGTATTTACTTTGTACATTCAGATTAGAGTATCTTTATATCATTGATGCATAATTACATGATGGGTAAATGAATGAATGCATGCATATCTACTATTGAAATACAGATTTCCTTTTCATCTTATATATACTACAAACAGTCCTTTCCATTGATGGATTTTCCTTAGGATGGTCCAAATACCCCTTCTTTTCAATATTGTGTGCTGAGTTTATAAAATCTATAAAGAAAATATTATTCTCTTAATATGTCAAAAAATATATGGCTTTAAGTTCTTAAATTATTCTATGAAAAAAAACAGATAAGGTAAACTAAGACCCATTGCCTACTTGCTTCATTCATTTTATTGTGATTGTTATAAATAATGGCTTAAAATCACAAAACCTAGTTCACATTGAAAATTTATGTTTAAATATCTATATATGACACAGCCAGATATCTCTGAAAAATCTTTCAGAAAGTGCATATTGCTACAGAAATTCAGCTCTGACATCTGTCTTTTCTTTTGACTATGGCCTCTGTATGATTTTTTCCCACAACACAAACATGCAAGTATATTACTGATTTTTTTTTTTAGTTCACAGTGGAAAAACAATGGGTGAGCCAATAAATATGAACAATAACTTGAGTGAAAAGTACAACATTTAATAAAACTAAAAACAAAAAATTAAGCAACTGTTCAGGGAAACATAAACATGTGATGAACCATAAGAATTCATGGGAGGATAAACACAAAATTTGGTAAGTGGTTCCCCTAAGGAAGTGGCAGAGTGATGGAAGGGAGGAGTGCAAGGGGGTGAAAGTTATTGGTGATGCTGCAGTACTTAGATTGCATGGTAGGTTCAGGAAGGTCTTACATGTTCTTCTTTTAATATACATATCTATAATTTACATTTAAATACATGTTAAATATATCTTAAAAGAAAATTAAAACCATTGCGTAACATTAAAAAAGAAAGAAAATGAAGAATAAGAGATAAAATAATTGAAGGAATTAAAGCTGCATAAAACAAAACAAATAACAAAAAGGGAATTGTCTAGACTGCTTCAGAGTACAACTGCCATCTGGATAAGTGTAACATTACTTACACTTTATGTATGTGTATGGCTGTTTTCTAGTTATGGAAAGTGATAGATTTTCCATGTATGACTGTCAACATAAAATTTCCTCTTGTGTGTATATTTATGTAAAAATGTAAAACCACATGTATTTTTCTAAAATAATAATATTGGGGGGTCTCACTGTAATTTCAGCAAATTAAGATAACATGAAAAATATTTTAGGTAAAAAAACATTATATCAAAAGGGATTTTTTAGGAGCCATAAACTTGAGAGTGTTAACACTGGACAAAAAAAATATCAGGTTACTAAAAAGAAGAGGTTAGCAGAATTCTGTAACAGAAATGGCTGTTTTTCTCTCAGTGTCTCCTTGGCCTTTGATACCTGTTTTTCCTCAATATTCTGATGGACCATGGTGTCCTACAATAGAAGCTACATTTCTCAGTATACATTGCAGCAATACAAAGTAGTCCTGCAAGTTGTCAATAAAGACATATAAAGAGAGGCAAATATAAAACTTTCAGAACATGTCCTTTTTACTACTGGACGGGATGAGGATAAAAGTTAGAATGGAAGCATTCATCTCATTCCATGAGGTTATCGTGGAAACTGAGAACTTTGCAGAGCAAAAAGGGAAGTCATGAGGTTTTCAGACACCAGAGTGTCACAGCATCTCTTAACTGACTACTTTCAGACTCTTAAGAAAGAAATAAACTTCTCATTTATAAAAACCAGTGTTGTGTGGGATTTTCTGTTACCTGTAACCAAATCTATATTCAATTATCACATAATCATAAGCAATCAGATTGTTATTCATTTTTTCATTTTTTTTTAAAGAACTTTGTACATCTACTAGCAAGGACTATACAAGGTCCCTGAAATTTTTACCCACGACTTAGTTGTAAAACCTCCAAAGATATAATAATTTGAAATTTCATTTATTTAAATTTGGAATCCATTATCAACTGTGAGAATTAAAATGAGACAATTACTTTACATTTTATGTAGTATATGTTAAAGGCATTTTGCCTACTTCTGTTGCATCTAGCAATTTTATTCAGAGGAAATGTTGAACCCTGATGATCTAAGCAGAACAATCATATTTTTCCCGCACGGAATTAGAAGGCTGGGATAAGGCATACAGAATTGGAAAGTGAAGTAGGTGAGCATACTAGAGCAGCACTGTAGCAAAAGCCCCTAGGTTCCTGCTGCTGCCAACACCAGGAAGCTCAGGCTCTTGGTGGCACAAATTTTTGGCCACCTTTCTAGCATTCAAGGCTTCCAAGTGGCACAATGGTAAGGAATCTACCTGCCAATGCAGGAGATGCAGAAGACATGAGTTCAGTCCCTGGGTTAGGAAGATCCCCTAGAGAAGGAAATGGCAACCCACTCCAGTATTCTTGCCTGGAAAATTCCATGGACAGAGGAGCCTGGTGGGCTACAGTCCATGGGCTCACAAAGAGTTGGACATGACTGAGCATGCGTGCACACACTGGCCACACGATACTAGCATCCACTTTCCCTTTCCCAGTTGTAACAGTGCCCTAAGGCCTCATTCATGTAGTTTCAGTGGTATTTGATCCAACATTCAGGATCCGTCCTAATTTGCTGAAGCCAATAGCATAATCCATCCCCAAGTCACTGTTTATGAATTAGGACTGTGTAGCCTAGACCTCAGCCTGGGGTGTGCAGGAGCTGTTTCATACCAGCTCTGAAGAGCCAGCTGCTAAATTTCTTGAAAATGTGCAGTCCTTTACTAACACCACCATTATTAAAAAATAAATTATATAAACTCATTTAAATTCTATGAAAATATAATAAATACTCAAACCAGATCCATTTCTAAGTGTTTTGTGTGATTTTACTACACTTTATTAGAGTCCATGTACTTGAGATTATTCATATTTACTGCACAAGGTGGAAATTCTATATAGTGATATGCAACTGCATGGTGGTGGTGGTTGTTTAGCTGCTAAGTTGTGTTCAACTCTTACAATCCCATGGACAATAGCCTGCCAGGCTCCTCCATCCATGGGATCTCCCAGGCAAGAATACTGAAATGGGTTGCCATTTCCTTCTCCAGGGGATCTTCCAAACTCAGGGGCAGAAGCTGTGTCTCCTGTATTGCCAGCAGATGCTTTACTGACTGAGCCGCCAGCAAAGCCCATATAAGTGCTTACCTTTTCCTGACTCTGTAGTCAGTGACATCACATTAATAGCCAAATAATATATATTCTTCCAGTATTTGAAAAGTATGGTCCAAATGAACAAATAATTACCATAATCAATGAATGCATCAGTAAGGTTTCCGAGCAGCTAGACTATTTTCAAATCATGACTAGATTGCAACTATACATGGGCTACAGACATGAGTCTGGCAAAAGTTAACAGAAGTACTATGTGAAAATAATTGGCCATAGGGAACTCATATTGAAAAGTATTGCATCCTTATTATTTATAAACTGTGTGCTAAACATCCTTTACACAAGTAAAGTTCATAATAATCTTATGTACATATAGAACATGCTTACATTTTTTTCAGAGAACTGCTTTTCATCATTTACCAAGAAACCCATGTCTAAGCCAGCTAATTAGTATGTGATTTTTCCGTGAATGAACATGGGCCAAATTAGTTCAATCCCAGAGAAGGTTAGGACTTTCTTTTTTCAATGACTGAAACAGACATTTCTCTCTCTCTAAAACTCTGAAGCTCTTTCTTTCCATTCCATACACACAAATACATAATCACTCACTCTCGACATAAACAAGGAAGAATGAAGACTTATGAGCCTATTATTGTGGTAGGATGACACTACAAATGAGTTTCCCTGGTGGTTCAGATGGTAAAGAATCCACCTGCAATGCTGGAGACCTGGGTTCAGTCCCTGAGTTGGGAAGATCCCGTGGAGGAGGGCATGGTAACCCACTCCTGCATTCTTGCCTGGAGTATCCCCCTGGTCAGAGGAGGCTGGTGGACTATAGTCCATGGGGTCGCAAAGAGTTAGACACGACTGAGTGCTACGCACACATGACGTGACAAAGGAGTCAACTTTAGGATACAAAAAGCAGGTAAGAGAAAAGAAAGAAGCTGATTTCTTGTTGAAAGTTTTGAGGTGCTGGGTCAAACTGACCTTATAGTAACCCTAATAGCTAATGAATTTTTTTCATTCCTTAAGGCAGTTTCAACTGCATTTTCTGTCCTTCCTGAGATCCAAAACTATCCAGCTATTTTGTCTGTAAACTATACCACTTTCCTTCTATGAAGCATTTCTTTTTTTCTCATATTTACCAAAGTTTGTGAATCAATTGTCTAAAAAGGTTAGGTTGGAGGCTTAACCTTTCAGAAGAAAGAAAGAATTCTGATATATTTTTCTTACAGAAGGTACAAAGAAGGAGCAAAGAAGCTTTGGGGTGAGTGTTGTTTTTCAAGACTCTCCAGGTAGTCTTGGACGATACACTTAGGTTGGTAGAGATGGTATTCTTTTACTCAGGCCCTAGATCCCAACTAGTCATGAGAACCCATAAGAGAGCTTACTACAGGCTTACAGGCCTCCTATACTATCCATTTTATGGCCCTGAAACTATAAGATGATGATATTTTGTGACTGGGAAAGCCTTTAGCAGGCCAGGTCATGTATATCCTAATAACCACGTTTCACATATAATTTTGTATTATGTCTCCAATGCCATCTCTGCAGATATAAAGTAATGAAAACATATTTTTGTGTTAATATTCTATGCATCATACTGTGTAACGCTGGCAGGTCTGTGGCAAGCAACTGAGTCCACTGCTTACAACCACAAACACCCCAACAAACACAGAACTGGCAACTAGGAGTAGTACAAGGGCCATAGCTCCTCGGATAAATTTATCTTTTGGGAATTTGTCATCAGGTTGACATAAAACAAACAAACAAAACCATGGGAAACTTTCCCATTAGGAAAGTGCCAGCCCATACTCCAGCCAGGCACAGAGTAGTGAATTTGTCAGTCAAGTTGGTAACTCTGGCTACTGGAAAAACAACAAAGGATGAAAAAGCCCAGGGCTATGTAGGATCTTTGCTACATCTAATAGCAGTGTAACTTAAAATAAGACAACCCTAAAAAGCAATTCTTGAAAGTCCAACCTCAATGTGATGGCTGATACTCAGTTTCTGTATGTTACCATGCTAAAAAAATCTATCTCTCCTAGCCATAGAGTGAAGCTGCTAAAGTCATAGAAACTGATTCCAAGGGATGCTTAACTAAGAAATTAGTTAAATTCACAACATCACTAATTTTTATGCAATATATGATATATGGGTAGGAAATTAGGGAATTCTGAAATAAGAAAATTAGAGAATCCATTGAAATTAACATATCCAGAAGTATTTTTAGGATTTGGAGAACCCCAACCCATAAAGCTGCTCTAAAATGTTCCCATTGTATCTTTCTTGCTGTATGGATCTAATAATTTACCTAATTCTAACATTCATAGCCTCTCAATTTTCCCAGTCACTGAAATGCAAAATCAGAGTAGAGAATAAAATAATTAAATCCAGAAAAAGTTTCATGGATTTAAAATTTTATATCATTAAAAATGGAAATTTGTAGAGAAGTATTTTGGTAGCTCTCAATCATGAAGAATAGAGTGTGATTTTGGATAAGGCTTAATTCTTTGCTATTGGTGAACACAGAGCAATTTGGAACTCAGCAGCTTGCAGGCAGCTAACTATGATTCCAAGAATTTGTTGGTTTAGTGAAAGCAAAACTGTATGAAAAGGTGACCCATGTTGCTGCTGCTGCTGCTAAGTCGCTTCAGTCGTGTCCGACTCTTCCTGACCCCATGAACTGCAGCCTACCAGACTCCTCTGTCCATGGGATTTTTCAGGCAAAGTACTGGAGTGACTCATGTTAGGTAATATTAAAAAGCCAGAAAGCCTTTAGTTGTCAAAGAAAGAATTCAAAGACTGCAGGAAAAAGTGATATTAGATTGGATACATCTTGTACATTTCACCCATACATCCCCTCACTGTGTTCATTGCCAGGGTTCAGACAATTATTCATTCTACTTTTTAATTAGGAACAAAGTGGTGATGGAAGTTCTGCTGCTGCTAAGTCGCTTCAGTCGTGTCCAACTCTGTGTAACCCCATAGACGGCAGCCCACCAGGCTCTCCCGTCCCTGGGATTCTCCAGGCAAGAACACTGGAGTGGGTTGCCATTTCCTTCTCCAAAGCATGAAAGTGAAGTCGCTCAGTCGTGTCCGACTCTTAGAGACCGCACGGACTGCAGCCTACCAGGCTCCTCCGTCCATGGGATTTTCCAGGCAAGAGTACTAGAGTGGGATGCCATTGCCTTCTCCAGAAAAACACTTTACTAGGCTGATAATTCTAGTGAACAAGGGAAGAATAAAAATGTGATCCTTGATCTCACTAGGGTTGAAATAAGCCAAGTCTAGTGAGGCCAAGACTGTTATTATCCTCCAGAAACAAAATGTCATTTTGCCATAGATTATGTATCTCTTATGACCTCCATCTTCCAGATGTCTCAGTTCACATTCAAATGCAGTGATAGTAAATTTGATTATTCAAATGTGGCTCTAATATCTGTCCTAGAATTAATAAATCATGGCCAGAAACAAGGCTTGGTAACAATCACTGGGGCATCACTGAGCCCATGAAGTGTCACTCTACTTTAATCCATTATGTTCTTTTTTATTTGATTCTCAACACATGTACATGAGGACAGGAACACGTGCATGCTCATGTGCGCACGCACACACACACACACACAAACACACACACACACACACACAGATTTTTGTTTCCTTAATCCCAAAATTTCATCATCTAATAAGATCTAAACTCTCCCATGCACAAGTACATCCTCTTCCCCACCAGCACACAATTCCTAGTTTATATCCTGCAACTCAACCAGAATTTTCTCTCCTATAGCCATACCCCAAATTTCCCCACTGCCTTTCCAACCTACTAACTCATATTAAAAATTAAAGGGAACCAGTATAGGGATTTGCTGTTTGCCTTTTGACAGTAAATTGTTAATAACAGCATTCTGGTAGGAGAGATGTCTTGATTTACAATGTTTGCTAATTTCCATAAACATTTCTACCATAGTCAACTTTGAGCTACCAATGTGAAGTCACTGAATTGCAGAGTTGGAAAGAGACATATATAATCAACTCTGTAAGTAAATGCAAATTGGCTCCAGCACACCTATATAATTATACAATCAGGAATTGGGAAAATTCAGGAGTTTTATGCCTGATTGATTGTCTCTCTAGGCAGATTTAGCTAACTTTCATTTATTATCTTACCCTCAATACCTCCCTTTATTAGCAGACTTCAGTGGTGTTCTGTAACATCAGGAATTAGTGTAAGCAATGAGCCAGGATCCAATAATCTCCACCAATTTTTAAAATATCTTTTTCTATATATTTACCAAATTAAGCAATCAACTGGAACAAAGATTAAAACATTTACAACTCATATATTTAGTGTTGTAATAGCATCATTTTATTAAGCTTCTTCTTGTTCCAGAAAGGAGATGGTCAGCTCACAAAATTAGGTAATAAAACGAGTATGCAGCAATAAAATAGGCATTTGGTCGTTTCAGATTGAAATTTTTAAGTTTCCTGCAAATTAAGCAGGCCTTAATTAATTAAATCAAGTAGAGACAGTCAATTTTTATTTCCTTAGAACACATGGTTAATTGACCACAGTTGGTATGTCTTTTGCCATACTATGCACCTTCTCTGGGGTTCTTCACTGATCCTATCCTCCCATCACCATTATATACCCATAGACTTATTTTCCTTCAACTTATGGTTATTATAAACTCTATAAAGGCAGAGGTGGTGTATATTTTACTCCAAGAATAGTTTCTGACATCAAGACGAAGGAGAGAAGGAAGGAAGGGAAACAGTGAAGGAGAAATGTTGAAAGATTGATCAAACATGCTAAAGTCATAGAATCTGGAAGTTTGAAGACACCTGATGCTATCTAAGTCAGAAGCCTCCTCTACAGATTAGGAAACGGAATGCTGGAACAGGTCAAAATACTTGTCCATGAATTTGTTGTTATTCAGTTGCTCAGTTGTGTCTGACTTTGCAACCCCATGGACTGCAGCATGTCAGGCTCCCCTGTCCTTCACTAACTCCCAGAGTTTACTAAATTCATGTCCATTCAGTTGGTGACATTATCTCACCCTTCATCCACTACTGCCCAATTCTCCTTTTGCCTTCAATCTTTCCCAGCATCAGTGTCTTTTCCATTATGAGTCGACTCTTCCTAACAGGTGGCCAAAGTATTAGAGCTTCAGCTTCAGCATCAGTCCTTCCAACAAATGTTCAGGGTTGATTTACTTCAGGATGGACTGGTTTGATCTCCTGGCAGTCCAAAGGACTCTCAAGAGTCTTCTCCAGCACCACAATTCAAAAGTATCAACTTTTCAGTGCTCAGCTTTCTTTACAGTCCAACTCTCACATCCATACATGACTATTGGAAAAAGCATAGCTTTGGCTATACAGACTTTTGTCAGCAAAGTGATAACTCCGTTTTTTAATACTCTGTTTATGTTTGTCATAGCTTTCCTTCCAAGGAGCAAACCTCTTTTATTGTCATGGCTGCAATGACCATCCACAGTGGTTTTAGAGCCCAAGAAAATAAAATCTGTCAGTTTCCACTTTTCCCCTTCTATTTGCCATAAATTGATGGGGCCTGGTGCTATGATCTTAGTTTTTGGAATGTTGAATTTCAAAACAGCTTTTCAGTCTCCTCTTTTACCCTCATCAAGAGACTCTTCAGTTCCTCTTCACTTTTGCCATTACAGTGTTATCTTCTATATATCTGAGGCTGTTAATATTTCTCCAGACAATCTTGATTCCGGCTTGTGTCTCATCCAGCCCAGCGTTTCACATGATGTACTCTGCATAGAAGTGAAAGAAGCAGGGTGACAATATACAGCCTTGTTGTACTCCTTTAGCAATTTTGAAATGGTCAGTTGTTCAATGTCCAGTTCTAACTGTTGCTTCCTGACCTGCCTATAGTACTTAGGAGACAGGCAAGGTGGTCTGGTATTCCTATCTCTTTAAAAATTTTCTACAGTTTGTTGTGATCCACACAGTCAAAGGCTTTAGCATAGTTAGTGAAGCAGAAGTAAATGTTTTTTTCTCAAGTTTGCTTGCTTTCTTTATGATCCAATGAATGTTGGCAATTTGATCTCTTGTTGCTCTGCCTTCTCTAAACCCAGCTTACCTTCCTAAACATATGGGAGTGCATGGTTCACATACTGCAAGTCCACCTTGCAGGATTTTCAGCATTACCTTGCCAGCATGTGAAATGAGTGCGATTATATAGTACTTTGAACATTCTTTGGCATTCCCTTCTTTGGATTGGAATGAAAACTGACTTTTTCCAGTCATGTGTTCACTGCTGAGTTTTGTAAATTTGCTCGGCATATTGGGTACATCACTTTAACAGCATCATCATTTACTGTTTGAAATAGCCTCGCTGAAGTTTTGTCACCTCCTCTAGCTTTGTTCATAGTACTGCTTTCTAAGGCCCACCTGACTTCATACTCCAGAATTTCCAGCTCTAAATGATTGACCACACCATCATGGTTATCCAGGTCATTAAGACCTTTTCTGTTTAGTTCTTCTGTGTATTCTTACCACCTATTCTTAATCTTTTCTGCTTCTGTCAGGTTCCTACTGTTTCTGTCCTTTATTATGTTTATGCTTGCATGGAATATTCCCTTAATATCTGCAGTTTTCTTGAAGAGATCTCTAGTCTTTCCCATTCTATTGTTTTCCTCTATTTCTTTGCATTGGTCGTTGAAGAAAGCCTTTTTCTCTCTCCTTGCTATTCTCTGGAACTGTACATTCAGTTCAGTATATTTTTCTCCTTCTTCTCTTTCTTCTTCAGCTATTTGTAAAGCCTCCTCAGACAACCATTTTGCCTTCTAGAATTTCTTTCTCTTTGGGATGATTTTGGTCATTGCCCTCTGTTCAGTGTTACAAAGCTCTGTCCATAGTTCTCTAGACGCTCTGTCTATGAGATTAATCCTTTGAATCTATTTGTCACCTCCACTGTTTAACCATAAGGGATTTTATTTAGGTCATACTTTAATGGCCTAGTAGTTTTCCCTCCTTTATTCAACTTAGGTCTGAATTTTCAATAAGAAATTCATGATCTGAGACATAGTCAGCTCCAGGTCATGTTTTTGCTGACTGTATAGAGCTTCTCCATCTTTGGCTGCAAAGAACATAATCAGTCTGGTTTTGGTATTGACCATTTGGTGATGTTCATGTGTAAAGTCATCTCTTGGGTTGTTGAAAAAAGGTGTTTTTTCCTGTAGTTTTAATACTGTGACTAGCATTTTCTGTTGATGAAACTCTGTTAGCCTTTGCTCTGCTTCATTTTGTACTCCAAGGCCAAGGTCGCCAGTTATTCTGAGTATCTCTTGTCTTCCTACTTTTGCATTCCAATCCCCTATGCTGAAAGGACATCTTTTTTTTTTTTTTTTTTTTTTGGTGTTAGCTCCAGAAGGTGTTGCAGGTCTTCACAGAACTGATCAACTTAAGCTTCTTTGGCATTAGTGGTTGGGGCATAGACTTGGATTGCCATAATGTTGAATGGTTTGCCTTGGCAATGACCTGAGATCATTCTCTCATTTTTGAGGTTGTGCTCATGTACTGCATTTCCAATTATTTTGTTGACTATGAGGGCTACTCCATTTCTTCTAAAGTTTTCTTGTCCGCAGTAGATTATTAGTCATCTGCATTAAATTTGCCCACTCCCATACATTTTAGTTCACTGATTCCTAAGATATTGATGTTTAATCTTGCTGTCTCCTGCTTGACAACATCCAATTGCCTTGATTCATGACCTAACATTCCACCTACGCAATATTGTTCTTTACAGCATCAGACTTCACTTTCACCACCAGACACATCCACACCTCAGTTACATTTCTGCTTCAACCCAGCCACTTCATTCTTTCTGGAACTATTAGTAATTCCCCTTTGCTCTTCCCCAGAGAAGAACTGCCCTTTGCTCTTACCCCTTCCAACTAGGAGTGCTCATCTTCCAGTTTCATATGTTTTGCTTTTCATATTGCTCATTAGATTCTCCATGCAAGCATACAGAGTTGTCATTTCCTCCTCCAGTGGACCATGTTTTGTCAGAATTCTTCACTATGACTTGTCCAAATTGGGTGACTCTGCATGGCCTGACTCATAGCTTCATCAAATTATGTAAGGCCCTTTGCCATGACAAGGCTGTGATCCATGAAGCATTGTCCATGAATAGCCCTGTACAAGTGCCAAGTCAGAACACACGTCAGAGAACACAGGTATCTCAATTGTATAAAGGCAGTTTGTTTTAAGAAAAGACTATAAAATAAGATACAGGATGAAAAAACACCATGAAGGTATACCAAGGTATACAGAGAAGAGTGAAGTAAAAAGAGTGAAATCTTTAATGCACCACAATTTTGTAAAAAGCATACTATTTTTTTTAAATTAAAGTAGGTAAAATTCACCAAAACTCTTGGATTCTTGCTCTCAGCTTTCTGTTTCCTGGCCATCCCAGTGATTGCAAAGGTGCTGAAGCTGACATTTTCTTGTTTGTTTGTTTGTTTTGGTCAAAACAGAAATAACTTCCCTCTACATGGCCTCCAAAACATTTTGTGGAGAGGTCCCCTCCAAACTCTTGATACTTTGGTATACACAATTTGGAGGGTCACAAACTATTTATAGAAGCAGGCAGATTCTCTGAAGTGCAAAGTGCTTTGTAATTATCACTTTCATTTATCCTGAAAAATATAAATTTTTATATACCCAAAATGGAAAGATAAAAGAATCATCTGTGAGGAAGCAACAGAACTGGACATGGAACAACAGACTGGTTCCAAATCAGGAGAGGAGTACGTCAATGCTGTATATTGTCACCCTGGTTATGTAACTTATATGCAGAGTACATCATGAGAAACTCTGAGCTGGTTGTAACACA
Organism: Redunca redunca; assembly: GCA_006410935.1. NCBI lineage: Eukaryota > Metazoa > Chordata > Mammalia > Artiodactyla > Bovidae > Redunca > Redunca redunca. Next base: position 6,359 of record SJYQ01000364.1, on the reverse strand, counting down.
AGCTGGAATCAAGATTGCCAGGAAAAATATCAATAACCTCACATATGCAGATGACACCACCCTTATGGCAGAAAGCTAAGAACTAAAGAGGCTTTTGATAATAGTGAAAGAGGAGAGTGAAAATGTTAGCTTAAAACTCAACATTCAGAAGACTAAGATCATAGCATCGAATCCCATCACTTCATGGCAAATAGATGGGAAACAGTGGAAACAGTGACAAACTTTATTTTGGGGGGCTCCAAAATCACTGGGGATGGTGACTGCAACTGTGAAATTAAAAGACACTTGCTCCTTGGAAGAAAAGTTTACAAACATAAACAGCATATTAAAAAGTAGAGACATTACTTTGCCAACAAAGGTCCATCTAGTCAAAGCTATAGTCTTTCCAGCAGTCATGAATGGATCTATTAAGAAAGTTGAGCACTGAAGAATTGATGCTTTTGAACTGTGGTGTTGGAAAAGACTCTTGAGAGTCCCTTGGACGGCAAGGAGATCCAACCAGCCCATCCTAAAGGAAATCAGTCTTGAATATTCACTGGAAGGATGATGCTGACACTGAAACTCCAATACTTTGGCCACCTGATGTGAAGAACTGACTCATTTGAAAAGGCCTTAATACTGGGAAAGATTGAAGGCAGGAGGAGAAGGGGATGACAGAGGATGAGATGGTTGGATGGCATCACCAGTTCAATGGACATGAGTTTCAGTAAACGTCAGGAGTTGGTGATGGACACGGAAGCCTGGCGTGCTTCAGTCCATGGGTTCACAAAGAATCAGACATGACTGAATGACTGAACTGAACTGAACTGATTCTACTCAGGAAGGTTACTCTGAAATGTTAAAAGATATATTAAAATTTTACTAAGCATACATTATAGGTATAATGAAATAAGTTGGATTTTGTTCCCATATGTATTTTGAATCAAAATATATATCTCAAAGTATAAATTAATTCTTGAATGCATAAATATTGCTTTATAAAAATGTTTAAAACAGAAAACTAAGTCACTCTGAGTATCAGGAAAGACTCAACTCTCTCATTATCATTGCAGGACAGAACATTCAGTTAAGCTTTCTTAGAATTTTAGGAAGCTTCAGTTCTGGGCAAGAGTTCTGTAATGATACTCAGTAGAATGAAGCTTCACTTTTCCTAGTTGAAAGCTGCTTTTCTTCTGAGAGATGAAAATTGTGCCAATCAAATTTGAATTTTTCTAGAACAAGTAGGTAATTTAGGAAAAGACTAACGCATATCATTTGTAGCACTTTTAAAAAATTATGCATTTCAATAATCCTTCCAATATAACTTTAGCTGCTAAGGTATATAAAGTTCCTAAAAAATTAAAACTGAATATAAATGGGTGAGTTATGGCTAACAAAGGTGACACATTGGAAAGAGTAAGATAATTTGAATAATAATTCACTCAGTATTTCTATGATCCAGGTAATCTAGTGTTTCATTTATGGAATGATGATGAAGAGGAAGAAATAGAATTATCAACCAACCACATACTCTGAAAGGGATTGGGTAATTACAAATCTTTCTGACTTTAAAATATTCTTGTTGAGAATGTATGTTAAAAAGATAAGATGCCTACAAGGAATGAGCTTCGTAGGAGGAGATGTTTAGACAAACCTTAACAGATGTGAATTCTTGGAAGTTTAGTAAGGTATTTAAAACCAGTGAAGCAAGGGAAAAAGGTTATAACATTACAGCTTGCAGAAAATCCAAAGAGATAAATATTTGTCACATATGTAGTTGGAATCAGATGCAACTAACTTGCCCTAACACTTACAAGACAGAAACCTAGTCTTAATCATGTAAAATAACAATCTGATAAATACTAAGTGTATGTTATTTGTCAATGATTATTTTAAATGTTTTACATGCATTAGTTTATACAATCTTCACAAAACCTATGACATCATTAGTATGATCATCCTTGACTTACAGATGCTGGAATTTAAACATACAGACATTACGAAATTTTTCCAAGTTCATATACCTAATAAATGGTGCAAAAAGTATTTTAACATAGGTACACAATATATGGAAGCTATTTTTTACTTAAAACATTATAAAATGATGAACTAAAAATCTTTATAAAATACTCGCTAAAACAACTTTTCAAATTGAAAAAACTCTGCAAACATATTTTTATTGCTGGTTCCCCATTTCCAGAGATTAATGTATTACATATTTCTTATATAATGACTATTCAAAGAAGAGTAGATTATACAGAAATGGAAATCAGCCTAAAATATTCATTAGCCAGGAGGCATTGTTCTACTAAAAATTACTGGATATNGGCAATACTGTATTGCTGTATCTAAATGATAAAAAATGTAATTTCATAAGTCATTTATCAAATGTAACTGAATAAATTACTAAGAGTCAAACAGACATGTTAGGAAAAAATTAACAAGTGTTTAAGAAAGAAAACATTCAACCTTATGTCCACATATTTATAGGGTGTATGTGTGTGTGTAAATTCACAGTAATCTGTATACATGTTATGGATTGTCTATAAATTTTGCTATTTTTTAATTAATTGATTTATTATAATTGGAAGCTAATTACTTTACAATATTGTGGTGGTTTTTGCCATACGTTGACATGAATCAGCCATGGGTGTATTGCTTCTGAAGTGCTATTTTGTTGTTTTCAAACTAATAAACTAGGTAGATCAATAATAAGCAAGTCAATGACACAGCTTAATCAGATAAAAGTATGCAGAAAATATTCATAATTACCCCATGGACTGTAGCCCACCAGGCTCCTCTTTCCATGGTATTTTCCAGGCAAGAATATTGGAATGGTTAGCCAGTTCCTACTCCACGGGATCTTCCTGAACCAGGGATCGAATTTGCATCTCCTGCATGGCAGGCAGATTCTTTACCACTGAGCCATCAGGGAAGCCCCTCCTAGAGATGTAAGGATAAAGTTTGAAATCTTTATCTGAAACCAATCAGTTCAGTTGCTCAGTTGTGTGTCCACCTCTTTGCAACCCCATGGACTGCAGCACACCAGGCTTCCCTGCCCAACATCAACTCCCAGAGCTGCTCAAACTCATGTCCATTGAATTGGTGATGCCATCCAACCATCTCATCCTCTATTATTCCCTTTTCTTCCTGCTTTCAATCTCTCCCAGAACCAGGGTCTTTTCCAAGGAGTCAGTTCTTCATATCAGGTGGCCAAAACATTGGAGTTTCAGCTTCAGCATCATCCTTCCAATGAATATTTAGGACTGATTTCCTTTAGGATAAACTGGTTTGATCTCCTTGCAGTTCAAGGGACTCTCAAGAGTCTTTTCCAACACCACAGTTCAAAAACATCAATTCTTTGGCGCTCAACTTTCTTTATAGTCCAACTCTCACATCCATACATGACTGCTGGAAAAACCAAAGCTTTGACCAGATGGACCTTTGTTGGCAAAGTAATGTCTCTGCTTTCATATGTTGTCTAGGTTGGTCATAACTTTTCTTCCAAGGAGCAAGTGTCTTAATTTCATGGCTGCAGTCACCATTTGCAGTGATTTTGGAGCCCCAAAAATAAAGTCTGTCACTGGATTGGATCTATTGGATCTATAACCAACACTTCTCCAGAATCTCGTCTTCTGACGACCTCTCTCAGTTTCAGTGCCTAACACTCTCTCATACTTACTTAGAGCTCTTGTGTCACATATTTGTAGCTTCAAAGGTTCATGATCCTGAACACATGTTCTCATGGCATTCTGGAAAAGTTCATGCTTCTCCCTCTTACTTATTTAGCTTAATTATGTTTATCCCCTCACTTAATTATTCAGCTTAATTATGTTTATCCCTTCACTTAATTATTTAGCTTAATTATGTTTATCCCCTCACCAGTGTACCCTTCTTCCAAAAGCCTTTTAAGAATCAACCCAGTAGGATTCTATCTATGGTTCTAAGTTGACTTAGATAGAGAGATGGTGGTAAATGATTGACTAATAGATAGACGGATAGATAGGTCATAACATTTTGTACTGTGTGACATCATGGTCACCGTTTTTTGTTTCCTTTGCAGAATTCAGGTTATTTAAGGACAAACATTTCTTATTTGACTTTTCCCTAAGTCTTAGTTGACTTTGCATTATAGAATATCTGGCTGTTATAAAACGACTTAGTAAATAATTTCAACAAACTTTTCATAGGTAGCTGACTTCTATTACAACTTTTCAAGACTCTATATAAAAGCAAAATTAACTTCTCAACCAGCCTCTCAATTCAATGTCACTACCTCAGAAGCAGCAGATAAAGTGCTTATTACTCTTTCATGTATTTCCTTCTAAGACTTGTTGGTTCAAAACCTTTTCAGTGGCTTCAAGAGACAGATTTAATAAATGAGAACATTCCTTGACTGGGATCTTTTGAACTAGCATAAAGTTACCTTCAGATCATGAACACATTTTGAGTCAAAATATGTTTATTATTTAAATATTGATACAGTCTTTTCTATATTTTCCAAAGGAGAAAAAACTTGAATAAGAAATCCCTACACAAACTGATCATTGTCAACTTTTTCTTTCTAACCCCCCAAAATAAAATAATCAAAAATAAAATATAAAGTAATATTTTCTCAGAACATATAAGACAATGTTACTTTCCTAGATAATTTCTTGGGCTGTGGGATGGAATAATAATTAAAAAAAAAATAATATCAATTCAGCATCCCTTGGCTCAGTGCTTAATCCTATGCCCCAAGGAAAATATCGGAAACAATTTTGAAACAAGTCTTACTGCAAAACTCACTACAACTGGTTGTCAGTAATGGTGATATGAAAAGTGAAAGTGAAAGTGTTAGTCATGTCCAACTTTTTGGGACCCCATGGACTGTAACCCACCTGTCTCCTCTGTCCATGGAATTCTCCAGGCAAGAATACTGGAATGAGTTGCCATTCCCTTCTTCAGGGGATCTTCCTGACCCAGCGATGGTATTTGGGTTTCCTGTATTGCAGGCAGATTCTTTACCATCTGAGCCACCAGGGTAACTGCCTCCACAAACAGGGTAACTAGATTTGCTTAAGGGCTTCTCCCATAGCTCAGGTGGTAAAGAATCCACCCACAATGCAGGAGACCCTGGTTCAATTCCTGGGTCAGGAAGATACCCTGGAGAAGGGATGGCTACCCACTCCAGTATTCTTGGGCTTCCCACTCCAGTATTCTTGGGCTTCCTTGGTGGCTCAGATGGTATGCAATGTGGGAGACCTGGGTTTGATCCCTGGGTTGGGAAGATCGCCTGGAGGAAGGTATGACAACCCAATCCAGTATTATTGCTTGGAGAATCCCCATGGACAGAGTAGCCTGGAAGGCTATAGTCCATGGGGATTACAAAGAGTCAGATGGGACTGAGCAACTAAGTGCACAGCATACTTGCTTAAAAGTATTTATAAAAGATAAAGCAATAAAAATATTTCTCAAATAAGAAATAATTTAACTTAATAAATATTTCTTGAATAAGCACACCAGATAGATTGTAAACACACTATAATTCCAAATCTAACATCCCTCATTTTACTACTTTAAAAAAATTCTATGATTAATTCCAACCATTCTTTTCAGAAGAAAATAAGGTAAGACTTTCAAAAAATTATTTTTAATGAATGCTTTTGTGAAGCAAATAACCACTTTCTCTTTCCTTCCCATGCCTTCTATTCTCTAGTCTTACATTTATGATTATCCGTTCTTTCCATGCAATTCCAGGAGATAAGCAAACCTACAGGGGAAAAGTTACTGTTTGTCTTATATAATTAGGTCAAGGAGGGAAAGGTCATAAAGTTTGGAAGGTGGCAAAGAAAATTTATATTAACATGAGTGTTCCTTCTCTTTAGTGCTTGAGGATATGGAAAGGGAATTTATGATATTTGGGTTGTGAATCAGGATACTCATTCTTCTGAATAGGTCAGCAGGTATCTTTGAAAGAGTTATAAAAGCTGGGATTTGGATGTCTCCCAAATGTCACAACATTTTTATATGCTTTAAGTTCTGTATACTATAATACGTTTACTTGAATTCTACATGATAAAATTCTGTTATTTGTTATCAATCATTTTAAATTTCAATGAGTGGTATTCAGTCTCAGATATTTATATGAAATTTAGGTTAACTCCTGCCTGTCTAAAAATCTGTTATTCACAAATGCCAAAGAATGCATTTAAGCAATTCATCATCAAAATAAGTGAGAAGAAAACACCTCACTAATTTAAAGCCAGAAAATCACATTGCTCAAGTATAAATAATAAGAGTGGCTACATTAGAGGTAGGAAGGAACAGATGAATGACTTCTATTTTTACCTGTTTTCTGATTTTTAAATTTTTTTCTTAATGAAAACTATATAATTCTT
>SJYQ01000360.1:1271427-1319223 GCA_006410935.1 Redunca redunca | reverse complement strand
TCTTTGGAAGGAATGATGCTGAAGCTGAAACTCCAGTACTTTGGCCACCTCATACAAAGAATTGACTCATTGGAAAAGACTCTGATGCTGGGAGGGATTGGGGCCAGGAGGAGAAGGGGATGACAGAGGATGAGATGGCTGGATGGCATCACTGACTGAGATGGTGATGGACAGGGAGGCCTGGCATGCTGCGATTCATGGTGTCGCAAAGAGTCGGACATGACTGAGCGACTGAACTGAACTGAACTGAACTGAGGGAGGTTTTAAAAATCAGCCTCTAAAAACTGGCTAGTAATCTAGGATCAAGATCCTGTCCAGTGCCTTTCCCTATGTAGTCAATTTTCTATTGAAATTTAATTTTTTCATTGTTAGTTACTTTGGCATGACTGACTCAAAATCAATCTTCTTAGAGTCTTTTACATCTATTAATGTTGGGGAATGCAATTGGAATTCATTCATTAAAGCAACCCATATGATTTGATATGCCAAAATTTTCTTACTGTGCAACAATTACCTGCTGAGTAGGTAAATCTAGTAAGCTAGTCTTCTGTAAATTTCATTTATAATAAAAAAAATGAAAAACGTTTTACACATACATATGCTGAGAGAAGTTGTGCTGCACTGGGAACAATGCATAGCTTTATGCCAAAACCAGGCAAGTTAGCAGAGCTAAAAATATTTTTTTGATTTCACAAGTTAAGAAATCAGATAAACTCAGGAGTTAGCACTGCAAAAACAGAATCATTTCTCTTTTAGTGCCAAAATATTTCAAATATGTATTATCATTTTCAAGTATCTCAAGTTCAGTTCAGTTGCTCAGTTGTGGCCAACTCTTTGCAACCCCTTGAATCGCAGGGCGCCAGGCCTCCCTGTCCATCACCAACTCTGAGTTTACCCAAACTCATGTCCATCAAGTCAGTGACCATCCAGCCATCTCATCCTTTGTCATCCCCTTCCCCTCCTGCCCTCAATCTTTCCCAGCATCAGGGTCTTTTCAAATGAGTCAGCTCTTTACATCAGGTGGCCAAAGTATTGGAGTTTCAGCTTCAACATCAGTCCTTCCAATGAGAGGACAATGAACACCCAGGACTGATCTCCTTTAGGATGGACTGGTTGGATCTCCTTGCAGTCCAAGGGACTCTCAAGACTCTTCTCCAACGCCACAGTTCAAAAGCATCAATTCTTCAGCGCTCAGCTTTCTTTATGGTCCAGCTCTCACATCCATACATGACTACTGGAAAAAACATAGCCTTGATAGACGGACCTTTGTTGACAAAGTAATGTCTCTGCTTTTTAATATGCTGTCTAGGTTGGTCATAACTTTCCTTCCAAGGAATAACTTTCTCTTAATTTCATGACTGCAATCACCATCTCAAGTAGTACTTTTAAAATTGCAGCACACCTGTAATGTAGGAATGAGTGTAATGTGCCTACAAAATCTGTCATTGAAAACTAATAAATTCCTGATAAATTTAAACTTTTATTACATAAATAATGCTTTCACAGCATTATCAACTAGTTGTTAAGCCTCAGGCTCTCAAGTCAAAAGGCCCTCTGTTTGAATCTCTGCCCTGTCGCCTACTACTTGGATAACTTCAGCAAATTACTTAACCTCTCTAATTTTCACTTTCTACTCCTTTAAACAAAGAAAATACAAGTGTTTTCCTCATTGAATAGTTCTAATATCTAAAAGAGACATTGCAGGTAACATATAATACTGAGTACTCATTAAATGTTTTAAATAGTAGAAAATGGTAACCTTGAGATTATTATTAATGCTCTCTTTTATTAACTTCTAAATAGAAATGAATATGAGCTAGTTCTAACCTACCAGATGAAAATTAGGAAATCCATCTTTTTTTGAACATTTATTATGAATCTTCTAGAAAAGTAACCTCAGTTCAGTTCATTCGCTCAGTCGTGTCCAACTCTTTGAGACCCCTTGAATCGCAGGGCGCCAGGCCTCCCTGTCCATCACCAACTCTCGGAGTTTACCCAAACTCATATCCATCGAGTCAGTGACCATCCAGCCATCTCATCCTCTGTCATCCCCTTCTCCTCCTGCCCTCAATCCCTCCCAGCATCCAGGTCTTTTCTAATGAGTCAACTCTTCACATGAGGTGGCCAAAGTATTGGAGTTTCAGCCTCAGCATCAGTCCTTCCAAAGAACACCCAGGACTGATTTTCTTTAGGATGGACTAGTTTGATCTCTTTGCAGTCCAAGGGACTCTCAAGAGTCTTCTCCAACACCACAGTTCAAAAGATCAGCTTTGAGATCAGCTTTGGAGATCAGCTTTCTTCACAGTCCAACTCTCACATCCATACGTGACCACTGGAAAAACCATAGCCTTGACTAGACAGACCTTTGTGGGCAAAGTAATGTCTCTGCTTTTTAATTTGTTATCTAGGTTGGTCATAACTTTCCTTCCAAGGAGTAAGCATCTTTTAATTTTATNTACCATCTGCAGTGATTTTGGAGCCCAGAAAAATAAAGTCTGACACTGTTTCCACTGTTTCCCCATCTATTTCCCATGAAGTGATGGGACCAGATGCCATGATCTTCGTTTTCTGAATGTTGCGCTTTAAGCCAACTTTTTCATTCTCCTCTTTCACTTTCATCAAGAGGCTTTTTAGTTCCTCTTCACTTTCTGCCATAAGGGTGCTGTCATCTGCATATTTGAGGTCATCTAGTTGTTTAATCCCTGAGATTTTGCCATCATTCATTTCTTCTCCTCTTGGACTTTTCTTTCCCTTGTGGCTCAGCTGGTAAAGAATCTGCCTGCAATGAGGGAAACCTGGGTTTTATCCCTGGGTTGGGAAGACCCCCTGGAGAAGAGAAAGGCTTCCCACTCTAGTATTCTGGCCTAGAGAATTCCATGGACTGTATAGTCCATGGGGTTACAAAGAGTCGAACATGACTGAGCGGCTTTCACTTTCTTCACCTACTGCTTAAATATTAATATTTCCAAGGATTCTATTCCCTTCTCTCTTTTCTTAATTTTTTCTCTCAGAGTGATCTTATGCACAACAGTGACTTCAATTACTACCAATCCATTGGTATCACCCTGTATAACCTACATTTTGACAAATATCAATAGAATGTTCAGATTAATAGAAATACTATAATAGACATACCAGTTAAATTTACTTATCTACAGTATACAGAAAGGAATATAGTTGTAATATCAACTAAGATATGAACATGAAACCTTCTAAACTTTCAAACTCAGACCTTCTGGAATATACAACATCAGAACTCCTGGAAATTTTACTTTTTCTTCTAGTCCTAGCCTTATATACATAAAACTGGATGGTCCTGATCTCAGCTCAGGGAGAGACAAGAGAAACACAGGATGGAGGCCCTCCCTCCAAGGAGGAGGCAAACCTTGAAAATCTACAGGATGGTGCCTTTTGCAGGACTCCTCACTCCCCGAGTGGTGGGATGTCCTTGGACTATTCCAACTTCACCCTGCTTGGGAAGTTGGAGCCCTGGAGGAGTCTCGACAGCATCCAGAAGACTATTAGGGACAGTTCCGACATCCTCTCTGGTGAAAGAGAGGTGGACCACCCGCTGTGTGTGGACTGTACTGACTATCTTTTAGAGGTACTGGACATTGAACTCGCCATCACAGAATCTGACGTTCAGAACTACAAACGCTGTTTGGAGACCAGGAAGTGGGTGAGTGAGGATGAGACGGAGATGCTGCAGGAGAAGCTGAAGGGCATGGAGTTGGAGGAAGCAAGGCTACTCCAGGAAGTAGCAGAGGTGGAAAAGAACCAAGAAAGGGTAGCAGCCGGTCTTGAGGCAGCCCAGGCGGAGACTAAGATGCTGGAGCTGCAGGAAAAGCAGTACTGGAAGGACTACAGTAAACTGAAATGGCAACAATTAGAACTACAAGAGGAGCTGAGCAGTGTGGAGATGCGGCTACAGTACGCCCAGACCCAGTGGGACCAGTTGGAGAAAACCGACATCTTTAATGCCACCTTTAAGATCTGGCAAGACGGCCCCTTAACCATCATCAATAACTTCAGATTGGGCCGCCTCCCCACTGTCCCTGTGTGCTGGAATGAGATCAGTGCGGCCTGGGGACAGACAGCCTTGCTGCTCCTCGCCCTGGCCAATACAATTGGACTGGAGTTTCAGCGGTACCGTCTCTTCCCCTGCGGAAACCACTCCTACCTGAGGTCTTTAATAGATGACTGTGCCGAGTTGCCATTGTTCTCCAGTGGGAAACAGAATGTTTTCTTACATAACAAATTTGATCAGGCTATGATGGCTTTCCTGGACTGCATGCAGCAGTTCAAGGAAGCAGCTGAGAGAGGTGAGTCGGGTCTCTGTTTGCCCTACAAGATTCATGTGAAGAAAGGCCTGATGGAAGACCCTGGAAGCAGCAGGGGATTCTATTCCATCAGAACCCACTTGAACACGGAAGAGGACTGGACAAAGGCACTCAAGTTCATGCTTATAAATTTTAAGTGTAGTCTCACTTGGGTCTCCTTAAGGTATGGTCGAAAATAACTTATTCTATGAGGGGAGATTTTTTTTGATTTAATATATTTTATTTGTGAAAGTGTTATCAGATAAAATTTAAAACTGAAAAAAAAAACAAAACTGGATGGTCCTATACATAGCCTTATGTGGAGACCACCTCATTGAGATAAAGTAAGTCATTAGTCTCAGAATTATACAGTGTACAACATGACAGCTAAGATGCAATACAAAGAATATTCAGACATAAATGAGAAAAGGAAAGATATACCTATTTGTATGCAGAGTTCCAAAGAATAGCAAGAAGAGATAAGAAAGCCTTCCTCAGTGATCAGAAAGCCTTCCTCAGTGATCAGTGCAAAGAAATAGAGGAAAACAATAGAATGGGAATGATTTCTTTGGAAGGAATGATGCTAAAGCTGAAACTCCAGTACTTTGGCCACCTCATGAGAAGAATCGACTCATTGGAAGAGACTCTGATGCTGGGAGGGATTGGGGCCAGGAGGAGAAGGGGACGACTGAGGATGAGATGGCTGGATGGCATCATTGACTTGATGGACGTGAGTCTGAGTGAACTCCGGGAGATGGTGATGGACAGGGAGGTCTGGCATGCTGCGATTCATGGGGTCGCAAAGAGTCGGACACAACTGAGTGACTGAACTGAACTGAACTGAACTGAGAGATCTCTTCAAGAAAATTAGAGATCCTAAGGGAAAATTTCATACGAAGATGGGCTCAATAAAGGGCAGAAATGGTATGGACCTAACAGAAGGAGAAGATATTAAGAAGAGGTGGCAAGAATATACAAAAGAACTATACAAAAAAGATATTCATGACCCAGATAATTATGATGTTGTGATCACTCACCTAGAGCCAGACATCCTGGAATGCAAAGCCAAGTGGGCCTTAGAAAGCATCACCATGAACAAAGTTAGTGGAGGTGGTGATGGAATTCCAGTTGAGCTATTTCAAATCCTAAAAGATGATGCTGTGAAAGTGCTGCACTCAATAGGCCAGCAAATTTGGAAAACTCAGCAGTGGCCACAGGACTGGAAAAGGTCAGTTTTCATTCCAATTGCAAAGAAAGGCAATGCCAAAGAATGCTCTAACTATTGCACAATTGCACTCATCTCACACGCTAGCAAAGTAATACTCAAAATTCTCCAAGCCAGGCTTCAACATTACATGAACTGTGAACTTCCAGATGTTCAAGTTGGATTTAGAAAAAGCAGAGGAACCAGAGGTCAAATTGCCAACATCTGTTGGATTATTGAAAAAGCAAGAGAGTTCCAGAAAAACATCTATTTCTGCTTTATTGACTATGCCAAAGCCTTTGAATGTGTGGATCAGCACAAACTGTGGAAAATTCTTAAAAAGATGGGAATACCAGACCACCTGAGCTGCCTCCTGAATAATCTGTACACAGGTCAAGAAGCAACAGTTAGAGCTGGACATGGAACAACAGACTGGTTCCAAATAAGGAAAGAAGTACGTCGAGACTATATAATGTCACCCTGCTTATTTAACTTATATGCAGAGTACATCATGAGAAATGCTGGGCTGGATAAAGCACAAGCTAGAATCAAGATTGCTGGGAGAAATATCAATAACCTCCTACATGCAGATGACACCACCCTTACAGCAGAAAGCGAAGAACTAAAGAGCCTTTTGATGAAAGTGAAAGAGGAGAGTGAAAAAGTTGACTTAAAACTCAACATTCAGAAAACTAAGATCATGGGGTCTGGTCCCATCACTCATGGCAAATAGATAGGGAAACAGTGGAAACAGTGGCAGACTTTATTTTGGGCAGCTCCCAAATCACTGCAGATGTTGACTGCAGCCATGAAATTGAAAGATGCTTTTTCCTTGGTAGAAAAGTTATGACCAACCTAGATGGCAGATTAAAAAGCAGAGACATTACTTTACCAACAAAGGCCTGTCTAGTCGAAGCTATGGTTTTTCCAGTAGTCATGTATGGATGTGAGAGTTGGACCATAAAGAAAGTTGAGTGCCAAAGAATTGATGCTTTTGAACTCTCTGAGAGTCCCTTGGATTGCAAGGAGATCAAACCAGTCCATCCTAAAGGAAATCAGTCCTGAACATTCATTGGAAGGACTGATGTTGAAGCTGAAACTCCCAATACTTTGGCTACCTGATGTGAAGAACTGACTCATTTGAAAAGATCCTGATGCTGGGAAAGATTGAAGGCGGGAAGAGAAGGGGATGACAGAGAATGAGATGGTTGGATGGCATCACCGACTCAATGGACATGAGTTTGAGTAAACTCAGGGAGTTGGTGATGGACAGGAAGGCCTGGTGTGCTGTAGTCCATGGGATCACAAAGTCGGACACAACTGAGCGACTGAACTGAACTGATGGTCTCAGCTTCCCTAGGGTAACACAGTCTAGTCCAAGTGTGTTCCTAAAGTTGGTGCTATGGAAATAAACCAAGAAAGTGTTATTTAGATCTCTCTGAAACTCATGATATCAAGCCCTTATTTTCCAAATTTATAACTCCAGAGCTCTTGTGTGAGATCTAGATATGGACACTCCACCTCCTACTTGACATCTTTACCTGGAAGTTTCATTGGCACCTAATACTCTGCCCCAGAAAGGCACTGATCGTTTTCATACATCAGCATTCTCAATGAAAGGCAATACCATCCATCTGGTTACCCAGACTAGGAAACTAAGAATCAAACTTGCCTAATCCTGCTCCCTCACTTACTACACGTAAGCTGAGTTAAATTCTGTTCGTTCATCCCCCTTCATAACTTCCCAGTTCATCGATCACCCCATCATAATCTTTCAATGATTCAAAACAGTTTCCAAAATGTAATCCTGCCTCTTGTGCATTTTTAGCATATTTCCACATTGATCCCAGGGGCTTCTCTCTGAAATGAAAGTGTCAATCCCTTTTATGATTATTGTCTTAGATTAAAATCCAAACTCCTTTCCATGGTGTACTAGGTTCGATTATTTTTAGATACTTCAGGCAGTGGGGGTTCAAAGAACAGTGCATGAGAAAATAAGAGAGAAAGGAGTTTCAACCGCAAAGCCAGGCTATGCGAATAGAGGAAAGGCTTAGCTTCACAGAGCCTAGAATGTCATTTGAAAACACATAACACTTTTGGCATCTGCGACTGCTTGATTAATCTCAGCAGCAGATGTATTTTGTTTTGTTTTTCTAGAATGCTTACTTGTTACCCGGACACATCTACTCTATGTTTCTGCTAATATTTCTCCTGCCTCTTTCAACCAATTACCTCACTCCAATTCTACACATCAGTGAGATTCTATTTTCTTACAGCTTCTGCTTCCTTGCATCTTCTGCTGTCTCATGACTTCTGCTGCTTTTCTTATTCTCTGTGTCTCTTTAGCTTCTGTCTCACTATACACTATCATCAAATACATACTTTCTCTTTCTGTGTCACAATTATATTTCTTTAGAGAAAGAATCTACATGGTTCTGCAAAGCATATATGCATGGTATATTCTGATTCTGCTGTGCTTTTTGCTGGACCATCTCCTAAGTCACTGAAAAGAATAAAGATTCACTGTTTTTGGAGCAGGAGATGTACCTGGTTCACACATGCACCTGTGGTCAAGGGTGATTGATTTATGTGGTCAGAGTAAGGGGCTCATGTGGTACAGAACATGGACATCTGTGTTGAATAAAATGTATGAGAGGTCTGTTAGTTGAATGGATTAACAAGAAATTTTATTTGCAAATGTGTAAGTGCTTTCTGAAACACCAATAATTTGGGACCTGATGCAAAGAGCTAACTCATTGGAAAATACCCTGATGCTGGGAAAGATTCAGCACAGGAGGAGTAGGAGGCAACAGAGGATGAGATGGTTGGATGACATCACCAACTAAACGGACATGACTTTGAGCAAACTTCAGGAGATAGTGAAGAACTGGCATGCTGCAGTCGATGGGGTTGTAAACAGTCAGACGTGACTTAGCAACTGAACAGCAAACAGTACTTTCTTACTCATTTTTATCAGTAATTATATATTAATTATTATTTATAATCTAAAGTGTTTGGAGATTTAAACTTTGTTAAACTCATAAGTTTATGCATTTAACAGCTGTTATGATTTTAACTTTAAATTTATTTTAGCTTCTCTCTATTATTTTTTGTTGTCATCATTCATTCTCTCTGAATTATTTTTCCTGAAATCAAATCACTTTCGCAGTTCTTTTTAAAGAATTTTACTTAGTCCAGAAATAATTTGTCTTTGACGCCTCTTGGTACATACTGTCCATGTATTTCTTAATGTATATTCTCAAAGAATCCTTTAAGCTTTAATTTTCAGAATTAAAAATTATAGATTATATAGAAATTTAAAATACAGGCATCTTAGAACAGTGCCCGATTGTCAGTCCCTGTGTGTAGCAGCTTTGTCTGCCCACGTGGGTGAACAACCAGTTCCACCGACTGGAACTTCCTGGAGCCCATTGTCTCCCCTGGATAGTAACGTCACCTCTTGTTTGTCAATCTGTCCTTGAATATCAAATGCCACCTCTCTGTCTAGACTTCTTCCTATGGCCTCTTCTCTAGCCCATTCTTCCCACTTCTCAACCTACTACTTTTTCATCAAATGGGCACATGTGGTTTCACACTCCCATCCTTCCTGATTAGCCCTAACTCATTGCAGTTAACACATCTGTGTCCAGCTGAAAATGTGTCTTAGAGTTAGAAGACATGTCCCATAGGAGACTGTGTTGGTTTAGGTCAGTATTTTCTAACTGGGAAAATCAGGAGAGAGGTGGTCCGTGCAAAGCAGCATCCAGATGGTTTGTCTTTAAAAGTCTTCCTCTAAGTCTGAAGAGAAATAACAGTTACCATATCTAGAGGAAATGTGTGGGAAGCTCTATAACAAATGCATTTACTTTCAGACCCACTAAGTTCTTTTGCTCACTTTAATATCAACGTAAGCAATATAATTTCTCTTGAAATTTTTGAAGTGCTCAACAGCAATAAATTGGCTGTGTGGTCTAACACACAGCATGTTATGCATATCCAGCCCCCAAAACAATGAAATAAATAAATGGAAACAACCAAATGAATTTATTTTTTATGATGTGAATATAAACTGATGAGAGAATTAAACTTCTTGGGTCCATAACAGTAAGTCTAACTTGTAAAATAAACACATGTATTTACTATCTGTTTAATTTAATCTTTGCAGAAGAATCCTGTGATTAAGAATTGCTGTTTCTATTTCACAGATGACGAAACCAGACTCAAGGAAGCCCAGTTCAGTTACTGTGTAGATGTGCTCGGTTGCTCAGTCGTGTTCGACTCTTTGGGACCCCTTGGACTGTAGCCCGCCAGGTTTCTCTGTCCATAGGATTTTCCAGGCAAAAATGCTGGAGTGGGTTTCTATTTCCTTCTCCAGGGGATCTTCCCAACCCAGAGATCAAACCCATATCTCTTGCGTCTCCTTCATTGGCAGGCAGATTTTTTACCACTGCACCACCAGGGAAGGCCAGAGAGTAACATAGTTCCATCTAACTATAAGCTGATTTTTCTGTCTCCCTGCTATACTACAAGGTCTTTGAAGGAAAGGCCCTTGTATTACTCATTGCTATGCTCCTGGCAACTGGCATATACATACTAATCTTCAATAAACATTCATTCTGGTTACCGGGATTCTTGTCCTCTATAACAGAGGAACAAAGTACTGAGAAACTTTTCAAAATAAGAATTCAAGCAAAGGAAAACAAAATAAGTGACTAGAGTAAACACTGTAGGCAACCTCCAGCTCCCACAGAGAGAACTGGGATAAATCTTGTGGAAGTGAGGGCTGGCATGTATTAGTACCTGCCACTGTACATCTTCTCCCAAACAGCTGCTTCCTCCCCTCAAGAAATATTCACTGAGTTACTGAATGAATGAGCGATTAAGTGAGTAAATGAATGCTGCTACTAGGATGAGATTTCTTTCTTCAAATTTTAAGATCTGACCTGTAAAAATATTTGGGCATTGTAGAAACAACTGTATACGGCATATGGTGTGTGCCAGACATAAATGTCTCAACTCTTTGAAATAAAACTTGAGTAACAACCAAAACTTCTTGAGATCAGTGAAAACAATGTAGATTCTTGATCAAGATTTAGTTACTCTACAGACAGTCAAAGATGACTTTTGTGGTTCTGGTAATATATATCTGACACTTGGTAAATCTCATAAATTACTGTTATAGGATCGATGACTTTGCATTTTTAAAATCAGTGTTAGAATTAAAATCATACCAATAGCAGGAATGTGAAAACAAACCAATTTCACATTCCTACCCTCTGATTAAGTTTTTGGTCTTCATATATTTTGTATAGTTCCTGTCTATGATAGGGACTAATTTTACCTGGCAGAGCACCAAGTAGGTGAACAGAGGAAGCCTTTGTGTACTTTGATAATAAATTGTATCTGTTTGCTGAGAAAGTCACTTATTCCATACACTAGGATCTGAAGATCATGCTATTTTGTGGTAGAGTAATTAAATCATTCCAGTTTCAGTTCTGTAGCTTATTTATTTTTCTCACTTGTCTATTTTCATTTAATTTCAGACCACAAAAAAAAAAAAAAGAGAGAGAGAGAGAGAGATGGGGTAATTCAACAGTTTCTGAATCCATAAGTATGTTTAAGAAACTATGTCTATCATCTGCACTTTCCCCTGGCAGTTCTAACTCCTTTCTCTCTCTATCTTCTGCCAATTTTCCCATTTCCAGCCCTTGGTACCCCAGAGCATGTTATCTTCTCTGCAGCCAAAGAGAGCAACAGAAAAAGAAAAGGTTTTAAAGACAGGAATTTATTTTCTTTGGTTCCCTTCCTCCAACCTTACTGTTTCCAAGTTGCCTGCTCTTTGTCTGACTCTACCATTAGGCAGACTGACATCTAGAAGCCCCACGAATCACCAGTATTACATCAGGTAGAACATTGAGTTTATTTTTCAGCAATTGATCTTTTCTTTTTTCTAACATGTTTCCATTTCAATGGTAAGTATACTCTGCTTCTTTTCCAAAGACAAAGCAAAATCTTTTTGGATCATATGGGCTTAGAGCTAGAAAGGAGGTTCAGTTCAGTCGCTCAGTTGTGTCCGACTCTTTGCTACTCCATGAATCGCAGCACGCCAGGCCTCCCTGTCCATCACCAGCTCCCGGAGTTCACTCAAACTCACGTCCATCGAGTCCGTGATGCCATCCAGCCATCTCATCCTCTGTCGTCCCCTTCTCCTCCTGCCCCCAATCCCTCCCAGCATCAGAGTCTTTTCCAATGAGTCAGCTCTTTGTATGAGGTGGCCAAAGTACTGGAGTGTCAGCTTTAGCATCATTTCTTCCAAAGAACACCCAGGACCGATTTCCTTTAGAATGGACTGGTTGGATATCTTTGCAGTCCAAGGGACTCTCAAGACTCTTCTCCAACACCACAGTTCAAAAACATCAATTCTTCGGTGCTCATCTTTCTTCNNCTTTCTTCACAGTCCAAATCTCACATCCATACATGACCACTGGAGAAACTATAGCCTTGACTAGACGGACATTTGCTGGAAAAGTAATGTCTCTGCTTTTGAATATGCTACCTAGGTTGTTCCTTCCAAGGAGTAATTGTCTTTTAATTTCATGGCTGCAGTCACCATCTGCAGTGATTTGGGACCCCCCAAAAAATAAAGTCTGACACTGTTTCCACTGTTTCCCCATCTATTTCCCATGAAGTGATGGGACCAGATGCCATGAGCTTAGTTTCCTGAATGTTGAGCTTTAAGCCAACTTTTTCACTCTCCTCTTTCACTTTCATCAAGAGACTTTTCAGTTCCTCTTCACTTTGTGCCATAAGGGTGGTGTCATCTGCATATCTGAGGTGATTGATATTTCTCCCGGCAATCTTGATTCCAGCTTGTGTTTCTTCCAGCCCAGTGTTTCTCATGATGTACTCTGCATAGAAGTTAAATAAGCAGAGTGACAATATACAGCCTTGATATATTCCTTTTCCTATTTGGAACCAGTCTGTTGTTCCATGTCCAGTTCTAACTGTTGCTTCCTGACCTGCATATAGGTTTCTCAAGAGGCAGGTCAGGTGATTTGGTATTCCCATTTCTCTCAGAATTTTCCACAGTTTCTTGTGATCCACACAGTCAAAGGTTTTGGCATAGTCAAGAAAGCAGAAATAGATGTTTTTCTGGAACTCTCTTGCTTTTTCAATGATCCAGCAGATGTTGGCAATTTGATCTCTGGTTCCTCTGCCTTTTCTAAAACCAGCTTGAATATCTGTAAGTTCATGGTTTACGTATTACTGAAGCCTGGCTTGGAGAATTTTGAGCATTACTTTACTGGCATGTGAGAGGAGTGCAATTGTGCGGTAGTTTGAGCATTCTTTGGCATTGCCTTTCTTTGGGATTGGAATGAAAACTGACCTTTTCCAGTCCTGTGGCCACTGCTGAGTTTTCCAAATTTGCTGGCATATTGAGTGCAGCACTGTCACAGCATCATCTTTCAGGATTTGAAAGAGCTCAACTGGAATTCCATCACCTCCACTAGCTTTGTTCATAATGATGCTTTCTAAGTCCCACTTGACTTCACATTCCAGATGTCTGGCTCTAGGTGAGTGATCACACCATTGTGTTTATCTTGGTCGTGAAGATCTTTTTTGTACAGTTCTTCTGTGTATTCTTGCTACCTCTTCTTAATATCATCTGCTTCTGTTAGGTCCATACCATTTCTGTCCTTTATCGAGCCTATCTTTGCATGAAATGTTCCTTTGGTATCTCTAATTTTCTTGAAGAGGTCTCTAGTCTTTCCCATTCTATTGTTTTCCTCTATTTATTTGCATTGATCACCGAAGAAGGCTTTCTTATCTCTCCTTGCTATTCTTTGGAACTCTGCATTCAGATGCTTATATCTTTCCTTGTCTCCTTTGCTTTTCGTTTCTCTTCTTTTCACAGCTATTTGTAAGGCCTCTCCAGACAGCCATTTTGCTTTTTTGCATTTCTTTTGAATGGGGATGGTCTTGATCCCTATCTCCTGAACAATGTCATGAACCTCCATCTATAGTTCATCAGGCACTCTATCAAATCTAGTCCCTTAAATCTATTTCTCACTTCCACTGTATAATCATAAGGGATTTGATTGAGGTCATAACTGAATGGTCTAGTGGTTTTCCCTACTTTCTTCAATTTAAGTCTGAATTTGGCAATAAGGAGTTCATGATCAGAGCCATAGTCAGCTCCCAGTCTTGTTTTTGCTGACTGTATAAGCTTCACCATCTTTGGCTGCAAAGAATATAATGAATCTGATTTCGGTGTTGACCATCTGGTGATGTCCATGTGTAGAGTGTAGAGTCTTCTCTTGTGTTGTTGGAAGAGGGTGTTTGCTATGACCAGTGCGTTCTCTTGGCAAAACTCTATTAGCCTTTGCCCTGCTTCATTCTGTATTCCAAGGCCAGATTTGCCTGTTACTTCATGTGTTTCTTGACCTCCTACTTTTTCATTCCAGTCTCCTATATGAAAAGGGCATCTTTTTGGGGTGTTAGTTCTAAAAGGTCTAAAAGGAGGTTAGAGATCATTTAATCCACTTGTTTTATAGAAATGCACAAGGCCACAGATGACCCAAGCTAGTCAGTGATGATTTAATAAATGAAAAAATTCTAGCAAAGTGCTTGCAACATGACTGGTGCTCAGAAAGTATGTGCTCCATGTCCTCTTAACACATAGCCTAGAATAGTCAGCAAATCTTCACTATAAAGTATTTAGAGGCATGTGTGTGTGTGTTGCTCAGTCATGTCTGACTCTTTACGACCCCATGGACTGTAGGCCCTCCAGGCTCCTTTGTTCATGGAATTCTCCAGTGAAGAATACTAGAGTGGGTTACCATTTCCTTCTCCAGGGGATCTTCCCAACCCGGGAATCAAACCCAGGTCTCCTGCATTACAGGAAGATTCTTTACCATCTGAGTAACCAGGGAAGCAATGACAGATTCGGGGGCAGCTGGTTTCTTTTCTTTCTTTTAATTATTGGTAAGGCCAGATGTTGTCAAAATGGTGGAGTAGGTAGCCTAAAGGAATTGTCCCTTCATAGGAACACCAAAGAAATGACAAAAACTGTCAGAATCAACTTTATCAGAACTCTGGAAAACTGTCAAAGATTTATTGCAACCAAGAGAGCACTTAGTCAAGAAAAATGTGTCTGTTGTGTTTTAACTTAGGTTTGTCCCGTGCCTCCTCTCCACCCCAGCACAGCAGCAGGCTTTCTGGATGGCAGTTAGTGTTTTTGGTGTGGGTCTCTTGTTCTGGAGTGATTTAGGGAAACTTGTTTCCCAAGGAATTGTGTTTGTCTATGATCTGTCAGTTTTCTGAAGGACTGAACAACAGACTGGTTCCAAATAGGAAAAGGAGTACACCAAGGCTATATATTGTCACCCTGCTTATTTAACTTATATGCAGAGTACCTCATGAGAAACATTGGGCTGGAGGAAGCACAAGCTGGAATCAAGATTGCTGGGAGAAATATCAATTACCTCAGATATGCAGATAACACCACCCTTATGGCCCAAAGTGAAGAAGAACTAAAGATTAAAGTGAAAGAGGAGAATGAAAAAGTTGGCTTAAAACTCAACATTCAGAAAACTAAGATTATGGCATCTGGCCCCATCACTTCATGGGAAATAGATGGAGAAACAGTGGAAACAGTGGCTGACTTTATTTTTTGGGGCTCCAAAATCACTGCAGATGGTGATTGCAGCCATGAAATTAAAAGAAATTTAATTTAAAGACTATGGCTTTTCCAGTGGTCATGTATGGATGTGAGAGTTGGACTGTGAAGAAAGCTGAGCACCAAAGAATTGATGCTTTTGAACTGTGGTGCTGGAGAAGACTCTTGCAAGTCCCTTGGACTGCAAGGAGATCCAACCAGTCCATTCTAAAGGAGATCTTGGGTGTTCATTGGAAGGACTGATGCTGAGGCTGAAACTCTAATATTTTGGCCAACTCGTGCAAAGAGTTGACTCACTGGAAAAGACTCTGATGCTGGGAGGGATTGGGGGCAGGAGGAGAAGGGGACAATGGAGGATGAGATGGCTGGATGTCATCACTGACTTGATGCACAGGAGTTTGGGTGAATTCCAGGAGTTGGTGATGGACAGAGAGGCCTGGTGTGCTGCAATTCATGGGGTCGCAAACAGTCGGACACGACTGAGCGACTGAACTGAACTGAGGTTGGTCATAACTTTCCTTCCAAGGAGTAAGTGTCTTTTAATTTCTTTGCTGCAATCACCATCTGTAGCGATTTTGGAGCCCCCAAAATAAAGTCTGACACTGTTTCCACTGTTTCCCCACCTATTTGCCATTAAGTAATGGGACCTGATGCCATGATCTTCATTTTCTGAATGTTGAGCTTTAAGCCAACTTTTTCACTCTCCTCTTTCACTTTCATCAAGAGGCTTTTTAGTTCCTCTTCACTTTCTGCCATAAATGTGGTGTCATCTGCATATCTGAGGTTATTGATATTTCTCCGGGCAATCTTGATTCCAGCTTGTGCTTCTTCCAGCCCAGCGGTTCTCATGATGTACTCTGCATAGAAGTTAAATAAGCAGGGTGACAATATACAGCCTTCACATGCTCCTTTTCTTATTTGGAACCTGTCTAGACAGCATATTAAAAAGCAGAGACATTACTTGGCCAACAAAAGTCCATCTAGTGAAGGCTATGGTTTTTCCAATAGTTATATATGGATGTGAGAGTTGGACTGTGAAGAAATCTGAGTGCAGAAGAACTGATGCTTTTGAACTGTGGTGTTGGAGAAGACTTCTGAGAGGCCCTTGGACTACAAGGAGATCTAGCCAGTTCATCCTAAAAGAGATCAGTCCTGGGTGTTCATTGGAAGGACTGATGTTGTAGCTGAAGGTCCAATACTTTGGGCACCTGATGGGAAGAGCTGACTCATTTCAAAAGACCCTGATGCTGGGAAAAATTGAGGGCAGAAGGAAAAGGGGATGACAGGATGAGATGGTTGGATGGCATCACTGACTCACTGGACATGGGTTTGCGTAGACTCCAGCAGTTGGTGATGGATAGGGAGGCCTCTTTCATGTCAAAGAGTCAGACATGACTGAGCAACTGAACTGAACTGAACTGACAGAATACAATTGCCTCTTTTGCTCCTGACCTGGAGCTTTCTCAGGGCAGAAATACAGCTAAGGGATGGCAATCTTTGAAAACATTGAAAGGCAAATGAACAAACTTAGGAATATCTCTCAACATATAAATATAGTCTAAATGTCTATACATCTCTTTATATGCAAATATATATATATAAATTATATACATACTATATATAATTATTTAAATGTAATCTACATATATAAGCAATATATATTCGTATATTTATGAATATGTATATTTAGACCATGGACTGCCAGACTGCTTTACAGAATGGGTGAACAAACTCCATTTGTCTCTAGCAGCATATGAGGGTCCTGTACCTCCACTTTCCTACTACAATTTTCAGTCAGTACAGTTGTTCAGTCGTATCCAACTCTTTGTGACCCCATGGACTGCAGCCCGCCAGGCTTCCCTGTCCATCACCAACTCTTGGAGCTTACTCAAACCCATGTCCATCGAGTAGGTGATGCCATCCAGCCATCTCATCCTCTGTCGTCCCCTTCTCCTCCCGCCTTCAGTTTTTCCCAGCATCAGGGTCTTTTCCAGTGAGTCAGTTCTTCCCATCAGGTGGCCGAAGTAGTGGAGTTTCAGCTTCAGCATCAGTCCTTCCAATGAATATCCAGGGTTGATTTCCTTTAGGATGGACTGGTTGGATCTCCTTGCAGTCCAAGGGACTCTCAAGAGTCTTTGCCAACACCACAGTTCAGAAGCATCAATTCTTTGGCACTCAGCTTTCTTTATAGTCCAACTCTCACATTCATACATGACTACCATTTTACATTTACTTTTAACCAATCTGATAGAAACTTTTATTTCACTGAATTTTGTATGTATCTACTTACTAATGACTTCATGTATCTCTTCGTGTGCATGTCAGACATGAGGTTTCCTTTTCTGAGAGTTTGCCCCTGTCTCCATTGGGTTTCTCCGGCAATATTGACTTGGAGATATTTCTCATATATTTGACATATCAGCACCTCATCAGTATCAGATAATATTTAATGCTTTCCCCTAATTTGCTAGATGTTTATCAACTTTGTTCACAATGTCCTTCATTGAAAAGAAATCTATAATTTTGATGAAGTCACACTGTCCAGGGGATTTCATTATTTTTTCTCATCATTTCTTCATCTTCAGGACTGTGCTTTTTGGTAGTCCTTTCAAACCTCTGATTTTATTCAAGTTGTTTAAGCCAGGAGCTGTCATATTGTGGATTTAATTTTATCAGCCTGTGCATGGAGTTTGGAAGGAGGAACATTCTACCAATTAATATGATTTTGAACAGCCTAAGTTCTGCAGAGACCCCATTAACAAACTGATATATAAACCCCGATACCATGAGGTCTTCACGGTTAGGCCTAAATAATCCTTCCCAATGTTTTCTAATAATATAATTAAATATGCCTATAATTAGAGACTGATTTTTCTGCTTATTATCTATACCCTTGAATCTTTGAGCAGTCTATTCTGTAGGGATAGAATCTGGGCTATTTTCCACTCTTCTGAGCCCTATGTTTGATCTAAGTTGAATTTTCATTTAATTACAAGTCTTCATGGGTCCTGGCATCTCTGGGAACTACAAGAAGTTTAGCTAATTAATAAAGGTCTAGAAGCCATGGAAAATATGTTTCCAAAACTAATCTGAATTATGTAGAAATTTTCTGTTTTCTCATGGTTCAGGAAAGTCCTTTCATATTTCATTTAAGGCAGATTGAGACCAATGCTTAAAATTGACTTGCTGGAAATTCCCTGGCATCCCTGTGGTTAGGATTCCATGCTTCCACTTCTAGGGACCCAGGTTTGAACCCTGGTCAGGGAACTAAGATCTTGCAAGCTGTGCAATGTGACAAAAAAAAAAAAAAGACTTGTTGAGGAGGAACAATTGAAGTCCTTCATCTTTCCTTCCTTGAAGTCCACGTACCAGGGAACTGGGGAGCCAGGAAAGTGGGCGATGTTTGGGGAAGGTGGGTAGATACAAGGAGGGTCAGAGCATGGTGGAGGAGATATTAAGGAGTCTGAAGGAACAGATAGATAAGGAAAGAAAAAGGCAGGTGTGAGAGTGCTTGAAGTTGGAATAGAAGAGGGAGTAATGGTTGAGGAGCACAGGTGACCCTTGAGAGGTTAAATGGCTTCAGATAAAGTTGATTGAGATTGTTGAATGGCCTGATTAAAGTGATATTGAGGAAGTTACTTTTCAGTTTCTTCATACCAAGAAAAATAAGACCATTTCTAGAAGCAGTTTTTGACCCTTAAGATGCATGGGCCTCCCATAAATGAACCAGTTTGGGGAGATCCCAAAGAACCCTAGAGAGGGGACATTGATGGCTCCAAACTATCCTTCATAAAATTTTTTTACATTTTTGGAGATCGTAGACTGCATTAGTGCCATAGTGATAGAGCACATAGTCAGGAGGAAAGGAGCCTGGTGGAGTGAGAATTACTCATGTGATTAGGCTGGTACTCAAATAAACAAAAAAAAAGACCTCATGAAAGATCTCTAGGAGTATTCCACTCAGCAGAAAAGAGCCAGGAGGAATTCCACCCAACAGAAAGAGTCAGAAATTGAATCTTCACTCAATTAAAAAACTAAGATTTCCATCCAGAAAAATTCTCATCCAAATAGAAAAGGGCCAGAAAGAGTTCCTCTCAATGGTTAAATCCCCACTCCAAAAGTGCCAAGGTGCTGCTATAGAAAAATAGTATAGCAGTTCTTCAAAAATTGAAAATAGAATTACCATATAACCTAGCAATACCACTTCTGGGAATATATCCAAAAGAATAGAAAGCAGGGTCTCACAGAAATATCTATGCACTCATCATGTTCGTAAGAAGCATCATTTATAATAGACAAAATGGTAGAAGAAACCCAAAATGTCCATTGACTTTTGGAATAAAAAAATGCATGACTGGATTCACAGGTGAATGAATAAACGAAAAGTAGTTTATACATATGATGGAGTATTATTAGCCTTAAAAAATATCTGACACATGTGACAACATGGATGAATCTTGAGGACATTATATTAAGTGAAATAAGCCAATCATAAAAGAAAAATGCTAGATGGTTTCACTTATATGAGGTATCCAGAACGGTCAAACTCACAGAAACAGAAAGTATAATGGTGGTTGGCAGGGGCTGGTGGGGAGGTAAAGTGAGGAGTTAATGGGACTAAAATTTCAGTTTTTCAAGATAAAAAAGTTCTGAAGATTACATGTACAAAATACGAATGCACTTAACACTGCTGAACTATTTACTTAAAATGGTAAAGATGGTAAAGCTTATGCTGTGTATACTTTGTGCCGTGCTAAGTCACTTCAGTCATGTCCAATTCTGTGTAACCCTATAGACTATAGCCCACCAGGCTCCTCTGTCCATGGGATTCTCCAAGCAAGAATACTGGAGTGGGTTACCATACCCTCCTCCAAGGGATCTCTATTTTATCAAAAATTTTTAAAAATTGCTAGAGTCAAGATAACTTTTTTTCCAGGAAGACTCTTTCTCAAACAGAAAAGAATCATAGCCCCACTAAACAGAACTAAAGTAGCTCCTCACTGTGTTACAACAGACAAGTGTCTGAATGACTAGATTAGGAGTTGTGACTTATCCCTGTATGTTATTAGGCTGAATTGTGTCCCTTCAAAATTCATACATTTAAGTCCTAACCCCCAATATCACAGAATACCACAACCATATATACATACATACACCCAACAACATGAGTTTGAAGAGCGTGGGTCCACTTATGGGTGAATTTTTTTCCATAGTAAATACTACAGTGCTACACTATCCAAGGTTGGTTGACTCCATGGATGCAGGACTGTGGATACAGAGGAACTGTGAATATGGAGGACCAATTCTAATATTCCTTTTTTCTTTTCTCACACAGATTACTAGATACTGCAGAATGCAGAACCATGCAAAACAGTACTGATGAATGTGAGCAAATTTGGGTTTTCCTAATCTTAAAGCAAATGCATCTAGATTTTTTCCATTAAGTAAAAGTTTGCTCTAAGTTTTTCATATTAAACCTTTATCAATATAAAGGAGTTTCCTTCTAGTTCATTTTAAAAAGATTTTTTTAATTAGCATAAATGGTGATCACTCTTAAAGTCTTCTGAGTTTATAATATTCTTGTTTAGAATATTAGGGAGGAATTATATTCCAGACTTTTCTGATATAGATTATGATTACATTCTTAGGATAAACTTGATTGTGATGAATTTTTTATGACACTATTGGACTTAGTTTGCTAATATTGGCATTTCCTGCTTAATGTCATCAATCTATTTTTGAAAATGAGATGTTCTGAGGGAACTCAGTAGCCAGTGGAAGTTATAATACATTTATATCAACCCAAAACCTCATATAAATTTTTTAAAATGTAGGAAAACTTGTAAAAAGTCTGTTATCAAATACTACTGTAAGACTATAAAATGCTTAAACACCACTTCTTGATCAACTTAAAACTAAGTGGAAGTTGGTAGGAAGGGCTTTGGAGAAATCAGCTGAGGTGTAGTAGTCTTGGCCCTCCTGTTTTTCCTGCTAATCCCTACCTGGAAAATTCTATGGCTGAACTTTCAATCAACCACTTTGTGATTTAAGCGTGGAAAACTCATGCCAAGAATGGTAGAGAAGAAAGCCAGGTTCCTTTGTGTCTTTGTAGAGCTGCTTCTTAGCCTGTGATTGCCTAGTTCCCTAGACTTCTACTATATGGGAAACACGTATCCTTACATATTGTTTTAGATCTGTCAGAATAGCAGAACATCCATCCTAACTGATTCAGATATCTTATTATTCAGGCCCTTTGAGCTCATTTCCTGAGATGTATCAGTTACCTGGACTGACTGGCCCCATTTTGCAGCAGGGGCCAAAGCCCTGCCCTAGGTTTAATTCTTCCCTAGGAAGCTAAGCTGGGGGATGGGAAGGGAGAAAATAGGGATGAGTCCCCAGGGCAGAAGTCTCCTGGCTGTCAATCATTTCCTTTTCCTCCCCACTTCTTCAGGTGACTCTTCAAAGACTGTTTTCATTTTTTTTTTAAAGCACCAGCATGACAAGAGGACAGTTTCCTTATACTGTAATATACTTGTTCTAAGAATTAGAAAGGGAGAGGGTGATTTTGCAGCATAATTTTTGTAAAAGATGCCAGGCATGGGGCCAGATTCCTTCAGCACATTCTCACCACCATCAGCACTCCTGCTGACAGCTGCTATATTGAAAATTTGGCTGGAGTATCCTTGGAAAATAGCTTGTTTCATGTAATGTCACAAAAACAGCAAAATCTCTCAGCCTGTAAATATCTGATAGGTAAGGTTTCAGACACCTACTTCATATTCTGAATCCCATTTGTACAGTCCAGCAACTATTTTGCCAACTCTCTTTGAAGTCATCACTCAAACATTACTTTCTCCCTAAACATCCAATTTAAAACTGCACATCTCCCAACTCCCCCATCTTTTTTCCTGCTTTTATTTTTCCTTCAGAGCATCTAACATATGGTATATATTTCATTTATGTGTTCTGCTCATCATCTGTCTCCTTCAACTGCACAGAGGTCCATAAGCACAGGGGTGTTTTTTTCCTTCACTGTTCTATTACCAGCGCCTGGCACATGCCATATGCTCAATAATTATTTACTGAATAAATGAATTCAAAGATGTTAAATAGACACCTCCCTATGGAGGGGTTGCTGCATTCCTTTAAATAAAGAAAAACTAAATTGTATTATTCAGAAGCACCTCTCAGTACCCTAAGCCACCCCTGAACTGCTCAGGCTCATGAGGAACTCCCATACAGGAGGATCTATTCCTTAGTTTGAGAGACGCATCAAGTCAGGAGACAAGCAAAAGAGAGATGAAGCTCTTAAAAGGGGTATTTGAAGATTGCTTAATAAAGAGGCTATTTACAAAGGTAGGTGTGTGTGTGTTGCACGCGCTCAGTTGTGTCTGACTTTGTGACCCCATTGGCTGTAGCCCACCAGACTCCTCTGTCCATGGAATTTTTTAGGCAAGAATACTGGAGTAGGTTGCCATTTCCTCCTCCAGGGATCTTCCCAACCCAAGGATTGAACCTGCGTCTCTTGCATCTCCTGCATTGGCAGGCAGATTCCTTACCACAGTGCCACCTAAGGGAAGGTAAAACACCCTGGGCTAAAAGCCATGAAGAGCTGTATCCACTCCCAAATCTGCCCTCTGCTCCCCCACTGGAGAGACAGGAGAAGGCCAGTCACTGGAACCTGGCTAGAGTAGCTGTAACTGCAGCAGTTGCGGTCCATGTTTAGATAAGGCTAGCCCACACTGAGCCTCCAAGTCAGGGAGCTGAGGAATGCCTGACCCTCACCCTCTTCCCTCCTTCTGCCCTCCTCCCAGTGTCTCCCAAACCCAACAGGAACCTTGAGGGTATGGGACTTCACTGATGCAGTCTGTTAAATCCAATTTCCTAGATCACTGGGAAAGGAGGTAACATGCAGAGTTGGACATAGAAGAGAAAAAGGAAAATTTTCTGCCCAAGTGGTAATACACTGGTCCATTATGCAATCTGTAACTTTTCTTTCTAGAAAACTCTTTCCTGCCACTGCCCAAACCCCAACTGATAAATTTCAGAAAGTCAGCTGTTTGTGATCCTGATTATTTTCATCAGGTTGTCTACTACCCTCAGCATCTCTACCTGGATCTCCTGCACTTTAGCACACTCAGTATCTCCGTCTACAATCTACGGTCTCCACCTGTTGTCAGCAGTCACTGTAGGTAGCATGATGTCTCCCTTGATTAAGAACTTATTTTAACCACAGTCCACCCATTTACTGAGTGTATGAGAACCTAATGTACTTTTCCCTTTCAGTCTCTGTGACAGAGGACACTGGTAGCCAAGAGAGAATTAATAGTCTTCTTTATTCTCTACTTAAGGTCTTCCCGGGTGGCTCAGTGGTAAAGAATCTACCTCCCAATGCAGAAAAACAAGAGACGCAGGTTTGATCCCTGGGGTCGGGAAGATCCCCTGGAGAAGGAAATGGCATCCCACTCCAGTATGCTTGCCTGGGAAATCCCATGGACAGAGGAGCCTGGTGGGCTATAGCCCAACGGGCCACAAGAGTCAGACACGACTCAGTGCCTAAACATCAACAACAAGAAGGAAGGTCAGAGCCACAGAAGGAGCTGTGACGGCAGAAGCACAGGTACGTGAGTAACGAGGAGGAGGAGGAAGTTAGAGGCTGCCGTGCTGCTGCCTTGCAAATGCAGAAAGGGACCGTAAGCTAGGGAATGTAGACTACTTGTGGAAGCTGGAAAAGACCAGGAAACAAATTCTCACCTAGAGTCTCCTGAAGGAATATAGTTCTGCTAGAATCTTGACTTTAGTCCGTAAGACCCATTTCTGACTTTATATTTACAGAAACTCAAGATCATAAACTTGTCTAAATTTAAGCAATTAAATGTACTATCTGTGTTACTGATAGGAAATTAATACTGGTGCCACCCTATTTCTGGGTGATAAATAATGGAATGAAACAGCTCCAGGACAGCAAAATGAAGAACAGGTGAGTACAGCTCTTGTTGTCACTCTTTCTCTCTTTTACCTAAACTTTGCACTGTCACACTTGAAGATATGGCGATTTCAGTTCTGGAGCACAGTAAAGCAAATATCGAAATAAGGCCAGGCATACAATTTGTTTTTTTTGGTTTCCCAATGCATATAAGTCATGCTTACGCTATACTGTCAAGTATGTAACAGCATCATGACTAAAACAACAATGTACATACCTTAATTAAAAAATGCTTTATTGCTAAAACATGCTAACCGTCATCTGAGCCTTCAGCAAATTATAATCTTTTTCGCTATTGGAGGGTCTTGCTAACAGATCCTGACTGATCAGGGGGGTAGGTGCTGAAGACTGGGGAAACTGGTAATTTCTTTTTTCTTTCTTTCAATATTTTGGCCATGGAGTACAGCTTGTGGGATCTCACTTCCCCAGTCAGGGATTGAACCCAGGCCATGGCAGTGATAGCACTAAATTCTAACCACTAGGGCATGAGGGAATTCTGAGGCAATTTCTTAAAATAAACCAAAAATGAAGTTTGCAAAATCAATTAACTTTTTTCACAAATGATTTATCTATAGAATGCAATGCTATAAGATAGCATTTTGCCCACAATAGAAATTCTTTCAAAATTGGAGTCAGTCCTCTCAAACCCTGCCACTGCTTTACCAACCACTTTAATGCAATATTATGTACCCCATCTGTTGTTTTAAGGAACATTTAGAAAGCACTGATAAAGGCTATAGAAAGCACACGATGAGCACTATAGGATAATTTGTATGTTGAATAGAAATTTAAAACAAAGGGGTAAAAATAAATTCCTTGGTAACATTTTTTTAAAAATAAGTTTTTAATAGTGTTGAGGTGGGTCATGGCCCTTGGCCCTTCAATGTTAGTTGGACATGTCTTCATAATGTCCACAGGCCCTAAAGGGTGTGGTTCCCTGGGTTAGGCCAATATAGCCTTCAGCCTGGTCTTTATAAACTTCTTAAGCAAAAATTCAAAGAACTTAAATGAGGAGCCCAGGATTGCTGATGAGGCCTGATGTCTTGAGAGTGTTAGTTTTTCCATCCATCCTATCTTCACTTGAAATTGTTTACTGAATATAAAGACAGAAAATTTTGTTATTTGGAGGTCTAAGGAGAGGCTAAATCCTTGTGGGAAAACAAAATCAACAGTAAAGATCAGTAAAAACTTATTTCAATTTGCCAAATTAGATTTGTTTTATTATGACAATACCAGTAGTCATTTTTGCTATGCACCAATTACACAGCTAGACTTGCCATCACTTCATGGCAAATAGATGGGGAAACAATGGAAACAGTGAGAGACTTTATTTTCTTGGGCTTCAAAATCACTTCAGATGGTGACTGCAGCCATAAAAAAGATGCTTGCTCCTTGGAAGAAAAGCTATGACCAACCTAGACAGCATATTGAAGAGCAGAGACATTACTTTGCTGACAAAGGTCCATCTAGTCAAGGCTATGGTTTTTCCAGGAGTCAAGTATGGGTGTGAGAGTTGGGCTGTAAGAAAGCTGAGCGCTGAAGAATTGATGCTTTTGAACTGGTGTTGGAGAAGACTCTTGAGAGTCTCTTGGACTGCAAGGAGATCCAATCAGTCCATCCTAAAGTTAATCAGTCCCAACTATTCATTGGAAGGACTCATGCTGAAGCTGAAACTCCAATACTTTGGCCCCCTGATGCAAAGAACTGACTCAATGGAAAAGACCCTGATGCTGGGAAAGATTGAAAGCGGGAGGAGGTGACAACAGGAGTTGAGATGGTTGGATGGCATCACCGACTCAATGGACGGGAGTTTGAGTAAACTCCAGGAGCTGGTGATGGACAGGGAAGCCTGGCATGCTGCAGTCCATGGGGTCACAAAGTTGAACACGACTGAGTGACTGAACTGCAACTGCAATTAGACAGCTTAAAAATGGAAAGGAATCCACAGAACAAATTAAAAGCAGTTTTTAAATGGAGGTCTTGAAAGATCTAGCTGCAAGGATTTATACAGCTGGACACTCCTGCCTCCTGCTGGTTAAAATTGGCTACAATCAGACTAACCCAGATTAGATTGTACTCAAACAGTTCAGTTCAGTTGCAGCAAGTTCTTCCTGTGCTTCAGGAAATTTCTTCGGGAAATTTCTTAGTTCGTTTCTTTCAAGAGGCATACACACAGAGACAGAGAAAGAGAATAAGAGAGGGACAGAGTCAGACAGAAACACAGAGACAGAATAGATTGACAAAAAATACCTTGCGTATCTGCCTTCCCCTCCTTCTTTCCACTTCCCAGGTGGCGCTACTGGTGAAGAACCCACCTGCCAATGCAGGAGATATAATAAGAGGTAGGTAGGTGTTCAATCGGAGAAGGCAATGGCATCCCACTCCAGTATTCCTGCCTGGAGAATCCC
This sequence comes from Redunca redunca, assembly GCA_006410935.1. NCBI lineage: Eukaryota > Metazoa > Chordata > Mammalia > Artiodactyla > Bovidae > Redunca > Redunca redunca. Next base: position 1,292,627 of record SJYQ01000360.1, on the reverse strand, counting down.
ACGGACAGAGGAGCCTGGTGGGCTACAGTCCATAGGCTCACAAAGAGTTGTACACGACAGAAATGACTTAGCACACATGCACGCTTCCTCACCCAGGGATTGAACCTGGGTCTCCTGCATTGCAGGCTTTACCATCTGAGCCACCAGGGAAGCCCCTTTCCACCTTATGCTGCTAAATCACTTCAGTCGTGTCCGATTCTGTGCGACCCCATAGACGGCTGCCCACCAGGCTCCCCCGTCCCTGGGATTCTCCAGGCAAGAACACTGGAGTGGGTAGCCATTTCCTTCTCCAATAAGTACTGATTTGTTTTAAAATGTTGCAAAAAGAGAAGGTAAATGCTTTTTTGATTCAAAATATAATCATCAGCCTAAAACATTGCCTGGTACATAGAAAGTGCTCAGTAAATATTTGTTGAGAAAATGAGAGGGAGCCAGAGAAAAAGTTGCAGAGATTAAGAGAGAGGAAGAAGAGAGACAAGACCTATTCTTTCAAGGACTCTTCCCCACCTCTCTTTGAGAGACACATTTATATCAGGAATATTAACATCACAGTGCTTCGTAGACATAGGAAATAGAAACTCAATTCAATTGGCACACAGGCACTGACCTAAGCCTTTTACAATTATTCTTATATCATCTGTACAATAACCTTATATGGTAAACACTATTATATCCATCTTAGACATGAGAACACTCAGACAAGCAGAGATTAAACATGTCCAGTGGTTAAGACTCCATGCTTCCACTGCAAGGGGTGTGGGTTTCACCTCTGGTCAGAGAAATAAGTTCCTGCAAGCTGTGCAGTATGATAAAAAAAAAAAAAATTACAGAGTTAAATAGATACTTAGTAGTGGGGCTGAGATTTGAATCTGGGAAGTTTGGCTCTGTAGTTCACACTTTTAACGAGCAGCATGGTGCCTCTCCAAAAGATGTGAAGAAGAGGGGAGAGCAGAGATAGAGGAGAAAAATATCTTTGGGAGTACTTTACCAATTTTTCCATGTCCAAGATTAATTGACTGCAGGTGTGTGAGCTTTCTATGGGCTCTTTTCTGTTCCACTGGTCTGTATGTCTGTTTTGTGCCAGTACCACAGTTTTGATTACTGTAAAAACTGGCTACACCAGTCTGCATTCCCACTAGTAGTGGAGCATTCTAGCCGGTCCACATTCGCACTAAAATTTGGTATTTATTTTAGCTCTTCTAATAGGACTAGAGTGGTATCACATTGTGGTTTTCACTTGCATCTCTCTAATGATTTATGTTGGGCATCTTTTCATCTGTTTATATGGCATCAGTAAGTATACCTTCATCAGTGAAATACCTATTCAAGTCTCCTGCTATTTTTTTTTCCAATTGTTTCCTTACTGTTGAGTTTTGAATTATATTTTGGATACAATTTTTTTTTACCAGATATATTTAGTTGCAAAAATTTTCCTACCAGTCTGTGGATTGCCTTTTCATTCTTTAACAGTGTCTTCTGCAGAATAAGAGTTTTGCAATTTTAATACAGTCTAATTTATCACTTTTCAATTTATATCATGTATTAGGTATCATAACTATGATATAACATGTATGATATCATGTATGATAACATACATGATAACATATCTTTGCCTAACCCACAGTCAAAAAGATTTTCTCCTGTTTTTTTCCCCTGAAGTTTATAGTTTTAGATTTTTGCATTTTGATCTATGATCCATTTTGAGTTAGTTTTTGCATAAATTATGGGTTGGAGTTAGCTATTTGCATAGGAATGTTCCATCACTGCTAAAATGACAATCTGTTCTGCACTGAATCGATATTAATATTATGCAAAATGTCAACTGATCCTATATTTGTGGGTCTATTTCTATTCTGTCCCACTGATCTTTATGTCCACCTTTCACCAACACTTGCACTTTCTAATTATTGTAGTTTTATAGTAAGTTTTATAATCAGGTTATGTGACTCCTCCAACTTTGTTCTTACTCAAAATTTCTTAGGCTATCTCCTTTGATTTTCTATATAAACTCTTATACTGATCTTGTCAATTTCTACAAAAAGTTTTGCTGGATTTTTTACTGAGATTGTGTAGATTCCATAGATTTCTTAGAATAAAACTGACAGCTTAACAATATTAATATATCCATAAATACAATATTATCTTTTATTTAATTGGGTCACAGATAATCAGTGTTTTATAATTTTTGACATATAGATTTGGCACATTTTTCTCAGATTTATGCTTGATAATTTTACAAATGGTACATATTTCCAATTTTCATTGCTTATACAGAGAAATAAAATACAAAGAAATACACAGAAAGGCAATGCCAAAGAATGCTCAAACTACTGCACAATTACACTCATCTCACAAGCTAGTAAAGGAATGCTCAAAATTCTCCAAGCCAGGCTTCAACAGTACATGAATCGTGAACTTCCAGATGTGCAAGCTGGATTTAGAAAAGGCAGAGGAACCGGAGATCAAATTGCCAGCATCTGTTGGATCATTGAAAAAGCAACAGCGTTCCAGGAAAACATCTACTTCTGCTTTATTGACTACGGCAAAGCCTTTGACTGTTTGGACCACAACAAACTCTGGAAAATTCTTAAAGAGATGGGAATACCAGGCCACCTGATCTGCCTTTTGAGAAATCTGTATGTAGGTCAGGAAGCAACAGTTAAGAGTTAGACATGGAACAACAGACTGGTTTCAAATAGGGAAAGTACTTCAAGGCTGTATATTGTCACCCTGCTTATTTAACTTATATGCAGAGCACACCATGAGAAACCCTGGGTTGGATAAAGCACAAGCTGGAATCAAGATTGCCGGGAGAAATATCAATAACCTCAGATATGTAGATGACACCACCCTTATGGCAGAAAGCTAAGAAGAACTAAAGAACCTCTTGATGAAAGTAAAAGAGGAGAGTGAAAAAGTTGGCTTAAACTTTAAAACTCAACATTCAGAAAACTAAGATCATGGCATCTGGTCCCATCACTTCATGGGAAATACATCAGTAAACAGTGACAGACTGTTTTTGGGCTCCCAAATCACTGCAGATGGTGACTGCAGTCATGAAATTAAAAGATGCTTGCTCCTTGGAAGAAAAGTTATGATCAACCTAGACAGCATATTAAAAAGCAGAGACATTACTTTGCCAACTAAGGTCCTTCTAGTCAAGGCTATGGTTTTTCCAGTTGTCATGTATGGATGTTGAGAGTTGGACTGTGAAGAAAGCTGAGCGCCGAATTGATGCTTCTGTACTGTGGTGTTGGTGAAGAGCTTGAGAGTCCCTTGGACTGCAAGGAGATCCAACCAGTCCATCATAAAGGAAATCAGTCCTGAATATTCATTGGAAGGATTGATACTGAAGCTGAAACTCCAATACTTTGGCCACCTGATGCAAAGAACTGACTCATTTAAAAGACCCTTGTGCTGGGAAAGATGGAACGTGGGAGGAGAAGGGGATGACAGAGGATGAGATGGCTGGATGGCATCACCAGCTCAATGGACGTGAGTTTGGGTAAACTCTGTGAGTCGGTGATGGACAGGGAGGCCTAGCATGCTGCAGTCCATGGGGGTGCAAAGAGTTGGACACAACTGAGCCACTGAACTGAACTGAATCCAATGATTACTGGTGTCCTTATAAAATTAGAACATGAAAGGAGACACCAGGGACACACTGTGTGATGGCCATGTGAAGGAAAGGTAAGAAGGTGGCTATGTACATGCCAAGGAGAGAGGCCCTAGTCTGCCTGCACCTTGATATTGTGCTTCCAGTCTCCAGAACCATGAGAAAATAAACCTATGTTGTTTAAGCCACCTACTCTGTGGTATTTTGTTACAGAAGCCCTAGGAAACTAAAACAATCAGTCTTGCTGATTTACTGTAGGCATTCCTCATTTTACTGCACTTTGCTTTACTGTATTTTCCAAATATTCCTTTTTTTGTTTTTTGACAAATGGAAGATTTGTGATAACCCTTCATTTAGCAAGTTTATTGGTATCATTTTCCCAATAGCATTTGTTCACTTTGTGTCTTAGTAATTACATTTTGGTAATTCTCACAACATTTCATTATTGTTTTTCATTACTGTTATTTGTTACGGTGACCTGTGATCTTTGACGTTACCACTGCAAAAAGATCAGGACATGCTAAAGGTTCTGATGACAGAATTTTTTAGCAATTATATACGTTACTTTTTTAGACCAAGTGCTAAATATAGCACACTTAATAGGTTATAACATAGTATAAACGTAATTTTTGTTTTTAGCTTAACCCCTAAATTTTCATGTGGTTTTCTTCCTTGACCTATGTTAAGTTTCTAAATACCTTGTTATTTACAATCATCCCTTGGTATCTGATGGGGATTGGTTTCAGGACTTCCCACCCCAGATACTAAAACTCATGGATCACTAAGTCCCTTATATAAAATTGTGTAGTATTTGCATATAGCCTTTGCACATACTTCCATATACTTTAAATCATCTCTAGATCACTTATAATACCTGAAAGTGAAGTAGAAGTGTTAGTAACTCAGTCGTGTTCGACCCTTTGTGACCCCATGGACTATAACACACCAGGCTCCTCAGTCCATGGAATTTTCCAGCCAAGAGTACTGGAGTGGGTTGCCATTCCCTTCTCCAGGGGAATCTTCGTGACCCAAATCTGGGTCTCCTGCATTGCAGGCAGATTCTTTATCATCTGATACCTAATCCACTGTAAATGCTGTATAAATACTTGCTGGCATCCAGCAAATTCAAGTTTTGCATTTGGAAACTTTCTGTAATTTTGTTTCAAATATTTTGGATCTGGAATGTGCCAAGGAGAACCAGTGGATACAGAGGGGGCTGACATATTTCAAATTTAATTATTTGGGGGTACAAGAGCATATTTGTATGATTTCAATCATTTGCAATTTGCTAAAACTTATTTATGGACCAGCATTGTCTTAGGGGCTTCCCTGGTGGCACAGTGGTAAAGAACCCACCTGTCAATGCAGGACATGCAGGTTTGATCTGTGGGTCAGGAAGATTCCCTGGAGAAGGAAATGGCAACCCACTCTAGTATTCTTGCCTGGGAAATCCTATGGATAGAGGAGCCTGGTGGGCTACAGTCTATGGGTTACAAAAGTTAGATACGACTTAACGACTAAACAACGGTTTTGCCTTAGAAACTATTCCTTGCGTATTTGCTGTGTGTAGTGCCCAATGGCACCCCACTCTAGTACTCTTGCCTGGAAAATCCCATGGATGGAGGAGCCTGGTAGGATGCGGTCCATGGAGTCGCTAAGAGTCGGATACGACTGAGCGACTTCACTTTCATGCATTGGAGAAGGAAATGGCAACCCACTCCAGTGTTCTTGCCTGGAGAATCCCAGGGCTGGGGAGCCTGGTGGGCTGCCGTCTATGGGGTCGCACAGAGTCGGACACGACTGAAGCGACTTAGCAGCAGCAGCAGCAGCAGTGTTCTGTAAATGTCAATCATCTTATTTTAATATAGCCACACTAAATTTCCTATGCCTGGGTGTATTGTTTTCCATCTTTTTACTTATAACTTGTTTGGTCTTTCTATTTAAATTGTGACTCTTGAAAAAAGCATATGTTGGATCTTTACTTCTGTCTTATCCAGAATTTAGTACATTTAACTTAATTATTAATATGGTTGCATTTAAATCTACTACCTTCGTTTACCATTTGCTCTTTCTATTGTTCCTTTTCCCTTCTTTCCTACCTTTACTTTTTTGGTTTGTTGGGGAGGGGTGACATTAATATTATTTATTATTACATTTTATCTCTTTCACTTATTTTCAGTTATGCCTCTTTTGTTCTTTTTGTGTGTGTGTGTGGCTGCTCTAAATGTTGGAGAAGGAAGTGGCAACCCACTCCAGTACTCTTGCCTGGAAAATCCCATGGATGGAGGAGCCTGTTAGGCTACAGTCCATGGGGTCACAAAGCGTCGGACACGACTGAGCTAAATATACCATGATATTTTGCATTCATATTATATTAATTAATTCACATATAAGAACTTTATAACAGTATAATTTTAATTTACCCTCTTCTTTATCTAATGTAGTACGTTTTATTCACACATTACAAATACCACAGTACATTTTCATTCATTTCGAACAACCATTTGATTTTTTCTAAGAAAAAAATTTGTAGTTATCCACATGCTCTACTCACTATTTCCAGAATTTTTATTCCTTCCCATAAATCTGAATTTCCATCTAGAAATTCTTCTGGCATGTACCTCAGCATTTTTGTAGTATGGGTTACTGATGGACAAATTGTCTTTAATCTCAAAATGTGTAATTTGCCTTCAATTTTGAAAGATATTTACTCATGTATCAATCCTAAATTTGACAATCCCCACTCTCCCACCACGCACTTCCAAGATGTCATTCCATTTTCTCCTGGCCTTTGTTGCTTTTAATGAAATGTCATTGTCATGTTGTAGCAATGTATAACAACTCCCTCCCACCTCGCAATGGCTACTTTTGAGAATTTACCATGGATTTTTATTAATTTGACTATTAAGGGAACGGATGTGGTTTTCTTTTTCGTTCTGCTTGGGATACACTGGATTTTCCACATTGATTTCTTTTGTCAAATTTGGGAAAACTTCAGTCATCTGTTTTCAGATCTTTTTTTTCTACTCCATGCTTCAGTTTGGTTCTCCCTCACAGGTCTTTGTGTCCTTGTTACTTTAGGAAAAAAAATCTCTATGCTTTATTTTAGATAATTTCTAGATTTATTTAACTTTTGGCCATGCCACATGGCATGCACGTAATCTTAGTTCCCTAACCAGGGATGGAACCTGTGAGCCCTGCAGTGGAAGCCTGGAGTCTTAACCACTTGACAACCAGGGAAATCCCTGGCTTTAAGTTGTGTTCTGCATGAATCCCATCAAATTAATACATTTTTAATTTCAGTTTTTATATTCTTTAGCTTTAATTTTTACATTTGGTTATTTCATATATACTCCCTTACATTCCTTATTTCTTACTCAGTCTTTTCCTGTGGATTCTTTAATGTATTTATTATAGTTATTTTAAAGTCCTTGTTTACCAGTTCTAACATTTGGGTTATTTTTGGATCTGTTTACCATGAGTTTATACCTTCCTGTTTAATTTCTAGTAATTGTTAAAGATACATATTATTTTCTATTTTATAACATATGGAGGCAACCTAACAATGACAAGACCTCAGCAAGGCAACTGAAATGAACATTTTCATGAATATTCTTGGAATGTATTTCCCATTTTCTTAACTGATATACTCATTTTCCATCAAATTATTTTGATCCTGACTTTCCCCCAAGAACTTCATTTTTCTGTATTTGAAATTATATGAAGAAAACAACAATACAACAATTACGGAAATACATCCACAGAATGTTTACTACAGAAGAATATCCCTGATTCTTGAAGTTAACAGTCTAGTTACAGGGAGTATACTATAGTTTTCTTATGGGTTTTCTATGGGCAGCTTTACAGAATCTGAGAAAATTTGCCTTAGCCTAAGATAGAGAAGAACATAAACTTGATTTTTGGAGTAAATCCCAACATTACATTTTGAAAAACCAAACCAAAACTGCGCAATATGAGCAAATATCAGAGTCTGAACAGACAAACCATGCCCTTGGAAATCCAATGTAGCTGTGGAAACAGTAGTTATAGAAGGACGACTAGGTAAAAATTCAAGTTTACAGAGATACCAGCTAAGGGTAAGGATAGAAACAAACAGGCATAAAAACCTGAAGTGTTTCAGAATCTGCAAACAGTATGTGGGTTGTGACAGGAGAGGGAGACGTAACTAGCACATAAGGTAAGGCCGTGTCTTCTCTCTGCCCTGGTTTTAGGTTTCCTTCTGGGCCTAATCATTGAGGGTTTAAAAAATTTGTTAGTGGATTATATATACAACTAACTCTGGTTGGGCTATTTTATTTTTAACCAATTACAATAGGTGTCATTATATAGTTATCTTTTCATGTGCCTTTTTAAAGAAAGAAGCAGATTCAGGATGTTCCAAGTATACCTAGTTGTTCAAAGGGGATTTTGAGGGGTCTGTCCATGAAAAATACTTGTACAGTTTAAACCACTCATGAAAGAAAAAAAACACCACCACCACACAATCTCTTCTTTCCAATCAGAACTATCTTCTCGTTTCTTAAATTTGGCTTTTTGTTTTCAAAATTAACTTACCCTGTTAAGAAATTGAGTCTTACCCTTGGCTATCAATAAGACCCGTTTTTGCCTCAAAAGTCTTTTAAAATGGGAATTCAAATCTGAAAACTATGGACTGTTTCACGTCCTTTCAAATTAGCAATTTGTATACCTATCTTTGTATATTCCAAACAAATAGCATCTTTACTCTTTCAATGTGTGTTGCATGTGATTTAGGGACAAGTACAATCAGTACATTCTGAAGGAGATCAGCCCTGGGATTTCTCTGGAAGGAATGATGCTAAAGCTGAAACTCCAGTACTTTGGCCACCTCATGCGAAGAGTTGACTCATTGGAAAAGACTCTGATGCTGGGAAGGACTGGGGGCAAGAGGAGAAGGGGACGACCGAGGATGAGATGGCTGGATGGCATCACTGACTTGATGGACGTGAGTCTGGGTGAACTCCGGGAGTTGTGATGGACAGGGAGGCCTGGCGTGCTGCAATTCATGGGGTCGCAAAGAATCAGACACGACTGAGCGACTGAACTGAACTGAACTGAACAGCTTTACAGGCTGCTTGGAAGCCATTAGTAGGTAAACTCTCATTACGATTTAATAACTCTGAGACCTTTCTCAGAGAAGACAAACTTGGTGACTAGTTTGTTGGTCAATGCAGAGGCAAAAAGGATCTAGATCTTACTTCTGGTAGCTGTTAATTCTCCTGGAAAACCTTAGACTCAAGAAAAATGGGCAATCTTAAGGGAAAGGAGACTTTAGAATGTTGTACATATGATACTGGATTAGGAGGCTAATTAGTCACAGAATGGTTACTTTGTCATGGAGATCAGTTTAGAAAACAGATTTTTTTTACAATAAAATGTCTTTAGAAAATAAAAATGAAGTGTTGCTATTCTTTAATTTTGAATAGCCTAAAATTCATAAATAATACTGAATTTGTTTTTAATAATGCTGTACTTAGAATGCTACTGTATTTTAAACATGCATTTAATGCACATTCATGAGGCAAATTTACTTTGAAAGCTTTTGAAATACGTACTCATTAGGGATATCAGGGTAAAACAAAAATCACATTAACACGGTTATATTTCAAATATTGCAGCAAATCCTTCATTTAATAATTACCACATTTAGGAACACATACTATATCCAACACCATCTTAGCATCTATGAACAACTCTAATTATTTCAGTCTAATGGGGGATGAGAGATATGTACAGCATATGGTGACAATTAATGTGTCAGGAAGAGCAAGCAATGTACATTACAATCAGTCCTGAAGGTGTGTAGGAGTTTGCCAGACAGGAGATAAAGCAGACCATTAAGCAGAAAGTATGTGGGAAAGCCCAGAGCTGTCAAATTGTGTATATCTCAGGGAAGATGGGAGAAGGCAATGGCACCCCATTCCAGTACTCTTTTGCCTGGAAAATCCTATGGACGGAGGAGCCTGGAAGGCTGCAGTCCATGGGGTAGCTAAGAGTCGGATACGACTGAGCGACTTCACTTTCACTTTTCACTTCCATGCATTGGAGAAGGAAATGGCAACCCACTCCAGTGTTCTTGCCTGGAGAATCCCAGGGATGGGGGAGCCTGGGGTGGGCTGCCGTCTATGGGGTCGCACAGAGTCGGACACGACTGAAGTGACTTAGCAGCAGCAGCAGCAGCAGGGAAGGTGAGGAGTTGGATAAGGGCTAGCTCTCAGTATTTTCCACTGAATAGGCAATCTGGGTGGACAAACTATTACCCATCTTGTTACCTTGCTAAAGAAAGCTTATTGGAATTTGAGTGTGAATAATGAATAGGGATGACTACGTTCATTTGTAAAGAGAGAAAAATTATTTCCACACATGGGTATACTTCTTTTTCAGTAATATCTGCTGCATTATTTGTAATGATCAAGACACAATTTATGCTGCACAATTATTCTAAAAGGTAGGGTAATATTCAGTGACAGACTTTATTTTTGGGGGCTCCAAAATCACTGCAGAGGGTGACTGCAGCCATGAAATTAAAAGATGATTATTCCTTGGAAGAAAAGTTATGACCAACCTAGACAGCATATTAAAAAGCAGAGACCTTACTTTGCAACAAAGGTCCATCTAGTCAAGGCTATGGTTTTTCCAGTAGTCATGTATGGAATATGAGAGTTGGACTATAAAGAAAGCTGAGCGCCAAACAATTGATGCTTTCCAACTATGGTGTTGGAGAAGACTCTTTAGAGTCCTTTGAACTGCAAGGAAATCCAACTAGTCCAACCTAAAAGAAATCAGTCCTGAATATTCATTGGAAGGACTGATGCTGACACTGAAACTCCAATACTTTGGCCACCTGATACAAAGAGCTCACTCATTGGAAAAGACTCTGATGTTGGGAAAGACTGAAGGTGGGAGGAGAAGGGGACGACAGAGGATGAAATAGTTGGATGGCGTCACTGACTCAATGGACATGAGTTTGAGTAAACTCCGGGAGTTGGTGATGGACAGGGAGGCCTGGCGTGCTGGGGTCCATGGGGTCACAAAGAGTTGGACACAAATGAGCGACTGAACTGAACTAAGGGTAATATTCAGTGCCAAGAATGGATGGTTCAGGGAGATGAGTTTGGTTTCCTCACAAATTCATAGCCCTCTACCACAGTAAACTACATTCCAAAAAAAACCATGTTCTTGCTAAGTAAACATGCAGTTTTAAAATCTCACACTTCCTTCTAAGCAAACTGATCCTCCCAAGCACTCCTAGATGTAAATTCTGGAGCTGCTCTACTTTGTAAATTGAGAATCAGAGAGGTAACAAGACTTATAGAAAAGTGGTAGGCCCAAAACACAGGTGATTAAACTCCTGAGTCTATTTTTCAAACTCCTCTTTTATTCATAGACAGTTTAGAGGAGGACTTTAGGCTGAAGAGAGGAACAGAATCTGGCTTTTTTTTTTTTTTAAATGGACTCACTCTGGCAGCAGAATAGAGAATGGACTGGAGTAGGAAGGGACTGGTGACCGGAAGACATGATCCTGGTGAGTGGATCTGACTGTACATTTACATTTTCAAACAAGGAGATGCTATATCTTAGTCTGCCATGACATGCAGTTATTTAATACTGGTTAAATTAAAATACTTTTAATTGTACATAAATATATCTGAACAATAAAAGTCACAACCATTGGAGTTTGGTTATCTTTACTCAAATGATTTTAGATACTAATGAAATTTAGGAAAAAAGACAACATAATCCGACTGCTGAAGGCAGAGAAAAAGGTTCTATTGTAAAATGGTTATGCTCATAAGTAGCTTTAAAAATCCTATTGGTTAGCATGTAATGGATTCTAGTATCCACAGTGAAATTTTAATTTTCAAGCTTACCATCACACTAAGACTTCTGCTCCAACTCTTTTTAGAGGAGCTAGAAGATAAAAAAAAAAAGGAAAAAACAGATATTAATTTGACCCATCCTACTATTCTTTTGCTAAAAATAAGTAACAATGACTTCAAAAGCTGGATTTGTGCCTTCCATTGAAGAAGTCTTTCATGAGCAATGACAGGATTAATTCTTATGAACTCAAGGGAGTTTAAAAGTTTCCCACTTCATATAATGAAAAGATATGAATATGGATATGAATATTCTCTAGTGATATGAGAAAATGAAAGAAAAATGAATACATCTTTTACTAGAGAGAATGAAATACATCACTACTTACCCACTCCAGTATTCTTGGCTGGAGAATTCCATGGACAGAGGAGCCTGGTGGCTGCGGTCCATGGGGTCACAGAATCGGACACAACTGAGTGAACAACACTTTTCACTTTCATTACAGGAAGAACTCAAGGTGAGAAGAAAGCAGGCCAGATGAAGGAGTGAAGGCAGACATCCAAGGCTGGACTAAGCAGAACACTTTAGTATGAATCTGAAATATCCAAAACCTAGCATACCTAACAGTCAATGAACAGAGGAGGTATGAGGAGCTACAACGCCTGTTAACCCACAATATTCCTTCAGAAATTCTAAAAGAAAAGCAAAATACGTTTTAATAAGAAACTTCATTTGAGATGTTACAGAGTTTAAGAGCCCTGTAAGATTTTAACTATGAGTTAAAAAACAAGGTGATAGTCAAGGCTTAAAACAAGTTTGGGAAATGTAAAGAATTTGTCATTACCAAGAAAAATGGAAGAATACACATTATGGGAAAAGACTGTTGGGATGTTTCCGTATTTATTGTTTTACTTTTATGTATGTATACTTAACTCCAACTAGCAATGGACTTGAAAGTCACAGCAAATGAAACTATTTTGTTTCATCAAACTATATAAAACAAGCTATAAGTTCCTGATATGAGGGAAAACTTTGAGCAAGTGAGCACCAACTTCAACCATGATTTTCTACAGCTGAACAGTTAATTACCAAAACAATTTAAACATTTAAAATACTTGATTTTGTGCATATTGAAAATGTGCAATCTTATTTTTTACAGCATTTCCATTTAAAAGAACAATTTCCAAAGAGATAGCTGTATTTTTAGCTGCTTTGTATAATCATGTTTAACATGCATTTCTAGGAAAAAAATCCAAATCCATTTGGCTGATTTTTTCTATCTATCCTTTGAGACTCTAGATCACAACATTATGTCAACTCTTGATTTTCCCTGAATGGTTTATTCCCTTTCTAGATTCCCTTAATAACTCAGTCTTTTTCTTTCACTATCTTGGCAATTTCCAGGCTTCCCAAGGTAAAGCAGTTATAATTAGACCAAGGTATGGTGTAGGGTGAATATGTTTACCAATGCATATATTTGCCAAAAATAATTTTTGTACTGTCTGTTTTATATCCATTTAAAAACTCTTTACCCCATCATCAGTTCAAATAAAGCTTGATTAATATCTGAATTTTTACCATAAACATTTCATTTTCNAGAAAAACACACATATTGAATTGAAATGCCCCAACTTAGAATGTTTACAAGGAAAATTATGCATATTTATTTTAAAAAAATCTGATAATGAAACCATAGAGTATATAGTCCTGCAACTTAATGTATTAGTCAGCAAGAATATAAATACACTCTTTCTCCCTTTCTTTATCCTCTAGCACTTAAAAAAAGGTACTTGTGAGTTATCAATATAAGTATTTTTTCAAGAGAAGCTGTTTCAAATAAAATTTTAAAAATTATTTTATTGTAGAGTAGAAAATATGAACAAAGATTTTCACTATTTTTCTTTGGCTTCAGAAATAAAATTTATCTTCCTTTCCTTCTGAGATTTTAAAGACCTCTGTTTCCTTCCTAGTATACAAGAATTTTCCACATTTTTAAGCACTAACCTGGAGAGAACGTGCTCATCTATACCGCACAAGCAAAGATCAGAAGCATACATACAAGAAGGGAGGATAGGAAGCAGGCAGTAATGAAATGGATTGTCTGCAAATACTTAAAGAGAATAAAACAGACTAAAAGTTGGCTTACTTTTTATTATCACCATGCACCAGTGATAGTGTCAAGAGACAGTACATTCTCTAGGATGAAAGGTTCCTGCTAGCATGCTCCCCACCCCTAGTAACCCTCTCCTCTTCCCCACTTTTGTAAGCCACTGAAGGAGACTACAGGTCTTAGTCTCCTGGCTTATTTCTCATAAGATGTCCCCACCTCGGAAATTAACTGGTGAAAAAGCACTGCCTTATATTGTACTGATGGTTTTGGCCTTTAACTAATTTTTTTTTATGCCCCAATCAATGTTTTGTGTGGCTTTATATCTAGTTGCTGGAAAAGCAAGGACAAATATAGGACCACTAAAAGAACACAGATTATAAGAAAAAGCAAGAGACTTAAGTAAAGCCTCAGGCTGCAGCTTTTTCACAGACATTAATTAAAACTAAGTCACAGGTGAATGAAAAAAGTCCTGAGAATCAGGGTTGCATTTGGGAAATGTCATTATATTAATATTTATAATTTAATTAAAATTATAATAAATGTATATGAGTTGAATGAAGTTAATTTCAAAGGGGAATGGTGAGTCAGTACTCCAGATGGTATTTTTCTTATTCAATTCTCAAATATAGTCACCTGAAGATACTTTTGGGAGCAAAGTTGTAAGACTTCAAGATGACTTTCTATTTAGACTGAAAACATCAGTAATGAGTATCCTATACCCTTTACAAAGCACTTCCTATAAAACACATTATCTTGTTTGAGCTCCAAACAATCCTGTGAGTCAGACACTAAAACTAGTGGGAGGTAGTACATACATCTGAGGATAGAATATTGGCCATCCCATAATATCCACCACATAGCAACTGTGTGAACTGCTTTGTATCCTTGTTTCTCTGTATGAGAAATGGGGAGGATCGATGTCCCTACCTCATAGCTATTGTGGAATTATATGAGATAATACATCTAACTCTTTAATATAGTACCTGGTCTATGGTAAGTGCTGAATAAACGCTATTATTATTATCATCATTATTTTACAGGTGAAGAGACAGACCAGGAGAGATTAATTTAAAGTCATATGATTACTAAGTATCTAGGCTAGAAGCAGAATTCTAGATTGGATATATTCCTATGACCCTGTATTACCTACAGACACCTACTTTTAGAGTATGGAATACCCTTTGCACTATTTTTAAAAGTTTATTTTTTGCAGCAGAAAATGCCATTTGACTTTGACAAATTCAGTAATTTTATTAACATCATTTTCTTTTTAAAAACACACAATTAGGGTAGAAACTACAACCTAGAGCTATTTAAAAAATGGTCTTTTCTTTAAACCTCAGAAAAATGGAAATAAAGTTTTACTAGTTGGTAGGTAGGAGAAAGCCTGAAAGCTCTCTGGGTGTTGGGATATTTGTTTACTGCTAAATCTCAAGACTCTAGTAGGTGTACAAACAGTTGCTCAATGAATATTTAAACTGAAAAAGTCAACTTTAAAACATGTCCTTAACAGTAAGATCTACCTCACTACAACGTTTTCCTTTTTAACTATATAACTAAAAAGTAGAGAATATGGTCACTGACCATAAAATAGGGGACTTTTATTAAAAGATTCAGAGTAAGAAATAAAAGACTAAATAAGGCCTTGAATAGCTTTATTGAAATCTGTATAAATAAACATGCACAATTCAAATGTAAACTCAAGTGAACTCAAGTGCAGACAAAATTTTAACCTCTGTCATGCAGGAGGTTAGTTTACATTTAAAAAAAAAAAGAAAGAAAGAAAGAAAAAGAAAATGAAAGGATAAAAAGGAAAAAACCCAAAACAGCTTTAAAAATACCAGGATGAAAAACCAGCTTTAATATTAAGGTATAAAGCAAAGCCATGATCAACATACCTCATTTATCCTGGTTAAATGCATTTTTTCTTTCACGTTTAAATGCTAACATAAATAAATAATTTACCAAAATGTGCACTCACAGAGTGAACTTTTATTTACAATACACAATTTATAATCTATTGTATTTGATTAGTTCAAGTGAAGAACATTATACTTTTTGCTTTAATAATAGTGGGACACATAGCAATTTCTCAGGTAGTCGATATGTGAAACGTGCCCCAGCATTTATTTTCTATTAAAGGCAGTATTGTATGCCAATTGACAATACATTCTTTCAACTATATCAAAGGGGAAAAAGCAGCAAATGAAAAATGTTTTAAATGTTCACACATATTTTTGGCATCCTGGATCCTTGAATGTGGTGAACTAAAATCAAATTCAAGGTCTGTATGTTTTATATACTGTACAGGTTCTGACTCTGGAACATGCAATGCCAATTCTCTTGTAACAAGTTCCCTTCTGAGAAAAGCTGTAAGGCTATGGTGAATTCCATCAGGAACATACAAAGAAAGTTAACAGACCTACCTTTAAAGCCAATTGTCCATTAGTAATTTAAAGGCCAGAAAAAAATTTCTCATCTAAGCTTGATGCAATCATTACTATGGATACAGAATACTATTAAATTTGTCTTTATATTACAGTAGGAGAGCTAAAAGTTGCCAAATTACCAAAAAATGGGGTAGAGAAAAACAGACAGCCAAAATTTTAATTTTGGACCAACACCAGATTTAAAGATACGCATTTTAAATTTAAAGTAAGTCGAAAAGAATTTGAATATCTAAGGAATAGATCCCAACAGCAGTGAAAAATACTTACATTTAACTGAAAAGTGACTGTCGATGAAGTATGAAATCTAGAACCTGTTTCCACAGTAGTAAGATGAACATAATATTCTGGTTTTTTTTATGATACTACAAAAGGAAATAACTTTTTCAAGACTGCTTCTTGTATCATGATTTAGTTTTATAACAGGCCCACACTGATTACCAGGTAAAGATTTGAAAATTTGGTTTTCCAAGAATACTACTGCAGTATTTATGCCACATTGACACTGCAGCTCATTATCATAGTAGTATATGTGGCAGCCTAATGCACATGAACTAGATTATCCAAGAACTAAGTTCAGCCATAGATTTCTTGCAGTTATTATCTGAGCAAAATAAATGACCAACATCCACAAATTTAACATTTGTCATCAATTAACTCACATCCAAAAAATTAAAGAAACATAATTCATCAAAACAGCAGCAAACTTAAAAGGGATTTATTTGTGATTTCCTATATATATTTAGCTTGTAAATACAAGACTGTAAATGTATTAAGAGACAATTTCTGTTAAAGTTTTCATTGTGTTTCACTTCAAGTACTGCACAAGTTAAAATCTGATAAAGGATTTACATTCAGTGATCTGAAACTCCCCATCTCAGACTTTTGTTTAATGTGGTGGGTGACTTCATCATTTCAATAGATACCACCAGCAGGAAAGTCTCTCTTTTATGGCTTCTAGGACTTTCATTAGTTAGTGTGCATACAGTTCTCGTTTTCTATATCATTGTCATTATCATTGCTATCTTCATCACTTTCTAATGGGATGCCTGTGGCAGCTGAAGCACCTTTAGTTTCTCGGTCAAGGGGGAAAAAGCCAGTTCCACTGAAAGTGTCTTGTCTCTGGTAGAAGAGTACATATGCTGCTTTGGACTGTTAAAACAAACAAAGAATGTTAAAATGGTTATGATTCTCAAAGATCACATTAAATACAGAATGAATTTTTAGCTGATAACCAATTTTGGTGATAGGACATAAATCAAGAAAACCACACATGGTCAAACAGAGGTTACTAAAATCATTAACTATTAAAATTTATTAACTATATCAATAGTATGACTTCTATTTATTAAGAAAGAATGGTCACTAACATTTATTCTAAGTTAGCTGGACAGATAAATCAATGCAACCATATCACAGATCCACCTTCTCACTCTAACATGAAATAGAATTCTATGCCTTCTTTCCTCTTGTCTCTAAGGACAAGTGTCTTTCTAATAGTAATAGCTTCATTCTGTATTTGTTCTAGATTCCAGCTTTTCTTACCATCTTAAGGATACTGCTCCATCAATCATCAGTGTGTATCTTTAATGAGTTCTAATCTACCAGACTTTTTTGACATAAAAAATACTTAAGTCTTCTCCCATCAAAAATTCCCCTCCATTCCTTTTCTAGCTGCCATATCCCTCTTACTCTTCCTCGCAGCCAGGCTGGGGTCTATAGAAAATCTAATATTCATCATTTACTCTCATGCACACTTCTCAATTCAATGTGATTACTGCAACCACTGTAACGAAATGCCTTTCACCAGGCTCAAAAACCTCTTATAAACAAATTAAATGGGTGCCTTTTTTAGCCAATCTTTCGGTGGCATTTAATGCTTTACTCCTCCTCCTGCATTAAAGCATTTTTGACTTCTGTTACACTACTTTTCCTTAGATGCTTCATCTCTACAGTTTCTTCCGATTTTCCTGTGGGCTCATTAAATCCTGACTTAGAGTAAAAAAAAAAAATCATGTTTTCAGTCCTCAGCTCACTGCTCTTCTGAATATGTATCTTCCCATAGGTGACTCATTCAAACCTATGGTTTTAACTGCTACCTAAGGCAGACAATTCAAATTCATAACTTAAGACAGTTCTCACCCCTGAACTCTAGTCCAATTAGTCCAACTACCTAATGGAAATTTCCACAAAGCTATTATACAGGTATCAATTTCACAGCAAATTTTCTTACTATCTTAGTAAATGTCAAAGTAAGAGTCATCATCTCCTTCCCCACTCTATATTTACATGTAATCTTAATCAAGTTCTAGTATTTCTATCCATTAAGGAGCTCACAAATCCATTCTCCCCTGTCTATATACTTACTACCACTGATTTAACTTTAGAAATTCTTGTGGCTTAAATTTCAGGACAGCCTCCTTTCCTCTGGAGGCTGAATAATGGGCTTTGGGCTTCTTTACTGGGTGCCCTCCAATCTGTCTTCTAAAGTGTTCTCAAAACATGTTAAGATGGAAATTTAATAATATTCTTCTATTAGTTAACAACCACTCAATACTTCTTACAGACTTTAAGAAAAGATCAAAACAACGAAGAACTCATCTTTCATGATCTGAGTGCCAAGTTTAGCCCCAGTTTAATTTTTGCTCCACCTTCCTAACGAGTCTTTTGTTTCAGTAACACCAAATTATTTGCTGTTCTCTTAGCTAAATGGTATATTCTGCCACACCTCCTTGCTTTCGTAGCTACTGTTCTTTTTGCTAAGAATATTTCTGGTTTTGGTTATTTTGTCTAATTTACCACTATTTGTATTTGCAGACTCAGATCAAACACTCCTTTCTCTATGTAAACATCCCTGCAATGGTTCTGTTTCCTTACACTCCAACCAGTTGAGACAGCTGCCTCAATCTATACAGTCAAGATATTTAACAGTAATTATCATATACAATTGTCAATTCATGTCTCTGTCACCTATAGATTGTAAGCTTCTTGACATTAGAGATAGCTGTCTTTTTCGGCTTCCCTGGTGGCTCAGATGGTAAAGAATCTGCCCATAATGCAGGAGACTCAGTTTCGAACCCTGGGTCAGGAAGATACCCTGGAGACTGGAATGGCTACTGCTAGCCACTCCAATATTATTGCCTGGGAAATCCCACGGACAGAGGAGCCTGGAGAACTACAGGACTGAGCGATTAACACTTTCACTTTCAACCTTGTGTAGAATAGTGTTATATAGAGAATGTATTCAAACACTTGTTGACTAAATGAAGAATTATTACTGTTAAAATGTAAGTTAACATCAAATTCACATACTGTATATAAATAAGATATTTATTTGAAAGCAAGATTAGGGCAGTGTTGTCAAATAGACTTTGAAGGAGGATGTAGGCAACTTCAGGGTTTTGAAGAAGAGAACAGAACTGAAAAATGAGGGATATGATATGAAATTAGAAGTCTAAATATAAACCAAAAATGTAGTTAAGCATAAACATTTTAAAAAATATTAAGACTTCAAAAGTCTCTTTTTGTTCTTTGCTGTAGCTATAGGGAGATAAGCAATGGTATGTATGTATATAAATCATGTGTACAAACAGGTGATAAAGATATAAAACATCTATAAACAACTCAAAATAACTTCCTATCTATGTATACAATAACTGATTAAAACTATGCCAGTAACTGGGTTCAGAAGCTTATTAATTTATTAAACTGAACAATTTAAGTTGAAGACTTTTAAAGCATTATAAACTAAAACAAAACAAAAAGCTAGTCTCTGGCCTCAAGGAATACATAATTTAAACCGGGAAATAAAGTAAAGCAATCAGTGCTCCCCGCATCAACAGAAAACCTCTGTATAGGAAATATCGTCACATGAGGAAATACCATATTTCTCATTCTTTGTAAATACTGTGATCAATAAAAGTAAAATTTATAAAGGCAAAATTTATAGAATAATAAATTCTTATCAAGTAAGCCTTAGTTTTCTTCTTAGAACATTATTAGTCACCTGTCATCTATTCATCAATCAACAGAGGCTACCCTGGTGGCTCAGCAATAAAGCATCCGGCTGCAAAGCAGGAGACCATCTATAATGTAGGAGGTGTGAGTTTGATCCCTGGGTCAGGAAGACCCCTGGAGAAGGAAATGGCAACCCACTCCAGTATTCTTGCCTGGAAAATGAGGAGCCTGGCAGGCTACAGTCCACGGGGTCATAAGAGTTGGACATGATTTAATGACTAAACCAACACTGTCAATCAATATTTGATAATAAAAATGTGCTCTGATGGGGAACAAAGCAAACGCCAGTATTTTTGCTCCAGCTATGGCTGACAAGCTGATGCAAGTGTGAGTAGATGTAACTTCCTAATTTTTCTACTATTCAGAAAACATCAGACAAATACACAGGGTTAATTCTGAAAATTTTGTAATTTGTTTTATCTATATCATTTTGAGAGTCTGAATACGTAATTGTCATAAAGGATAAGACTTTTCTTTAAATATCTCAGGTATGGTAAGGCCCTTAGAAGTTTTTTATTTTTCTGTTTTAGCATTCTGACTTTAGCCAATGTCTAGAATGTCTGAGCCTATTGTTCAGGGGAGAATTTAATATTTTCATTAGAAAAGTCCAGTTTTCACGTTGAACACTACCAGAAAAGTTTTCATGTTCAACTTATGCCTCTGCTGGTGGACAAATTTAGAAGACTGATCTCCACTTAGAGGACAATTTTATGTATCTTTAAATAAGAATGAGTCCCTCAACTATTAGAACTGCTAAATTATAGACTATAGTGCTGCATGGGCCCCTTTTATGGATTCCTTGACCTTCAAGATTAAAAGACACACTTACCACAATCTGGTCTTCAGACGCAGTTGAGACACTACTGTCATCAAAGTAGTACCATTTTCCATCATCTTTATTTTTTGCAAAAGCAGTATCTAATAGAAAAAAATACAATCACTTTTATCACTTAAATGATCTGTGGTTTTCTGGGCAGGAACCCTCATGACTTTAAAATTGTCTATATAAGGAATACATATTAAAATTATATGATATTCATCTACATTAGGCCAATCTATCTTATATTCAACTGATTCCAGTGTTTAAAGGTTTTCAGAATAATTTTCTATAATCTGGAAGTCTATGATACTTTCTATCCCAGTCTTTTTTTTT
>SJYQ01000360.1:1202659-1271357 GCA_006410935.1 Redunca redunca | reverse complement strand
CCCAGTGCTGTATTATTTCATAAAGAAGGTATTACCATTACTATTCTTCTAATTTTAAAGATGAGGAAAGTGAGGCATCAAGAGAAGTTTAATTTGTCCAAGAATATAGCTGTTAGGCAGCAGAGTTAGGATTTAAACTCAGCTCTGTGTATGATTCCAAAGTTTGAATTTTTAAGTGTAAGTTTAAATTTTCTATGACCAATATTTTTTCAACAATACTTACTATAATTCACTGATCTGAATTGTTTTGTTACATCAGAATCATTTCCACTCTTTAACAAAAGTACAGGGCAAGAGAAATGTAAAAAGCGATCAATTAATCTGCACAAATTTTAAAGATTTGCTTTATCATCAAGTTAAAAAAATGTCCACTTTTCCTATCTCATACTTTGTATAAACTACCCAATAACTGAAGAAATAAAGCTGCAAAATGTACTCATAACAATTATTGGCTGTCATAACTTTTAAAAAGTGACACTACAGATTTGGTCTTCTAAATAGTTCTACTCCTCTTAAAATTATTCTTCTGACTGAAGCCCATTATGGGTTGTAAATTTGTCAATCTGAAATCAAGTCCACCACATTCACAAATTTAAAGAAACATCAATAAGTCTGACACTAAAAGGACAAAATTTAACAATAATATTGGGTTTTGAGAGTTGGACTGTGAAGAAAGCTGAGCGCCGAAGAATTGATGCTTTTGAACTGTGGTGTTGGAGAAGACTCTTGAGAGTCCCTTGGACTGCAAGGAGATCCAACCAGTCCATTCTGAAGGAGATCAGCCCTGGGATTTCTTTGGAGGGAATGATGCTGAAGCTGAAACTCCAGTACTTCGGCCACCTCATGCGAAGAGTTGACTCATTGGAAAAGACTCTGATGCTGGGGGGCATTGGGGGCAGGAGGAGAAGGGGACGACAGAGGATGAGATGGCTGGATGGCATCACTGACTCAATGGACGTGAGTCTGAGTGAACTCCGGGAGTTGGTGATGGACAGGGAGGCCTGGCGTGCTACGATTCATGGGGTTGCAAAGAGTCAGACACGAGTGAGTGACTAAACTGAACTTGTGTCTTAGCTGGTAAAGAATCCACCTGCAATGCCAGAGACCTGGGTTCAATCCCTGGGTTGGGAAGATCCCCTTGGGAAGGGAAAGGCAACTCACTCCAGTAGTCTGGCCTGCAGAATTCCATGGACTATATAGTCTATGGGGTCACAAAGAGTCGAACACGACTGAGCAACTTCCAAAAAGAAAAAGAGACACATCTAACAAAAAGGCACACAGTTTGCAAACTAAGTGGTGGTATCAAAAGAAAGCTAAACTAATATTTGTAATTCTGAGAAAAACACAAAATGAAAAACGAGTATCAAACTCAGGTAACAAAGAACAATAGACAAAAGAAGAGCTACCCATCTTAAACATAAATGCAACTAATAATTCAAAACAACTAATAAAACTGTTAGATGAAACAGATAAACCAACATTTTAGTAGTGATCCTGACAAATTCATCTTAGAAGAAGAATGAACATCAAAAATCACCAGAAATAGTAATGATTTAAATACAACTAATAAGATTAACTGTAATAGAAATAGAGAACTCTGTGTTTGAATGGGGAATACATACACTTTTAAAGTACATAAACATTTAAGGAGCAGTCCATGTATTAAGCTACATGAAAGCCTTAATAAACTTCTAGGGTTAATATAGATAATGGCCCTAATTGCTATAAAATAAAATTAGGAAAAAAAGGAGAGCTTTATAAAAAACATATACTTGAAAAAGCATATGAGATAATCTTGTGATATTCAGAAAATTATACAGGAAACTAAAAACATACACAGAATTCAAAGAAAAAGAAGACTACATTTAAAAATTTATGAAACAGTGATGAAGAGTATATACAGGAAAACTTATAGCTTTAATTATAGCCTTCAACAGAGGGAAAAGAAAGAAAACAAAGTTAAGCATGCAACCCAAGAAACCAGAAAAAGAATAAAACAGCAAACTCAAAGTAACAAGAGGAAAAATATACCAAGGAGAAGAGGAGAAATCAACAAGATAGATACATACCATGTGTAACAAAAAGAAAAACGTAATGAAATAGAAAGTCTGTTCTTTCCAAAGACAGAAAAGAACAAGGGACAAAAAAATATAGCATAAGAGTATTATAAACAACTATTCTCAAATAAATTGGGAAATATATATTTTAAGCAAAATGGAGAATGTCAATATGTATACATTCTGGAAAAAGAAAATCAATAAACATGATATAAATAGAATAATTTATGGCTGAGAGGTCCAGATGGTTTTATTGGATGAATTCTACTAAACTTTCATTTCCAGTTAATTCTTATATTATACTAGCTGCTTCAGGAAACATAAAACGGTAAAGGGTCCTAGCCTGTTTCATTAGACTAGGTCATAATCTTGATTCCAAATTCAAACTTCAATTGAAGAAAGTGGGGAAAACCACTAGACCATTCAGGTACGACCTCAATCAAATCCCTTATGATTATACAGTGGAAGTGACAAATAGATTAAAAGGACTAGATCTGATAGAGTGCCTGATGAACTATGGATGGAGGTTTGTGACACTGTGCAGGAGACAGGGATCAAGACCATCCCCAAGAAAAAGAAATGCAAAAAAGCAAAATGGCTGTCTGGGGAGGCCTTACAAATAGCTGTGAAAAGAAAAGTGAAAAGCAAAGGAGAAAAGAAAGATATAGCCATCTGAATGCAGAGTTCCAAAGAATAGCAAGGAGAGATAAGAAAGCCTTCCTCAATGATTAGTGAAAAAAATAGAGGAAAAGAGTAGAATGGGAAAGACTAGAGATCTCTTCAAGAAAATTAGAGATATCAAGGGACCATTTCATGCAAAAATGGGCTTGATAAAGGACAGAATGATATGGACCTAACAGAAGTAGAAGATATTAAGAAGAGGTGGCAATAATACACGGAAGAACTATACAAAAAAGACCTTCACAACCCAGATAATCATGATGGTGTGATCACTCACCTAGAGCCAGACATCCTGGAATGTCAAGTCAAGTGGGCCTTAGAAAGCAACACCATGAACAAAGCTAGTGGAGGTGATGGAATTCAGTGGAGCTATTTCAAATTCTAAATGATGATGCTGGGAAAGTGCTGCACTCAATATGCTAGCAAATTTGGAAAACTCAGCAGTGGCCACAGGACTGGAAAAGGTCAGTTTTCATTCCAATCACAAAGAAAGGCAATGCCAAAGAATGCTCAAACTACTGCACAATTGCACTCATCTCACACGCTAGTAAAGTAATGCTCAAAATTCTCCAAGCCAGGCTTCAGCAATACATGAACCGTGAACTTCCAGACGTTCAAGCTGGTTTTAGAAAAGACAGAGGAACCAAAGATCAAATTGCCAACATCTGCTGGATCATGGAAAAAGCAAGAGAGTTCCAGAAAAACATCTATTTCTGCTTTATTGACTATGCCAAAGCCTTTGACTGTGTGGATCACAATAAACTGGAAAATTCTGAAAGAGATGGGAATACCAGACCACCTGACCTGCCTCTTGAGAAATCTGTATGCAGGTCAGGAAGCAACAGCTAGAACTGGACATGGAACAACTGGTTCCAAATAGGAAAAGGAGTATGTCAAGGGTGTATACTGTTACCCTGCTTATTTAACTTATATGCAGAGTACATTATGAGAAAGGCTGGGCTGGATGAACCACCAGCTGGAATCAAGATTGCTGGGAGAAATATCAATCACCTCAGTAATGCAGATGACACTACCCTTATGGCAGAAAGCGAAGAAGAACCTAAGAGCCTCTTGATGAAAGTGAGAGAGGAGAGTGAAAAAGTTGGCTTAAAGCTCAACATTCAGAAAACGAAGATCATGGCATCCAGTCTCATCACTTCATAGCAAATAGATGGGGAAACAGTGGAAACAGTGTCAGACTTTATCTTGGGGGGCTCCAAAATTACTGCAGATGGTGACTGCGGCCATGAAATTAAAAGACTCTTACTCCTTGGAAGGAAAGTTATGACAAACCTAGACAGCACATTAAAAAGCAGAGACATTACTTTGCCCACAAAGGTCCATCTAGTCAAGGCTATGGTTTTTCCAGTGGTCATATATGGATGTGAGAGTTGGACTATAAAGAAAGTTGAGTGCAGAAGAACTGATGTTTTTGAACTGTGGTGCTGGAGAAGACTTTTGAGAGTCCCTTAGACTGCAAGGACATCCAATCAGTCCATCCTAAAGGAGATCAGTCCCGGATGTTCACTGGAAGGACTGATGTTGAAGCTGAAACATCAATATTTTGGCCACTGATGCAAAGAGCTGACTCATTTGAAAAGACCCTGATGCTGGGAAAGATTGAAGGTGGGAGGAGAAGGGGACGAGAGAGGATGAGATGTACGGATAGCATCACTGACTCAATGGACATGAGTTTGCGTAAACGCCGGGAGTTGGTTTTGGACAGGGAGGCCTGGCGTGCTGCAGTTCATGGGGTTGCAAAGAGTCGGACATGACTAAGCGACTGAACTGAAACTGAAAGTAAGAGCAATTTAAAAAAATTATAATATCATTTCAGACATGAATTTTATTTAATCCTAAACAAAACCAGCTAACCAAATCCAACTGAGTATATTAAAAAAATATTTAATGAATAGGATTTACCCCCGAATGCAATGATGGTTCTTCAGAAAAACCTCTCAACTGGAGAGCACAGATTGGTATAATCATCCTGGAGTGCCGTCTCACAGTACTTTACTCCAACCCAGCAATCTTACATCTGGGTATATAGCTCAAAGAAATTCTCACATAGGAGACTAAAAACAATGATGTTTATTGTTCTTGAGGTGGTAGAAAATTAAAGTTAATCTGGATGTCCACCATGAAGTGAAGAGAGAGAGAATATGGTAGATTTAAGTCATGAGTGGTTAGAAGCAATAGATTAAACTGACACAAAGTAATATGCAGAAGTCTTAAGTGTCAAGAGAGAAGAATAAACTCTACAGCAGAGTAACAAACATGTAAATTAACAATGATGTGTGTTTGTGTGAGCACATACAACACACATGTTAGAAAGGGAAGGAGGAGGAGAAGGTGAAGGACAGGAGCCCTGAATGGACCAGTGATTTCCTGTGCTCTTAACTGAGGAGTATGATTAACTCAATCCTCTTCTCTTAATGTTAAAAAAAGAAAAAGAGGTTCAAAAGCTGATTCATTCATTAATCAGTATCTACTGATGTAGACATAGTTATCTACTGTGTAAGAAACATCTCACATTTTTCTTTTAAGAAGTAACAAATATTTTAAGGAAAAAAGTCTGGCATTATTAAACATCAAGACTTAGTAAAAAGGTAAATTATCAACTTACAGTGTCCTCCTCCCATTCCTCCATAGTGGTTGGAAACAGCAATCAAATTATAGCGGCAAGGACCTGCATTTGGATTAATTAGGAATTCTGACATATCCAAATCACTGTTTAAAAAAGAGATCAAGTTAATTTTATGTTTCCCCTAAATGTAATGAAATTCTACTCTTCAGTCAGTGTTGTTTGACTCTCATTTAAATATACTCCTATACACACACACATATATATCTCATTAAAGAAATTACTAAGAGCCAAATAACTATAAAATTATATAAATACCCTTGAGATTTGAGTGTTTCAGCAAAAATTTTCTTAGGGATTGAGAATTTAAAAATTCTCCACTGATCGTTTGTTTTCAGATTCGTATTTTCATGCTAATACATTTCTTAGAATAAGAGGAAATATAGACATCACCACTTATCACGTGGGTTCTTTTTTAAAGTCATTCTCAGAAATTATTTATTTAAGGAAGAATAAAGGGATAGTGAAAAAAAACTTTCTTAGAAATTTTATCCTAATTTGAATATAAAATATATTTAAATATAACTCCAATATCTATTCTATGTTTTCCAGGTTTTGATGACCTATGCATCCTAAATGGGTAACATTCTCTGAAATGCAACCAGCTGTTTATAATTTATCACACACAAAACTGGAATATGACCGTTTTATAGTTTTATCTTTTTTTCTGGTTATTCTTTTTGTATTTGCATAATTAAAATGCAATAACGATTCTAAATTTCAAATAGATCTCTAATAGATTTAGCTTATCATTACTTTTGTTTGTTCTTTTACTCATATTTTCAAAATGCTGTATTCTTGAAAAGTTTGATGGCTTATAATTTTGTTTTGTTAAAGAGAAAATAAGCATTTTTATTCTATAATTGCAAAACATTTTCAATTTTAAATTTATAAATATGGATTAGAACAAGCAATCCAGAGAATGTTTTCAGTATTACATCATCTATTTCCTTCTAGTTACCTCTGCATACATATACAACACCTGCCTTCAGTATTTGTTTACTTACAAACTGTAGTAAGTAAATCTGGTATACCAATTGTATGAAATATGAAAGAATACTGCTGATTTTTTTTTCAGGAAAATGGGAGAGTAGCATGGTCTTTTTACAAAATAGGGTGTAATGAAGTCCTTCCTGGACTCCATGAATGAAGATACATTATTTCCTTTTTGTCTATCTGAATTCTCAATGATTTTAATGAAAGAATAAAAAAAGACTACTGATATGCTGTATGTAGACTTCTTTACATATTTTTACAAACAGGATGACTTACTACGGACACTGAAATAAGAAAACCAAAAGATGACAATAGGAATGACTTACTACTCTACTGCATCATCTGCCTTCTAAACAATTCCACTATTCAGTTTTCACATTAGTCTTTCTAAAAATGCATTTAGGAAGAATGGAGGATTAATGATGAAAACAAAATCACTAAGATCCCATGAAGTATCTTAGATTTATAAACAGGGCCAGTGAACTCAAAAGATAATGTAACATAAAATGAGTTTTACTTTTTAAAAAAATGTATTTTCTCTTTGTCCTTTGAAAGATCTCTTAAGAAAAGGAATAAAAATTGTTACTAATCCATACAAATTGCTAGAACCACCCCAAAAATACACTCAAAAACTGAGATTGGATCTAAAACAAAACAAATCAACAAATATAACACAGTAGAAACGGACTCACAGATACAGATAACAATCTTGTGGTTGCCAAAGGGGAAGATGGGTGGGGGGATGGGTAAAATAGGTGAAAAGGATTTAGATAAACAATAAGTCAAAAGGACTTAATGTACAGCACAGAAAGTACAGCTAATATTATAGTAACTTTGTATGCTGTGTAATGTATAAAAATATCAAATCACTATACCATACACCTGAAACCACATATTTAAAGTCAACTATGTGTAAAAATAAACAAAAAAACACCTATAATTTGGGAGTGATGTTAAAAAATGTTAGAGGTGCCCAAGGTTTATTAAGCTCAATCAGAACTTACTTGATAGGAAAATCAACTAAGGTATCCAACTTGTCTCTCATGTATCGACTATAAGAAAATCGCTTGAGATGTACCACAAGTACTGGAGGCAGAGACCATAAATCCAATTTCTTTGTGGCTTGCTGATGTTCTTTACAATTGGGACAATACCTAAATATATAGAGAAATATTTAAAGCTTATTAGAGATAACGTCAGAGGTATTATCAGGTAATGCCTAATATGTAACAGACTGACAGAAACTTGTTATTTTTAATCAATACATTTTTCAAATAGATTTAACTATTGAAAATGAGTATGTAAATAAGTATTCAAAGAAATAACGAGGGCTAGATTATTTACATTTTAGTATGCTAAAAAATCATGGATGTAGCAAAACTGTGCTGAAATAAAGGTATTAGAAAAATCTTGAGACTTTCTGGACTCAAATTAGTAACAACACAAAACATATTGTGATTTTCCTAAAAAAGCTTCTGTTGGAATACCTCTGTGGAGGTAAAAGTTCCTGGAAAAACGTAACTAAAATGAATTATTGATAGTAAAATGGCTATTATGGAAAATATACTAAAACAAGATTAAAACTTAACATTATAACACTTTTAAAGACATTTTCATTCTTCTTAATATATTATGAACATATAAACAAACACTTATTGTTTAAAATATCAAAGGGAATTTAACTATTACTTTTTCAATTTGATGTAGCACATACCTCAGTATATATATTAGAAACAAGTATTTAATTTTGTCTCTTACCAAGGATCTTCAGCACCTAGCTTTTCTTTTGTTGTAAAAAGCTCAATGCAATCTTTTAATTTCACAAAGGGTTTTTTAGGAGGTTTGTATTCCACACTTTCATGTTTTTCAAAATCCTAAAGAGAAGTTATTTCTTGAGTTAAGAAAACAAATGAAACAAAACTCATTTTAGTGATATCATATTACTATGAATAGTCATGAAAAACTCCTAAATATTCTCAAATAAATCAAAAGCTTATTTCAGCTGAGATTTACAGTATTTTTAACATTTTCTGTATACATACCTATATGGACAATCAGAAAGTTTAAATAGCAGGTTCAAAGATGAACCTTTTCTCTTTTAACATATAACCATTTTTAAAATTGCAAAATAAACATACTTGGTAGAAGAAAAAAGTGTAACCAAACAGTGTGATCAATATGGAAGAGAGAAAGAAAGAATGAGCAATGACTTACCTCAGCAGCATTTTCATCAAAATATCTTTTTTTCAAATCAGGATCCCAATCCAAAGCAAGGAAAGACCTTTCTAAGGTGGAAAACATATTTTTTTTCTTTAAGATTTAATATGCTGTATTGAGTTAATATATTTTAAGATATAAAATAATACATTTTAAGATATACAGCAGAATACAGAGATTGCTGTATAAAGTGATCAGGGTAATTTGCTGTTTACAAGCCATTAAAATATTTTTAAAAAGATACAAAACTTAAGCGTAAATAAGTCCAATCTTCATTTAATAAACACTGATTTGTTTTAGTATACTTAGAAATGAAGGTTTTTCATTTAAACATGCAGATAGATAAGTAAATGTTACTTCTCAGGACAGTGTTGAATTTCAAGGCTTCACCTCAAAAAAAAAAAAACCCCAACCCAACACACTTTGGTCAAGTTAGGTGTTTAAGTCATTTTCCACAAATACTTACCATCTAACCTAAGCTGCCTATCATCAAATCTTATATGCCTGGTATCATCTTTGATGTAGTTGATATCAGTATTGCCTAAGTTGTTGAACTGGAATGTAAACAATCGCTTTTTGTGTCCCGTGAGTTGACCTCTGCAAGTCTCTTCAGTACATAATCCATTTTCAGAATCGTTATCTCCTCCAACTGAATCTTCAGACTGACTGTTCTCATTCTCGGAGGGCAGTTCTTGATCCTGGCTGGATTCATCATCTGGCTCATCTGTTTCCATTTCACCTAATATCAGATATTAGAAATCTTTATACAAACCCAATGCTACATTATTATACTTACTGATATGAACATTTTCCCCCCAGGCTTGCAGATTTTGTTAAGTTCCTTAATCCTCATCCTTTTAATTGCCCTCTGCAACAATAACCCAAGAGAAAATTTTACAATTTAATACATAAATCTTACTTGGTGAGCCTTCTTCATGGATGCCATTTGGGCCATTCCCATTAATATTTTGGTCCTTACAGCAGTGTAGGGATCCTTCAGTGTCTTCGGTGTCAGTAGATATTTTGACATATCGGCTGAAATAAAATCAGGAATCAAACAGGTTCAAGTTCTACTAAGGTAAAAACTTAGAAAAGTTTTCCATTCTTTCAATAAAACAAAACTTTAAATTATTTTATAAAGATCCTCATTTAGATGATACATATATAGTATGGCTAAGATCACTTAGAGATTGTAATGTGATCTTTACATATGGGTTATGGGACTATAATGATTAAAACAGGTATGCAAGTAAGAATACTAAATATGTCAGTTATAAAAGATAAAAGAAAGGGAGTAAACGGCATTCTTGATTACTCTAATTCAAACCAAGGTTCAATTCAAAAAGATGTTGCCTTACAAAAGAAAGAACCATAAAAGCTTATCTTTTTAAATAAAACTATTTATTATTATGAGTACTTGTTATCAGTTTGAGCACTGTGTATAAAGAAATGAAGCATAAGACATTTGTTATGATTTCAAAGTGCATACATGATAGACTATTTTCTTCCAACTATAAACTTTTGGTGTAAAACAACTATGAGAATTTTTGCTTCCTGTATTTGAAATTATCTCAGTGAAGTGTTTCACATGATCAAGAAACTGGATTAGCCTATAATTTGATTTCTTACACTGCTACCTGTCTAAACAAAGATAATATAGATAACTAACTATATTCTGATAGTACCTTGCATGTTTGCTTTTATTAGCTATTTAATATTTTGTTAATGTAGAACTGTTTGGCACTTACCACATTCTCACAAGCAAAAGATTATAGAGTTTATCTTCAGTATTGTTTCGTGGAACAGCCATAAGAAAAGGCTGACCAAATAGTGAAGAACCAGTATGGTGGGTGTAACTTGAGTGTCTAAATTTTTCTCTCAGGCAAACAGGAATAATCACATGCTCTGTATCTTCTGTCCTATTTATGTTAATCTCAAACCTGCAAGGATAAAACTGACTGTAAACTTTGGAAATTTTATATTTCCTTTCAATTTTTCCTCAAGAAATATTTGTGCAGTGAATTTCATACTTACACATAAATATCATCACGTTCCATAATACTACTAAGATTTTCATCCATTGCAAATATTCTGTGAAATCTATGATTGTATATATCAGTAACTATCATCTAAAAGGAAATAAATTTCTATTAAGCAGGGTTTACAACAGTGAAAAACTAAACTCCAACTTACATACTTTAAACCCAGAAACATCCTACCTTATCTGCAGGTACTCCTGACAAAAGAGACAATGCTGTACAAAGATCAAGTATGTTTCCAATTTTAGGGACAACCACTTTATACTAAAAAACAAAAAAAGAGAATTGCAATGACTTTATTACTCTGGAAAAAATACTCACTAGTTAAGACTAACCTTCTGGTTGCTTCCTCACATTCACTTGGCATTTGGCTCAGTGTCTGTCTCCAATCCTGCCATTGTCCTGGGTGACGAAGTCCATGTGGACAGTTTATCTTAGCCTTATTATTCCTTCACTGCTCAATTCAAAGGCCTACACTTGGATTTAACCATGGTTCACGTCTCAGAACTTGCCATCTCCTTTTCCACCTCTGATATCTTAAACTCTTAACTGTCTAAACATTATTTACTTTTCCTGGAAACCCATTCTTTCCTACTCTTGGCTTGCATTGAGATATCTAGTCCTTTTAACGCTCTGTTTTTTCCATTGGCTCCTTAATATCTCCTTGCCCTTCCATCCCCATGATTCATCCCTTCAACATTCCATTGCAAAAACTTTAACTACTTTATTATTCAGCTATTCAGTTTTATTCTTGCTATATCTTAGAGTTATTTAGATATGCTAGAGTAAATTGCCCAACTTTATCGACTGGTGTACTACAAACTCACAGTGTCCAATCTTAATGGATCCTTCAAAACTAGCCAGAAATTCTTCTGTGTCTCCTTTATTTGCTTATTCTCATATTTCTCTCAATAGCTATTTAAAATTGTCATCATTTCTTAGGCTTCCTATTTTACCACTCCTCCTCTCACTATCCACAGAATACTTATTTGAGTGAGAAAACAGCCTAGGTGATAGGAAAATCTCCAACTTGCTGCTGCTGCTGCTAAGTCGCTTCAGTTGTATCCGACTCCGTGCGACCCCATAGACGGCAGTCCACCAGGCCCCCCGTCCCTGGGATTCTCCAGGCAAGAACACTGGAGTGGGTTGCCATTTCCTTCTCCAATGCATGAAAGTGAAAAGTGAAAGTGAAGTCGCTCAGTCGTGTCCGACTCTTTGCAACCCCATGGACTGTAGCCCGCCAGGCTCCTCTGTCCATGGGATTCTCCAGGCAAGAATAATGGAGCAGGTTGCCATTTCCTTCTCCAGGGGATCTTCCCAACCCAGGGATCGAACTCAGGTCTCCCGCATTGCAGGCCTCTGAGCCACCAGGAAGCCCCCTGTAAACATGAGTCTAAAACGTCCTTTTCTCTGTCTCTTTTGATACAAGGAAAGGGAATCAGGTGGTAATCTTCCTATTCTAAAAGTGGCTTAAAAAGATGGAAATAAAAAAAAAAATGCTTTGCAGTTTAAAACAAATAAACAAAAAGACTAACCCTGGCATCTATATATTCTCTTCTGACTCCTCTAGAAAATAAACTCAGCAATTATCCTTTATTTCATTTTATCTTGGTGGCTCAGACAGTAAAGAATCCACCTGAAATGCAGGAGACCCAGGTTCTATCCCTGGGATGGGAAGATCTCTTGGAGAAGGGAATGGCTACCCACACCAGTATCCTTGCCTGGAGAATTCCATGGACAGAGGAGCCTAGTAGGCTACAGTCCATGGGGCTGTGAAGAGTTGGACACAAGTGAGCAACTAACACTTTCACTTTACTTTTTAACTCTTATAAAATCAGAAATGTCTCAAAAACAAATCGATCTCTCATTGCTTTTTAATAATTCTCCACTAATTTTCTCCCTTTCTCTTCTGCTTTATAAATAGCCTTGTTAAAAATAATGTCTACACTCTTGTAACTTATCTCCCATTCACTTATTAATCCACTCCTGGCTTTTGTCCTCACCTCTCTAACCTGTGATCAAGGCTACCATTTAACCAAGTCTTTATTAGTCGTTATTTTATTATCTCCCTGTAGCAAGACTGCTGACACTGCCTCCTTCAAAATCTTCCTTTCCCTATAACACAACTACATCTTATTCTTTTCTAATGCCTTGGTCCAATCTTCTTGAGGAAAGAACTAACCCTCTAGTGTAATCCTTCAGGCTTTTATCTTTAGCCTTCTTGATTCTACATGCTCTCCTTAGATTAGGTGACAATATATCCCAGTTTGCTTTGGCCAGTCCTGGGTTAACCTGATGTCTTGGTATAATTATTAATACAGCCCTTTTCATTTTTCAAATTGTTCTGGTTTAGATGATCAATTAAGTGATCTCATTCTTCTAATACATTCCCTACCATCTTCATAGAGCTCACCACCCAATTTATCTCTCAAGCACAGACCTCTCTCCTCTAGTCTACCTACACACATAAAGTCAATGCTTACTGATACTTCTCCCAAATTTTCCTCTTGATTCTCAATTTGTTCAATACTTAAACACAGGTTTAAGTCATGTTAAATCAACATATCCAATACTAAATTAGGCTTCTTCTTAAAACTTTCTTCCTATATCTTCCGGTAAAACAAATAGTACCATTCTCCTCAGTTTTCCAATCCCATAGACTTGAACATCTTAATATATTTTCAACTCCTATATTCAACTGGCTCTTCTACCTGCCTGCCATTCTGATACTTAGCTTAAGAGTCCAAGCCCTTGTCATCTGTCATCTCATCACTACAAAAAGACCTTTTACTTAGTACATCTGATTAAGCCTCTCCAATCCAATCTTTGCACTAGCCAGTGTTCTTTCTGAAACACAAATCTGACCATACAGTCTCTTTACTTAATAAGCTTTAATGGCTCCTTTAGTCTTTAGGATGAAGTCCAAGCTTCTTGTGATAGCACATTAAGCTTCTTCGTGATCTAGCTTCTGTTTACCATATTATCTACCTGTAGTTTCCAAAAGTGGGCCATGTTCTCTTTTGCCTCAGCCCATTCTTTGTATGTGTCACTCTCTTGGTATTTGTTCCCAATTTTCATGTGCTTAAATCCTAATCATCCTTCAGGATTCAGCACAGGCGTCACTGCCAGTTTGGGTAAGTTATTCCTTCTGTATACTCCTCGAGCACCCTGTCAGAGAACTCTTTACACTGTATGACAAACTTCTTGAGAACAAGGACAAGGAATACCTTTGTACATCCAGTACCTTGCATAGTATGTGAGTTCAATACATAAAACATATACAGTGCAATTACTAATGAACTTCTTAATTTAAATCAACTTCAGTGATGGGAAAACTCATCAGATGGGCTAACCAAGCTAATTCCTTTTTCTCTAGAGCCTGTGTTCCCACTCTCTATCTCCCTGCCCTGTGAGGATGCATTTGAGGAGGCATCCGTCTGTACGTGAGGAAGAGAGTCAGCATTAGAAACCACCAAGCTGGTTCTCTATTCTTCCATTTCCGGCCTCCAACTGTGGGAAAATAAATTTCTGTTATGTCACTCAGTCTGTGATATTTCATTATGGTGGCCTGAGCAGACTAATATAACTAATATGCTCTTATAAACTGCACTTCTGGCTGGAACCCATACTAGGATTTTAGTAAACAATTTTTTAAAGGATGAACTATGTTTACTTTGTTTACCAGAGCTTTATACTCAGAAAGTACCCAATACATATTTGAATGAATAAAATTTTTGAACACTTCTAAGTCATGAGGATTGGGAATAAAAAGATTTCCAAAGTTCCTTTCTTCAAAGAATTCACAGTCTAGGGGACAAAATTTAAAATAAACCAAAGGTCATAAAAAAATCTGGTAAGTGTTTAGGGGAACAGAAGGTAGAAAAGGAAGGAAATACTTTTATTAGGGTAGGTCAAATGTCAGAAAAGGATTAACTGATTAAGAAAGGGAAAATACATAGTGCTTTCTTCATAAAATGTAAAATAACCCAATTATAACACTAGGCAATGGAATCAGGCAGACAATTGATATTAAGGTCTACCACAGGGCTCTTGTATAGAATAAAGTTCTTCTATTCTTGTGTAGACTAACCAAACTGTTAGAAGATTATAACATTACTGAAGCAAGTATTTTTATCCTAACTAAATTTCCACTTCTCTTCCAAGTTCTTAAAATGTTTAAATATTACAAGTATTTTAAATATACCATTATCTTATCATATCATGAATCAAAATGTACAGCAAATATTAATTAGTTTCACTTTCAATAGCCAGTAGGAAAAAAATTACAATGAAAATTAAAGAAAGTTCCAGTTGGAAAACTGGGTAAATACTACTATAATATTAATCTTTGTAGCTAATATTCCTAACGATATTATAAAATCAAACCACCTCTCATTTTTCTTTGATAAGAAAATGCCTTTGAGAATTTTTTTGTTTTACATGATGAGTTGCACTAATTTTCAAAGTATTTAGCGTATAAAAATCTCTTATGCAAAAAAGTTTATTACTGAATTGTACTTAAGGCATAAGGACTCAGAACTAACAAATGTCAAGAAAAGAATCATTACTTGCCTGCATAGGTTTGGTAAGTGGATCCATTCTAACTAAATAAACTTCCAAGGTACGTTCCTTCTTCATGGGCAATGGAAGTGTCAAGTAACAGAAAGGATCAAATGTTACTGAAATCTTAGCACATTCCGGACAAACTAAGGTTGATTTAAAAAGGCCATGAAATATATCTACTATGATAGAATCATTTCTTTTTAAATGGTTTTCCCAGGCTTCTTCAGCAACTACCTATAATGAAAACAGACACATATTACACAGAGATATCACATTATTGTAACAATGTGACAATAATATGGTTAAATTTACCTTATCTGGTCTTCCATCAGCATCTTTTAATTGTATATATGGTTTTTTCCTAATTCTATTCAAATCCTCATGTAGTCCATCTAATAGGAAAGCTAATAGTTCTTGACAGTCCTGCTGCTGGTATCCAGAGAACTGAGGTGCAAAACGTCCTACCTGTGTCTGTAAGAAAAGCAAAACTATAAAATCAGTTCTAGGGGTTTAAAAAAATATATAGTCGATAATCCATATCTGTGAATTCATCTACTTCCTAAAATTTATTTGTAATCCTGAAATCAACCTATGGCACTTTAGCAGTAATTTGCAGATACGATAATTACATGTGGATAAATACACATAAATAATTACATGCTGCTAAGTCGCTTCAGTCATGTCTGACTCTGTATGACCCCATAGACGGCAGCCCACCAGGCTCCCCCGTCCCTGGGATTCTCTAGGCAAGAACACTGGAGTGGGTTGCCATTTCCTTCTCCAATGCATGAAAGTGAAAAGTGAAAGTGAAGTCGCTCAGTCGTGACCAACTCTTAGTGACCCCATGGACACTTAGAGCCCACCAGGCTCCTCTGTCCATGGGATTTTCCAGGCAAGAGTACTGGAGTGGGGTGCCATTGCCTTCTCTGAAATAATTACATATCTAAAAATTTTAATAATGGTTAACTAAGCTGTAAAATAGAAAAGAAACGTTGACCCAAGGAAAGGACAATGAGAAAATGTTGCAGTTTTGTACAAAGAATTGGGAAACACTAAAGACTTGCTCTTAGTGGAAGCAATTCCATGAACAGAGGAAGCCTGGTGGGCTACAGTTCATGGGGTTTCAAAGTGTCGAATGTGACTGAGCTCACACACACACAGAGACTTAAAATTCAGTAACATTTTTGGGTCACTTGAAAACTACAGTGCTCTCATTCAGCTTCCGTGTTTAAAGAGGATAAATCTCATAGAGACAAAAGGAATATTCATGCTCATATATAGTTTTTCTAGTCATTGCAGTGCTAAGTATTTTTTTGATGAGACTGAAAAGAAATGTAAAAGAAAAAAGTCAGGTATCAAAGACCTATTTACAATGTAATTTTAAATGAGGACATCTTATAAAATGAAAATAACTGGAATTATGGATAAAGGCCGAGGAATGATTTGTCTAAACCAGTTGGTCCAAAGTTTGCCAAGTTAAGGAACAAATGCAGGAGCTTTTCTGCTTTGTTGCTATTTATTTTTAAAGAACTAGCATATAGTCAATAAAATGTTGCCCAATTGATTTCCTATAAGAATATCATTTAAGTTGTATAAAAAGTGATTGAAAACTGCTGGGAAGAGCTCCTGAAGGAGGAAATGGCAACCCATTCCAGTATTCTTGCCTGGAGAATCTCATGGAGAGAGGAGCCTGGTGGGCTACAGTCCACGGGGTCGCCAAGAGTCAGACATGACTTAGTGACTAAACTACCACCATCACCATACTCAATATTTAGTGTTTGCTTTGCAGACACATTTCAGTAATTTTTCAGACTTATGACTCTCAAAATAAGAGTTCTTAGAGCTTAATGACATGCCCAAATTTAGTCTTTACATTTTTATATTTACATAGGTTTCTATAGATATGCTGTATTCTAAAACAATCTGCAAGTGTTCACTGCTGTCTGTTGTCATTTTGAACCATGCCTGCATTTCTCAACTTTTATTTATTTTCTTTGACATCTCCCCAAACTCTTTTTGGATATTTTAAACTAATTATCTATTCTGTACCCCACCCTGAAAATTTAATACTTTATTTGCTGCATATCTATTTATATGCTGAGTCCCTCTGGAGGGCCACAAACCATTGTAATAGCTATGATTCTTTGCTCTTTTCCCAAAGACTTCTGTCCTCTTGGGGGTAAAAAGGCCTTGATGAAAATGTATTTGAGATACTAACCTTAAAGGCTCTTGGTGTGACATAGCTGAACTTTCCAGACCACATTTGCTTGATCAATTCAGCATAAGATTTAGCTATTTCACCTCTCATTCCTAAAGGATTGTCAAAATTCAGTTCTTCTTGATACTTATCATTCAGGAAATATTCAGTAAGTGGAGGTGTATTGCTCAAACACTGCAAAAAAAAAAATATATTTTCAAGTAAAAGAAACCGTACATATTAAACATTAAAATGCAGAGACAAAGTGATTATATATATATATAGAAAAATTTACATTGATGGCCTCTTGCACTAATAAGTAACTGATCAAATAAACATTTAAATGATGTACTCAACTATTCATTTCCCAAATTTCAAGTCAATTATTTATAGCAAACAAAAATGCTAATATTTGTTGCTGCAAAACCTACATTAATTTTACCCACAGCAAACTACTGGTTAACTGGGAGAGAAGTCCAGAGTTTTTTTTCCTGGCAGAAATTATGGATTCTCTAACCATCCCAGGCATTTGCCAGTTAGCCTGCTGCTACTGCTGCTAAGTCACTTCAGTCGTGTCCGACTCTGTGTGACCCCAAAGACAGTAGCCCACGAGGCTCCCCCATCCCTGGGATTCTCCAGGCAAGAACACTGGAGTGGGTTGCCATTTCCTTCTCCAATGCATCAAAGTGAGAAGTGAAAGTGAAGTCGCTCAGTCGTGTCCGATTCTTAGCGACCCCATGGACTGCAGCCCACCAGGCTCCTCCATCCATGGGATTTTCCAGGCAAGAGTACTGGAGTGGGGTGCCATTGGCTTCTCTGCAATTAGCCTGAGTAGGAGCTAAAAACTGAGATGGAGCACAATCAAGAAATGAACTTTAAAGAGATATTTACTGCTTCCATTGTCAATTCAACATCATGAAAGAGCAGCCTTCTAAGTTTTCCTTTTGGGTCAATCATTTTCTAGAAGGGACAGTACAGATCAGCTGAGTCTGAGAAAACAAACTTCTATTATGTGAACTCTGGTCAACAGTATTCTTACTTCTTCCAGCTCTTATTTAACAATACAACAACCCAATTTTACTTTAAGGCATGGTTAAAATTATGAATAAGTTAATTCTCCAGCTCTGTTCCATTTTGAATAATTTAGAATCTAAACTAAAATAGACAGTTGAAGTACAGTTTTCCCACAATATTTTATCTCAAGCTAAAATAATTTTAAGTTGATAATGCTATATAATGTGACTTCATTTTGAACCCAATATTACTTTATCAATTAGATGTCTAGAGCCACTAAGTAGAATATGTAAAGACTGACACAGACATAAGAGTCACAGAGGTAACATTTTGGCTGGAGGAAGATATTTGTTTTGGAGTACAGTGACAAAATGCTTTAAGTGAAGCTACAGAGTCTTTGCATGTAAAGTAGTAGAAACCCATTCATAGGAGAGTTCAGAATTTATATTAATGGAAATTAAAGTTTTTCAAAGCTTGCTTACCACTCGTAACAACTAAGTTAAACAGTCTTGGTAACTATGAAAAATTAAGCCTGCTGAGTTTATGCTGATAACATGGATGTTATAAACTATATGTCATTTACTGTTTGGCTGAAACTTAAGCACATTCAATCTTAAAAATAAATCATGGTGTTATATTTTGTGTTTTCAATTAAAAATCAATTTCTGTGTACTCATGTAACCATGATATCTAATTTGGAATTTTCTGTCTGATAGAAATAATACTGTTCAAACTTATAGTCTGGCCCCAGCCTCAAGATAAGGGAGAACTTTATAATATGGAACTTGTTATTATACTATTTCAGACAGTGAAAACAGTATCAACAGTCAAAAAATGTTTGAGGTGGGCTACATAGGCTGTTATTTACATGTTATTTTCAACAGCAAAAAACTTTATGTAGAAAACAGGCAGGCTACAGTGTAAGATGCAATTAGGGAAGGATTTTTTTTTCTGTACTTTTGCTCCTAACTCCTTTTACATCTCAAACTTTCCTAATCTTACAGGTTTTCTCAGTTTCTTTTTTTTTTTTTATAATATATATTGGTTTTATACCCAGCTTGGAGGTAGGGGCCAGCAACCTAGAATACACCATCACTACCCAAGGCATAAATGCTATCACTCAATAGTATCATCTGATTTAGTACAAACGGGACCAACACTAAACTGTCAATGAAGCAAAGTGGAGATAAGATAGCATTTACAACAATTATAAATTAGTTTGTAAATCCTTATATTTGATCAGCTCAGGGTTATACTAAGAATGTATAATATTCTACTATTGTGTGCAACAATTATATAAAGAAGCTAATGTTTTACCAAACACTTCAAAGAATCAAGTTGTGCAAACATGAATAATTCTTGCAGTTTGCTTTTACTTATTCATAGTTATCCTTATCTTGCAAACAGCTTCCAACTATAATTGAAAAATGTTTAGTTTTCCATCCATAGTGATCTTCCTAAAATTTATCACTAAAATTTAAGACTTGATTATGTCACTTCCTTGCTACAAATCCTTTAATAGCAATTTCAGATTAAAATTTCAAATTCAGAAAGACAGAACCTATTAAAAACTCCCTGGTCCCTTTTTAACTTTCATTTAATCTACCATCTGTTTCGTAATAGGTCTCTACTTGGATTTTTAAAGAGAATAGTGCTTATTTTCATAGTGACTCATGCCAGTTTGAAACTAATTATAATTAACTAATAACATACTAAACAACAAAACACAATGGTTCAGTAAATAATTGCCTGCATTTCCTGTCAAGATATCATAACCAATATATTTATTAAAGATTTTTTTACATTTTTTTAAAATTAGGGGATAACTACTTTATAACATTGTATTAGCTTCTGCCATACATGAATCAGCCATAGGTACATAACCTATGTATCCTGAGATAAACCTTATTTTTGAATGTGAACTATTAATTCCTGAATAGTCCCCCCAAAGCATCTTATTTGTTAAAGGTAATGTTTTCAGGAACTCATGACCTTAATTTTTCTAAAAATTTGTACAAATACATACAAATACAGATATTCAATTGTTCTAATACACAGTCCATAATATTTTAAAAACTAAACTGATATCAGACTTTTCTTCCACCTCTTGAAAATACTGTACTTTTCTCCCTCACTTTGAAAATAATGGAGTCATTATATTCTTGGAATAATACAAAAACCAGTTATATATTAAAAGTTCTCTTTGGGCATCAATTTCAAGGTACAATTGGAATACAGCTCAAACAACTAAAATATTTTCATGTTCCAGGTGATATCAGTATTCAATGCCATCACTCTGGCAGAAAAGAAGCCTGTTTCTTAAATCTGCTCATAATACAATTGATTTGTAATTTAGGCAACTCATTACTTAATCATGAGGCTTTCTCAGAAACATGAATACCTTTGACAATTACTAGAAAATTTGATATTGGACTGGCTTCCATTAAGTGCAATATTTTAAAGAATAAATTTCATTAGTACAGTAATAAAAACTAGAACCAGAATTCTAAAGCATATCTCTCAAAGATTCTTCTAATATTAAAAAACACTACTTTCCTATCTGTTTGGAAGTGTTCCAAGATAATTCCTTTCCTAAGGCATATGAATTCCTATATATGTAGACATAGAAAATATCCTTATTAACTCATAAGATACTTTACTCCAATAACGTAATACAGACCAGAAATCATACAACATATGTTGTGCCTATATGTATATATCCCTTATTCTCAATACTTTCTAAACTGGAGAAAACAACAACCACTCACAAAACTTTCATCCATAACGTACATCATTTTTCTTATAAAAAACTGAGAATTTTAAAAAAAACAACAACAAAAAAATAATGCGTTTTAGTAAAAATTGTAATTCTATAATTGCATTAAACATACATTATTTGAAATATCATAAAAAAATAAAAAAACACACACACAAACTGAGAATATATATGAATGTATCATAAAAACAAAAAAGGACTATATAAACAATATTAGCATGTTATTTTTATGGCCACTTATGAGTTTTTTTGACATTCTACTAGTCATATGACA
Source organism: Redunca redunca (assembly GCA_006410935.1). Taxonomy (NCBI): domain Eukaryota; kingdom Metazoa; phylum Chordata; class Mammalia; order Artiodactyla; family Bovidae; genus Redunca; species Redunca redunca. The sequence continues at coordinate 1,249,899 of SJYQ01000360.1, read as the reverse complement.
TGCTGAGCTTCACCTCTATTAAGTTCATTTGATTTCAACAGCTTGACACTGACTAAATGCCAATACTTCCATAGTTTAAGAACTAGCTCTTACAATTCACCATCAAAAAACGAGGTCCAAATATAAAGTAATGTGACTAATCATAATACACATATCTTAAGCCATATTTTGTTTGTATTACAACTGTATCTAGAATCAGTCCTAATATTGCCTAGAATTTTGTCAAATACCATTTCAAAAGCAATAATCAGACTGAATAAAAAGATTCTGTATTAGTAGCTTCAATTTTTTTTTTCAGTTCTACCCCTGTTAACTGCTACCAACCCATCTCCCTCCACCCCCCCTCACGTGTGTGTGCTCAGTCGTGTAACCCCACAGACTGCAGCCTGCCAGGCTCCTCTGTCCATGGAATTTTCCAGGCAAGAATACTGGAGTGGGTTGCCATTTCCTTCTCCAGGGGTAGTTTCAATTCTTGATGCAAAAGAGAAAAAGTAGAAAAAACCTACATTAATTAACAGGCAAATGCACTTGTTAACTAGGCTAGATACTCATTTAAACTTTTTATGATCCCTAGGCAAGTTAATAGTGTGCAAAACTGACAAAATCATTTGAAGATCTAAGTATTAAAAACTAAATTTCATATTTAGTATATAGTATACTTTTGGCATTCATTAATTTAGCCTGTGTGACTCAGCATCTAACTGGAAGGTTCAGGATATAAGCTAGAAAAGATGTTGGTCCAGGAAGAATGATGAGGATGGTGTATTATGTGCAAACCAATCATTCTGTGAGCAAATGTATCTGTTCCTCAATGTAACTTTATACTTCTCTACTTGTGCTCACATATGCATTTAAAATCAAAATTGCATGTAAGAATGTGAATTCTTGCATGTGAATTTGAATTAGGGATCTTATGATATATTTCTTAAAGTATTAAGACAGCCTTAGCATGCACTCTTTCCCTTAGTATATTCTTCCCCTGTAAGAAATTCCTAATTATTCTTTAAAACTCATCTCAACATCTCAGTACCTCAAACAAAAACTAATGTTCCTTCTTCTGGACTAACTCTATTAACTTGAACTCTTACACTGTCTTTATCCTGAGAGCAGGGTCCATGTCCCATTCATTTTTGTAACAGCATCTAGCACAATGCCTGGCACATACCATAATAAAGGTGTGATGAACGAATTAAAATTTTATATGGTAAAGCAGTCCTTACAGAGACTGAGAACAGTGGGAAAACACTTGACTAAGGTCTGAACTGCAGCCTGCTATATAACTATAACCTGCTCAAAGCTCTACAAGTTAAAAAATAAAAGTCCAAACAATGCCTAGAGAGGGTTTCTTAATGAAGAAAAAGTAACTAATGTGAATACTATAAAAAATAACTATCAAGATAAATCCATATAAGTAAAAGATAAGTGTAAGGAAAATATATGGTAATATATTTTCATGAAGACTCTTTCCCTCAAATCAGCCTGGAACTAGTCATAATAATTCTTCAGAGAATTATTCTAAATAATCAAATTATCTCATCTACTGGACACTCTATATGGGTCAATGTATATAGACTTTTAACCACTGTCACCATGAAGAACTTTTTAAAAAAAAAATTGTATATAGTATTCAACTATTTTAAAAAGTGTTAATTATCTATGAAAAACTCTCTGGTTATACATTTCCACCTTTAACCCAACATGCTTATATATTATGTATCATGTATTATGTGAAGGCCGATTTTCTCTAATTATTTAAATTTCTTGGAAAGACTACAATGCTTTTTAAAAATAACTTTTCCTTAAACACACATGCAAAAACCCTATTGTTCTTATATTACTGTCAATAAGTTCTTCCATTAAATGTTCTGATCAGTAAGACTAATGTTTCTAGAATTCTCTGAAAAAGTGACTCATGTAAGAGTCTCAATTTTGTATTGCACTACAATCTTTCAGTTTTTTTAAAAAACTGACCAAGTGACATAAAGTTCTACTATATAACCAAATCTCAAGTCTATAATCAACATATTTTAGGAAATGAATAATTAATAGCCATCCCAATAACTTGTAATGAATCTGGAATTTCCCCAGTACCTGGAAAATAGTCAAAGTAATCCCCTTCAAAAAGAGAAAGTTGTCTTTTGTAATGCTGAATATGAACCACTCCCTTTCTGTTCAGGTGCTCCAGAAGCCCAATTTTCAAGTGATCATGTATGCTCACTATTTTAGTAAACCGGTAACTAGAACAGGAAAGAAAACAAACTTAATTTTTGATTACCTAAAGCCTTTGAGAATTGTGTAACTCATTCTGTAACTGTTCAAAATGTAATGCCACTCACAACTCTTAAAGTAGCTACACTTTCAAACTGACCAATGCTAAATATAGGAACCCAATCTAAAATGGAAATTATTTTCTTATGATTTAAAAAACTAAAACCTAAAGTAATCCATGGTTAAAGTAATCTTAGAATACCACCCAAAAAATTTTTCTGGATTTTAAGATTAGATGGATAAAGAATTTTCAGATTGTTTTTTTGTCATGACAACAGTATAAACATGAAAAGGTACTGTATAACTCCAAAGTATTCTATTAAAACTGGGATATTGGCTCTAATTATGAAAAAAGTAGTGGATAAGACAGAAAAGTATGATGTAGACTTTCCCAATGAAGAACTACAAATATAAGCCTGCCCCTTCACTATGGAGATTTGAAAAATGAGATTTTTAAGACACTTCATGTTTTATTTTTTGTTATTTTTCTCCTTAGAAAAGGAAAATCTCATTATATTTGAGGGATCAGTTTTGAAGTTTCTCTATATATTCTGGGGAAACAAATACAACTAAAGCCATGTTTTGCTGTACATTTCCATTCGCCAAGTTTTCTTTAAAGAACAAATTTGTGTATGTAAAATACAAGTGGATATAATTTTCTTTTTAGTTTTAAAAAACTTTAAGTATTTTTTTCCCTCTTCCACCTACTTAGTGAATAGAGAATTGGCATACACTCTACTTAAAATACTGGAATTTTACATAAAGCAATTTTAAAGGTAGCATTTTTAATTAGACAAAAATATTCTAACATTTTAACATTTACTATTAATCTGGCCACTATGCTTAGGACATGAAAAAATTAAACTTCATTTAAAATCTCTATCACCATTTTCTTCAAATTCTATGGAATCTATTTTTCACAGACTACTTGAATTTAATAAGAATTATTATGAAAACTTAGGAAGTATGACAACTAATAGGAAACCTTTTGGCTAGCAAAGAAATGTCAATGCCTCTTCCCCCTCACCTACAGGACTGAGAAAGAAGAATTCTGTCAGCAAGACTATACTGCTACTTGCAGTGAGTAACTCCTGTTAACTAGAACTGTCATGCTTAAAAGAACATGATTATATAAAACTAGTGATTTTTCACATTAAGAGCTAAAAGTAGAAACTGGATAGAAGATACCACAGAGATATATTTCAAAACTTTTGGGATAATGATTATATCAATAAGGATGCTACAAGCTTCAAGTAGTTGCATGATGTTTTAAAACTAATGGACTGCAACAGCAATTGTCAACAAAAATTTTTTTAAGAACAGGTTATATATTGAATGATTTTATGTTTAGATATTCAGTTTACTGAAAGCATTCTAAAGCTAAATGATTCTAATAACATTAGTAAATGTTAGTGCAAGTTGTATTTTAGAGTACTAAAGCTTATGAACTCAATTTTAATGTTTTGTAGCTTATCTCCTACTCTGTTTTAATAATTCAGAACTGGCTCACAATAAAATTAATGTCAACATTTTAAGCAAGGAGACTGTCAAAGGTTTTAAGAAGAAACAAACTTTTATAATTTTGTGTGTGTTCAGTCCCTCACAAACAATATTCAGTAAAGAAACATTTTTGAATAAATGAGCATTAAGAATTGTGTGAGCCATTCATCTTTTAGGTCTAGGCACATACAGAAAGGGATAGCAGAATTTTATTTTTAAAAAAAAGCTTCACTGACTTAGTACATTCTTTAAGAGAAGCACCAAGTCATATACTTCTCTGTATCGTTTTATGGCACTAGGAACGTAATTGACAATATTTAAGCTTAGTTGAAACAGAAGCTTAAGAACTATGTGATAACATCAACTATGAAGGTTTCTATTTTCATAATAAAAAATAAATTTACTTGATTAATCACTCAACAAATATTAAGAACAGAAAATCATTATTTTGAGAGTCTCCAGAAATATAATGATCTACAATGATGTTTTCATATCATTCACTGTGAAATCATCAAAGAAACAATTTGCGCAGTAGTGAGAGTATGTTCGGACAAGCTGTGATTAACATGGCGGCCCAATTCAAGTGCTGTCAAACTGGTTACATTGGCAGGTCTTTCTAAGAACTACATATATACATATATATTACATGTTATAATTCTTTTAAAAATTATTGTGCTCTTCGACACTTAGCTCCAGAAATACCATTAATGTGGTGCAGGTTAAGCAAGTATTTCAGGTACATTTTCCTAACTCAGTGTTTTTCAAACCATCTATGTGGAAGGACTAATATTTTTTAAAATTTTCAAATTGTCATAGACTGATACTTTATAAAGTTTATAAAATAAAAATAAACCACGAGAAAAATGAAATAAGAAACAACACACGGAAAACAAAGCCCCATTTTAAAATTATTAGGTTTAATAGAAATGAAATTACCCTAACTACTATAAAAGTTTTGGTTCACTTATACTTAATTTGTACAGTTATTTTATTGCTGACCAGCACAGTCTCATCCAAACACTGAGAAACACTATTGTAATGTACTGAACTATTATCTGCCATCGTATCAAACATTGGGGATATAAAAGAAAACCAAAGACAGTCACTAATTGCATGATTCTCACTGTGCATTAGTTATCTGTCCAGAAGAGACAGAGGAAAAGAGGTGTGTGTGCATGTGCGTGTGGGTGTCCATGAGCAAATATGTGGGTGTATGAAAGGCAATTAGGAAGGAGGCAACATTAAATATAAAGAGACCTCAGACTTAATAAATTATGAGAATCTTAACTTTTAGTTAAGGAGCTAGGTAGGGTCCAATTTGGATTTTATCCTTTAGGTGATACGAAATGAGTTTTAAGCAAGGAGGTATTTGCATTTAAAAACAATGACACTTTGTACTAAATGAATTAGAAGAGGATAAATGAACAAAAAGATGAGTTAGGAACAAAGAAATGAGTTAGATATATTTTCCAACAGTTTATTTAAAAGACACTCAAGTGTTAAAATACTGTACTGGCAGGACAGAAAAGGATAGATACAAGTGATATTTAAGAACAGTAGAATCAACAGATCCTGTGGTAAGTCAGGTTTTGACTTGGGTCACTGATTGCACCTATAAGGTAGTATACTGAATAAAAGCACTAAGCTTCTAGGAAATATGTTCAGTCACAGACATGCTGAGTTTGAGTTATCTGTAATATTATTTAGGCAGGGATGCCCATCTAATAGTTACATTTTGGAGGAAAACTCAGGAGGGAGAATTATGATGGAGACAGCTTTGGGATTTGTCAGTTATAAGCAGATGTCAACTAAAGCGGCTACAAAGAACCTAGTGAAACAGGAGTCAAGAATGACCTTACCAAATATAATTTTTGTGGAGTGGTATAATGGTCACAGTGATGATACTTCACTGTGATATGCCCAGTTGATACTTAAACAATGCTTGTTATGTGCCAAGTACTTCTTAAGGATTTTATCTCCATGTAACAGATAAAAAGTTTCTTATCCACGGTCATACAACTTGTAAATAATAGTACTAGGATTTGAAGCAGTCAAACTGCAAAATCCAAGCTTTTATCTACTGTGCTATGTTGCAGTCATGAGGATTACTGAATGGAATATGAGAAAGTAGGAAGAAAGCACAGACCATCCTTTTCAAGGTCAAGGATACTCCATCTTCCTCCTATCTCATTTTTTTAAAAAAAGACTTGACCATGTACATATGCTGAAAAGAAGACAGTGAAGAGGTGAGGTTAAAGGTATAGAACAAACAAGAAATGATTAATGGAACAAGTTTCAGGAAAGGTGAGAAAGGTCTCAGGAAGATGGTAGTATAATTATGATGATATAGATAGTCTGATATGGTATTCAATGAATACAAGAGGAATCATAAAGTATATATTAATATTAGGAATTTCCTTATGAACAGTAACATTCTGGTCAAGAACTTGTTTTTAATTTCTTTTAAGAACAGTTACTGAAAGCTTTCTCTTGGGCAAGGTACATGATGCTTAAAAAAGCCCTGGGCAATTACTGAAGAATTTACAAAAAATACCTTGATTTTATACCAAATCTATTTTAAAATATATGTATTCATTCATATATGCATAATAAATATGCATGTGTATGTATACTGGTATTTGTGTATGTGTGTTAGCCAATGACTCGGCTTATATTCAAAGCAAAATCTGTCTAAATGAACACAAATCTTTAATTACACATGAGACCTGATTATTAAGCAAAGAGTGATTTTCCAGTAAACCCTTCAAATTCAAATGAATGTCATCTTTGATGCAATTACTTTAGGAGACTATATGTTTGTTTCACTGATACTGTCACTGCTCAAGATATTTTAGGTACTTCTCTTTTTAGAGCTGATAGATGTATGAAAAAGCACTGTTATCTATACAGCATCCAGGAGGTATCAATATGTTTATTGAGTGTATGAGCAATGTGTTTTTTGCTATGATAAAGTAAGATTTCTGATGTAGGGATTTCTATGATAAAAAAAAAAGGGTGCTCATGTGAACAAGTATAAGCTCTAATATTATAGTTGTACCTCTGGCACGTCATTGCTATTTTTATTACCAGGTTAACCAAACATAAGTCTTAGTGAATAATGTACTCAATCAAATGAAATCAAGACCCAATTCAACTGTCACCTCCTTAGGGAAGCCTCACTTGATCTCTTCTCTTTGCTTCTAAAACAGTTGGCTATAATGCTTTCTATATCACATATTATATCTATTTATGTTTATCTTATTCCCTACATAATGAAATTCTAGAAGATAGGGACTATCTTTTTCAACTCTGTATTACCAATGTCTAGAACAACGCTTGGCACAGAGTAAGTCTCAATGTATGTTTATTGGATTAGCTAAATACATTAGCCACCCAAAACAAGAAGACTAGCCTAGCTGCTCCTAATTTCTTTGACCCCTTTTTCTTTCAACTCGAGATGAACCCAACTGTCTTACTGTATGAACCCAGCCATCTATTTTATGCACTATGTAGCTAAACACTGTTCGAGAGAATTTTAAGTGAATAAATTTATATCATTCTAAATTGATGGTCTTCAATCTCAAATGAGATCTCAGTATTGCTGAGCAATCTTATTTATGCATTCTCAGCTTATAATATGAGCTCATTCTTTTGGAAGTCATCACAAAATCTAGAAACTACTTGAATCCATAATCCCCTTCTTTTCTCTTGTTGCAACAGTAGTGTCTTTCCTCTACTCACATGTTAAACTGTAAGTCTTAGTCCTGGAATCTCTTTTTCACAGATGCCGTCTCTTTACAGATGCAATCATTTCCCTGATTTTAAAACCAACTACATTTCTCTGATAATGAGTGATGTTAAGCATCTTTTCAAAACCACAATAAGGTACCACTTCACACCAGTCAGAATGGCTGTGATCCAAAAGTCTGCAAGCAATAAATGCTGGAGAGGGTGTGGAAAAAAGGGAACCCTCCTACACTGTTGGTGGGAATGCAAACTAGTACAGCCACTATGGAGAACAGTGTGGTGATTCCTTAAAAAATTGCAAATAGAACTGCCTTATGACCCAGCAATCCCACTGCTGGGCATACACACCGAAGAAACCAGAATAGAAAGAGACACATGTACCCCAATGTTTATCGCAGCACTGTTTATAATAGCCAGGACATGGAAACAACCTAGATGTCCATCAGCAGATGAATGGATAAGAAAGCTGTGGTACATATACACAATGGAGTATTACTCAGCCATTAAAAAGAATACATTTGAATCAGTTCTAAGGAGATGGATGGAACTGAAGCCGATTATACAGAGTGAAGTAAACCAGAAAGAAAAACACCAATATAGTATACTAACGCATATATATGGAGTTTAGAAAGATGGTGATGATGACCCTGTATGTGAGACAGCAAAAGAAACTCAGATGTGTAGAGTGGACTTTTGGACTCTGGGGAAGAGAGAGAGGGAGAGGGTGGGATGAGATGGGAGAATGGCATTGAAACATGTATACTATCATGTAAGAAACGAATCACCAGTCTATGTCCAACGGAGGATGCAGGATGCTTGGGGCTGGTGCACGGGGATGACCCAGAGAGATGTTATGGGGTGGGAGGTGGGAAGGGGGTTCATGTTTGGGAACGCATGTATACCTGTGGTGGATTCATGTCAATGTATGGTAAAACCAATACAGTATTGTAAAGTAAAATAAAGTTAAAATAAAAATTAAAAAAAAAAAAGAAAGAAAAAAAAAAAAACCAACTACAAACAGCCACATTTTTATTTCCAGCCTAAGCCTGTGTCTGTATTCCATACTCTTAGAACATCCCTCTGTCTATGATGTATCAACTTGGATGTTTTATGGGCATGACAAACTGCATATGCCTAAAATTAACTCATAATCTTCTCCTTACTTCAAACCTACCTCCCCTGTGTCTCTTCTCCCATTGTTATCATTATGTCATCATTATGATGTACAAGCCAGAAGCCAGACACACACTTGTGATTTCCTTTACTTTTCATTACTTTGAATGCCGGCTACATGTCAGACACTGTTTGAGGTAGCAGGGCTATAGCAGTGACTAAAACAAAGTCCCCATGCTCACAGAGCATGAATTGGGAGTAGGGAGAGGCAAACAGACAAAAAAAAATCATATATATATATATATATATATATATATATATATATATAGAGAGAGAGAGAGAGAGAGAGAGAGAGAATGCAAATATCAGATGGTCATGCAATGGGAAGGGCAGTTACCACTGTATATAGAGCAAGAAGGGAAACATCTGTGGAGACCCCAAGCAGGAACATTTGTGGAATATGTGAGGGGGCTAAGTGAGGAGAGGGCAGAGTGAGCATGGAGGAAAGTGGTAGAAAATAAGATAGCAGGAGCCAGATCATACAGGACCTTATAGTCTCTTTTAAGAACTGTAGCTTTTGCTTGGTGAAATTAGAACACATTTAGTGATATGAACAAGGAGTAACAGGAATGTTTTAATTAAAAAAAAAAAAACAAACCACAAACCTATTTATTTGGCTGTGCTGGGTCTTAGTTGTAGCATGTGGGATAGTTCCCTGAACAGGGATTGATCCCAGGCCCCATGCATTGGGGGCATGGCATCCTAGCCTTTAGACCATCAGGAAAGGCCCTGCTTTAAGTTTAAAATGATCTCTGAAAGTTCATTTTTGAGGATGCTAAGGGTATAAGCAGAGAAATCAGTTAAAAGATAACTGCAGTAAACTAGATGAGATGATAGCTGCCTGGAACCTTTAATGCCTTTGTAATGCATTAAAATCCAAATTCCCCCTACATGATCTGGTCTTTGCCTATTTCTTTGAACTCATTTTATCACACCCCCCCNATTTTATCACCCCCCCCCCCCCCATTTTAAATATTATCCCACGGGTTACTCATCTTTGGTTCCTCAAACTTGCCTGCCTTAGGGGCTTTGCACATGCTGTTGCTCTGTCTGACATCAATTCTCACCTGCCTAACTAACAACTATTCTTTGGTCACCGTTCAAACATTACTTCTGGGGAGCATGACATCCAGTATAAATCAGATGCTCTCCCAGCTCTTGTAATACTCATTGTACCTTCCATGATTTTTTCTCTTTATGATGCTTATCACACTCACAATTTTATGTTTATACTCTATTAGACTAGGGCTTCCCTAGTAGCTCAGACAGTAAAGAATCTGCCTGCAATACAGAAGATCTGAATTTGATGCCTGGGTTGGGAAGGATCTCCTAGAGAAGGAAATGGCTACCCACTCCAGTATTACTGCCTAGAGAATTCCATGGATAGAGGAGCCTGGTGGGCTACAGTCCGAGGGATCACAAAGAGTCAAACACGACTAAGCAATGATCACTTTCCCCTACTAGACTACAATTCATGGAAATAGATTAGTACTGTTTTGTTCACCACAGCATAGTCAGTGTCTCCCAGAGTGAAAGGCACTTAGTGAGCCTTTGGTGAATATTTGTTGTGTAAATGAATGGATGTGCTAAGGCACTTCAGTTGTGTCTCTTTGAGACCTCATGGAGTGTAGCCCACCAGGCTCCTCTGCCCATGGGATTCTCCAGGCAAGAATACTGGAGTGGGTTGTCATTTTCTTCTCCAATGAATGGATGACTTAACACTTTTTATTTGAAAAAAATTATACAGCTTGATCCCCTACAATATTCTGGAGATAAAGCTCTGAATAACATTTTTTGAAAATCAACTTTATCATCAAAGGAAGAGAAATATCCATCAGTGATATTCAGAAGAATGAAAGCAATTCTAAAAGGAGTTCTTAAATTATTTCGAACACACCATCAAATATAATCTCCCAGGGAAAGTGTCTGAATCATAAAATAGTAATACTACCTTATGGAAACATTTTGTATTATGGGGACCATATATTTGGCATAAACATAAAAACATTTTTAATTTTATTTATTTATTTTTTATTTTATTTTTTTAAAACACTTTTTAATGGATNAATGGATGCACAACAATGTGAATAAACTTAATACCACTGAACTGTACACTTAAAGATAGTTGGAATGGTAAATGTTGCTATGTATATGCAACCACAATAAAATAAAAGATTTTAAAAGCACTTCTTACAAGTTGACTAATATAATTATGAAAGATACATTATCTCAGGATGTCTGAATTAAAACAGACATCCTAATGTCAGCCAGTTTTAACTCATTCATTAACTTGTCTTAGTGAATGACAAGTTACTTAAACTTTCCTTGCCTCAATTTCCTCTTCAGTGAAACAAGGATACCAGATGCCCTAACTCAAAGGTCTCTATGAAGGGAAAAGAACATGACGGTGATAGGAAAAACCACCTTTACTATGCAAAGAAGGGTACTGTTACTATCAGAGGTTGTAGGTTCACTACTGGGCTCTTAATATTTTAATATGAGTTTATGAGAATTAGTAATCTATTTTAAATACTATTATTAATTAAGCAATGGTTTTTAGTAACCAACTCACTCGCCAAGTATAGTTTAGAAATTATTGTAAAGAAGTGATTGGTAACACTAAGAAAAAGTTTCTATATAGATAGTACTAAAAAAAAAAAAAATAACTAAGCATCCATTATTGGCAAAGCAAAAACACTAATGAAGTTGATCACTGCTAACATGAATTACCACAAACTATTTTTACTCACAAACTGAAACAGAAAGATGATCTTAAGTGTGACAGTAGAAGAAGAAAAAATCAAATAAAGAGGGCCTCTTATACTTAATACAGCATAACATTAACTGACTAGAATTTAAATATATACATTAGGACAAACAGGCAAAAGATAAAAAGCCTTTAAGATGTATATAGCATGGCTTTCTCCTTTCTAAGGCTCTATCTGTCCAATAGCTTATATTTTTCCAGTGACTAATAATACCAATTTATAAAATTTAGAACATAAACCTGATATACTTTAGAATATTCCAATCATAATGTGTTGAGTGACATGCATATTTTTAATAAAGGAAAAAAAGTATTTTGGAAAAAGCTTTTGACATCAAGGAAATGAACTGTTTTTGATTGTTAGGTAATAACAAATAAATCTGAAACCATTTTTTGGTTTCTTGCTTCTTTACTATGCAAAGAAGGGTACTTTGGTAACTACTAAAATGGGGCAAGTTTTAGTAGTTACCATTATAAAGACTGACATTTCTTATGTTTCCAATTACAAGTACTTTAAATAATTATTAAAATCAATACAAGATAATTCAGTCTGATTATATTAATAACTGCTGCTATATGTTAGCACTCCAAGTAATTCCACCTTGTGAATGTAATGTAGAACAATTCTGTATTAAAATCAGGTGTTATTATCTACAACTCCTTGAAATAAGCCTTTCCCTTGTTATCTGTACTCATGTCATTTCGTATTCTAGAATTAGGGACTGACAAAACATAAGAAAATTTATATTAACAGAAACAGAAGAATTAATCCTAGAGAAATGTATATATTAATTTGGAAGAATGTGAAGAACAGACAAGATCACTGGTTACGAAAGGCTTATTTTCATGATCAGAAATCACCATTAGCCAACTTACACAGGTACAAGGCATTCGATCAGAGATACTGCTTCTGCCCCAGTTATGAAAACTAAATACTTACAGAATTATGCTATATATACTCTTTCCCCTAATAATCTGCCTGACAATTAAGGTTCTCTTTTTCCCAGTCCCCTTACTTTATCTATAAAGAGAAGAAATACGTCTCCCTTTCTCTAGTTCAAACAAGGGAGAAGTAAAAACATTGGCATCTGTGATAAGAAAGCGAATGGTTCTAATATAAGTAAGGTTGTTTCCATTTCTTTACCTTTATCAAAATGGAAAGATCTAGTTGAGTTGCCATTTGACAAGATGATTAAATATATTTTTGATGCTAGTCTGCCATGTAATTTTAGGCACACAGTATGGAAGGAGCTCAAATATATTGAGTTTAATTGCTTGGGTAAAAATCTGCCATAAGAATAATATTTTAATTTTTCATCAGCCACATTCTCAGTTTATCTGAGGTCATCATTTTCTTCAAAATCCTAAACTATTTAAAAAATTCTTATTTCTGTGGTTAGGTGTTTCATTTTTGTGATTGAAAGAAACTATGTTCATTTATTGAACCAAAAGTTTGGTTAATTTGAATAAAAATTAGAAAGTTTCATGTTAAATTGTGTTTCCAAGAATTTGTTACAATAAATGCAAAAGAAAGCTCAAGATAAGTATAGAAAAGCATTATACTTAGTTCTATTCAAAGCTATGAAGTACTCCAACACAGAAATAATAGCTTTAGTAGTGACTTTTTCACAGTTTTGCATTATATGAGAATCCAGTTTCTTAAAAGAATGTTATTTCTGTGTAATATTGCTCATTCTCTTTACTCATTTTATTACTCATTCTTTTTAATTACTTAAAAAAAAACTTTTCAACTTTCTATATTTTTTGGAAACTTTTTACATTCTTTGGAATTTACAGAATAACTTTTTACCTAACCCAACAGATCATAGCAAAAAGTTGACTTTAAAAACATTTGAAATTTCAACTGACATTTATGACAAAGGATAAAAAATAGGTCCTTATCATCTCTTTTTTAAAATTACTTCTTAGTGTCTATTTTAAGAAGCCCTATTACTTTCAAGTAGAGTTTGAAAACAACCATCTTACGCCATGCTGCTTTCCAGTGGAAAAGACCATATCACTCCCTTGCTTCAAATCCATCTGAAGAGTTGCTTCTTCCAGGAAGCCAATCATGAGCATCCTACGCCTTGACAATGAAAAAGACAAGGGTTGGAGTGCTCCTGAAATCTACTCAACTAATGCTAATTAAAATTACCTCCAAAAATGCAAATTTAAAAAACTAGACATTTTCTCAATGCAGTAGTATATTAAGGGCACTGAAAAACTACTTTGCTAACTCATTTTGCTACTGGAACACAGTGATGTATGCCTATAATCATAACTGCTAAGGAGGCTGAGGCCAGAGATTACCTGAACTCAAGAACTTTAAATTTCCTGCAGACTGATTATTCATGAAAAGTTCTATGCTGTTATATCCCTTGCTTAGTCAGTATGCCTAGGAGAGCTAAGTTAACAAAGCTCAGAAACGGAGATGATAAATAGTTATTGAAATAACTCTAAACAACAACAACAACAAAAATAAAGTATATTCAATTTTTCCTTCATTCACTAGGTCCAGACAAAGCAGAATAAGACTTGTAGGAAAGGAGAAAAAATACACACAGGGACTATGGATGGTAGAATTTTCTCAGTCACTCTGCTTAACTCCTTCAAATAAAAAAAAGATAAAAATAATATCAACCTAATGCCTATTCATTTATGATGTGCCAGTCACTATCCTAAGAACTTTATATTCATCAACTCACTTAATCCCCATAAAACTCCTAAGATAAGGGGACTATTGATATTATTTTCCTCACATGAGGAGAAAAATAAGTTGTAGAAATAACTTACACAGGGTAGCACAGCTAATTAGCAGGAGAGATGTTAAACTACTCCTTAGAGTCCTAGGATTCCTTGAGCATGCTCCTGGGGACATTAAGTGCCCAGACAGGACTCTGGGCACTTCAACCAACCAAAGCAACTTCACTCTATCTATTTAATTGCTGAGGATACAATGAAAGTTTTCACATTAATAATTCAAAAGAGATTTTCATGTTAAAAAGCAAAATATCTAAAAATTACAATATAAAGACTATAATCTTAATAGGTCAGGACCTATGTCTAAATGTATCTCACATGTTTGACATCTAGCAAATATTAACTAGATAAACAAACTATATGGCAGCACTGTACTCATCAGAAAAATTTAACACTTATCCATACCATTAAATCAGAGAAAATCTTGAGTATCAGCATTTTTAAACTGAAGAATAGCAATAATAATATTAAATAACACTCAAATTTGTGCTGCTTAGTTTTTAATCACAAATGATCAATTTCATTATCTCAAGGCTACTGATGGGTTAAGCATAACCTATGCTCACACAGAAAAAATAGCAATGCTTTTGCATCCATATTTTTAAAGATGTTATCAACAATTACACTGCTTGAAGTACTAATGTCCACTCATATCTTTTAGAATTACTGAATTAATAAGAGATTACAATTCAAATTATCAGTACAAAATTTATTTTATAATATTTATTGAAGTTAATGAACTCTTTCATTTCACAGAAGTTACAAGGAAACTTAAATGGTGAATTTTCTACCTCAAAGCTGACATCTAAAGCAATTAAAAATTATAGATGCTTTAAGAAAATAAAACTGAAGTACTAGCTTTTCTAATTCTGCGTGTGGATTAAAATTCAAAAGCAGCAAAAATTAAAACTAATTTTTTCTCTTCCCCAACTTGGAAAGTTTTATTTTAACGAGAGTAGTTCTGAAATTTCCATGAAAATTTTCTTTTATGATTATCAGAAAATTACAAACTATCACCCTAACAAATTTCATCCTCATGTCTGTATCTCAGTTGAAATGAAACAAAAGGTGAAATATACTAAACAGAAGTCAGCATTAGGCATACCAGTTTATTGTAATAAAACTGCTTTCAACAGAAGAATAAAGTAGTAAAATGAAGTTTTTACCTTAAATATATACACAAGGGAAGTTCAACAAATGCCAAATCTAGCTCAACATAGTTGATTAGTAGATTTCATTTTAACATTCAATTTTGAGAAACTGAGTTAACCATATGGAGACAACACTAAATAGACTATAACAAAGGCACAGGAAACGAGAATGTAATATTGCCTTAGAAGAAATTTAGTTTGAATGTTAGCCAGAGACTCTCTGGCATGAATGATTAGCATGAACACTAATTCTTGTTCTAATGGACTCAAATTTATGCTTATACAACTAAAATTTTTACAAAAATCCTATTCTTAATCCTTATGAAAAATCACCAAGATTGGTTTTCCATACTAGAATATTTAAAAAAAAAAAACAACAAAATCCAAAAGACCTCAAGATATCAAGCCTCCAGAATGAAAATAATTTTGGTAAGGTAAGGATAAGCAGTTGTATAAAAATTAATGTGATTGGTGATATGAGAAAGGGTTTTCTGATACTGATATAACCACTGTTTATATATATAAAACATTTTCCAGAGATGGTGCTAAATATGATTTTTCAGTGATTAGGTATAGTAGTCCAACAGATACAGAAACAAAATGACAATGTCTGCCCTGTCCCTATCTCAGAAAGCTCAGCACCCCATGCACTTTATTATCTAAATTAAACTGTCAGGATAACAGTAGTTTTGGCTTGTTCTTTTCAGATGAGTTACCTTTCTCTCTTCCGGAAAATAAAGACAAAATATTTTAAAATTAAATTGTCTAACTAGTGCTAGGATCCTAGAAAAAAAATTTGGATAAAGTGATTCACATTAAAGTATAAGCAGTATTACTCATGAAAGTAGGTTTAAAGGAAAAGTTTATTAAACCTACACAATATCTGCTTGAGCAGACAATTTACTGATTGGCTCACCTTTAAACCAAGATATCTGGAAAGTATCAATTTTACACACCCTAGTGTGTGTCTTAAAAAAGTTGTCAACTCCTGGTCAAGAGTTATGATGGCTAAATTCTAATTTTTCAAGAATGCTATAAAGACAATGGTTAATTTAGGAAATAAGTAGATTAATGAGAATGTACAAATTATTTAGAATTTTGAATGAAAAAGAGTCCTATACTTTTTTCAGATAGTCAAAAAGATCTCCAAGTATGTCCTTATCAATCTACATCTGTATCTTTGGAGGGTGCCTCCTGGGCACAGGAGATTCAGTATAAAAATCTGAATAGAGAACAGAATACTGTAGATTTAGAAATAAAATTCATAATTGGGGGGAAAAAAAGACTTGACAAATGTAGGTAAAATTCAAATATCAAAATAGTATACCATTATCTTGGGGTCTTTGAAACACAAAATTTTACTTTAAAAGGGAAATAAAATAACCAGCTCTAATTTTATGCACAGTGACAGTGATATTCAAGTATATATAGATCTTGTTACTTCTAAATCAAAGATATCAGTATTTCATAAGTAAAGTTGGAAGAAGGTACAGACAATAGGAAGAAAAAGGAAGCTCTATGGAAAGGGCAGTGATCTCTTATATCCCCAAATTGAAAGAGCATTAAGGGAAAGTGGTTTGTTAAAATGTATATACAAAATTTCATTAAATTAAAAAAATCTTAATTTCACATTAAGGTAAAAAAAAAAGATTTAAAAATAATTTTTCTTTTTTTTAGAGGTAGAACACTGGTGACCATAAAAGCATTTTCTGAGATTTCCACCCATGTCTTAAAAAACAAGAGACTTCATGTAAAGGAGAGATCTCATTAGTTTTATTTTTCTTCTCAGAAAGCCTAGGTTTTCTGATTGGAATTATATTTTCCCATGAATTTATATTTAATCTTCTACTATGTGATAATCAATCACATGCCACCTAACTGAGAAGCATAAGGTATTCTACTACCAGCATCAGAATGAATCAAATGTGCATTCTTCAAGCTTCCATGAAAACAGAAACTCTTCAAACATATTATATAATACTCAAGTTCTGACACGTAAAACCCAACTCTATTCTTCCTGTATTACTGATTTCCATAAAGCACAGGAGTTTCGCTTTGTTTGGAAAGACCTACCTGAAAAGCTGAGTTCATGAAACACGTATTTCCCAAATTACTTAGGCCACAGAGGCCTGGTTGTTCATTGTTTCTTCCAGGTTCTGAATAATCATAGTTCTTATAAGCGGTATAGGATGGGAGACAATAATTTGAGTTTTTCACACTGAAAGGAAAAACAAAAAATATTTTTCATAATGCACAATTATCATACAGTTATAATGAACAGAGTATTTTAAACCTATTTGAGATAGGTGGTCAGTTATTAATTTTTTTATAAAGTACTTAACTGAGGTACTTCTAACATGAACCTAAATCACAACAAACCCCTTAATTAATACATTCCTCAATCAACAAAATCACTGTATCATATACCACAACAACCAATACAAACCACATTATATTTTTCTACCCTTCATTAACTGAAGCAGCTACACAGCTTGCTCTGTTCTTCACTGCTCCAACAAATTTGAAAAATTCAGATTTTAAACACCACCCACAGCAATAAGTCATCTCATTTATGTCCCTTTTACATCTTGCTATTGTAATAGAGCGGGAACAAGAGAAACAGGAAGAGTTGTGCTTTAGTTACAGGTAAGAGCACAGATTTACAGGGCCTCTGTGACATCACTGTTCTGATGCACTGAAGATTCTGTTTACAGTATTCTATGCTAGATCAGCAAAATCTAGTATTCAAATGCAGAAAAAGTCTGGGATGATTAGGTATGCAAAACTGAAATGATTCTAAGCAAGTACATTTCAGTATTATTTTTACAGAAAGAATCTTCTAGCTTGTTAGATTAAAGCAGTTTATTTAACTAGATAAACACAACCTCAGGATAGATAATATGTACTATGATGAGTATAATATATAATAATCTTTAAAAAATGATGTAATATTCAACCTTTAGAGAATCAGAGTAATTTTACAAAGAAATAAGAAAATCAATAAACTAGACACCTTTTTTTTANCTACAATGGACAGTTTTTTTACATCTAATTAAAAATTTGTTTGTGGAAAATAATGGCTTCTTAATTTTTAATAGGTTATCTTATAAGCTATTTATGATGAATGCTTTGGATAAGCCTAAACAAGAATCAAGGTCATTTGCTAAAAACAAACAAAAGAACACACTATTACAAATAAACTTGGTAAATCAGTAACTCTGACAACCTCAATTGGCTACAATTTATTCCTGGTATTACTTTTTCAAAAACAGTTTTTACTTGTAATTTCAAATAACTTTCCATTGTAGCTTCTATACTCTTACTTTATAATTACAACAGTTTAAATGAACTGTACCTATTGCCTGTTCTAACAAAACCTTAAGTAAACATACATGCTCCAACACAAAACCCTATCAATCCATAATTATACACATAATGTTATACCATTAATATTTTTGTATTATCACAAATAAAAGATCAACTCTCATACTAAAAAACTGATCTACCCTAAACTTAAAAATAGCAGGGTCCAAAGCGGATTCATGTTGATGTGTGGCAGAACCAATACAATACTGTAAAGTAATTAGCCTCCAATTAAAATAAATAAATTTAAATACTGAAAAAAAAAAAACAACACAAAAGAAGTGCTTCATAGACTTGTAGCTATTTACTTGTTTTAAAGTTAAAGGGAAAAAAATGGGTTCAGGCATCTTTTGAAGATCACTAGCCTTATAATTTTTATTACCAGTAACTAAGTCCAAGGCATCTGTCAACAATTTAGTATATATTAACTTAATAACTGATTCTTGGCTCTAACTTCTAGGATATATAACAGAAAAACTGAATTGTGTTTTTCTTTCTTCCCTTTAAGAAGCGCTTAAAATCAAGGCCTGCCATACATTGCAAAAATAAAAGGTCTACATTTTCAACATGTTGAAACCAATATATATATATAATTGTTATATTTAATATATGTATGCTATATATATATCAGCTATAAAGTTATAATACAACAAGTCACAATACAGAGGGAAAGTATGCCAAATGCATGTTCATGCACATACACACACCCATATCCACACTCACAATCCAAGCAAATGAAAAGACTAAAAGCACACTTATAAGCTTATTCATATTCAGATACCCCCTACCCCCAACAACAAATGAATGTTGAAAACTCAACTTTTCTTTGTGGCAAGAGGATGGAGTTTGCTGGGACAGGGATTCCTATACTGAAAAAATGAATACAAAACTCATATGCAAAAGCAGTGTTTGGTTTTATCTTTTAAGATCTGAATACTTATAGGATATCTGTGTTTTAGTTTAAGTGACAAGATAAGAATAAACCTTGTCCAAAGATTGAGATACTAGTCTAGATGCTCAATGATAATAATGAAAACAAATTAAAAATATTTTAATACTGTCTTCATTGGTCACTTATAATCCACATCTTCTGTGCTCTTTAAATCAAATAAAGTCTGCTGAGGAAAATACCAAAGCCAGCAGCTCTTTAAACACTTCAGTAAAAAACATGGAAACCTAAGCCCGAAAGACAGTTTCTATACCTTTCATGATGACTTCTGCTATTTTTTCCTAAAGAGTGTAAGCTAGTCCTTATCCCATAGGGTTTGCTACTTTGCAAAAATAAATGAGTTTGCCAGGAATCTTAATAAGAATTTTAATACTATATTAGATTAATTATGTATTATAAATCTATCATCTTAAATGAATATACATTTAAAAGTTTATGCTTACTTTGCAGTTAATGAAATGATGCTTCCACCAAGTAACTTGTCAAAAGCCAGATCACTAGCTAGCTCTGGCAGTCGTTAGTTCCAGTTCCTTTTCATCGCTTAATCTCTTACACAAAGTCATTTCCATTGCAAATAAAAGAGTTTTAAATGAATTAACAGAAAAACAGAATGTGCTCTGATGTGGAAAGCCACGAGTTGAGACAATAAATACATTGAAGAGATTTATTTTTAAAGGCAGTCTTATAGCAAAACAAATGTAGCAAGACAGAAGAAAATGCAGCGAAAAGAAAGATTTTGGCATATATAATGAATATTATATGAATTAATAAGAAAGCTACAAGGAAAACAATATTCAGGCATCTGATTCTTCATAATATTAGTCTTTAATAAAAACTTAATCTTTATTAAACTTATATAATTCCAAGTACACTTTGTTATTACTATTATAACAAATATTCTTATTTCTAAAAATGAAAATTTTGTATCTTAATAATGTATCAGTTTAAAGCTTGAAATTGTAAATAAATGCCATATAAACTTCTATGTCAGAACTACTGGTTTTAACATGTACTTTCACTGGAGTATATAGCCACATACATGAAGTTTCATAAATGTACTTAATTTAACCCATTTTACATACTTTTAATTAGAGAAATCACGCTATTTCCATCTGAAGTCTTAAGCTGCTACTTATTTCCACAAGTTGAAAAGAAAGTCAAGAAGTAAATTTTATGTGAGATAATTGTTTAGGTAAAGATGACAGCATTAATTCAGGTTTTTTCAAATTAAAAAACTCTTCATTTTATAAATGTTTAAATTTTGTTCTTTACCTAAGAAAGGTAAGTTTTACTTTTAAGTAAAGTGGTACCAGCAACTATTTACTATTAAAATTTCCAATATGAAAGGACTATTTCAGTGTCTACACAAATATAAATAGCTAAAAACATAATCTAGTCATAGGAGTAGAAGAATCATTATCCATGTTCTAAATTTAAGAAACCACTCCCAATTCCCCTTTTTAATATTTTCTCCAGTCAGAAGTTTTGAAATCACATTGTACTGTCATATTTTACAATTAGAAGGAAATAAGACAAAAATAGAAGCACCAGACCACATGTACTAATATGGCTATTCTAGTCAAAATACAGTCCAAGTTCAATACAGTCCATAATATTGTTCAATACAATGTTAAAAAATCTCTCTCCGAAGAAAAACTATAAATACATGTACAGAATAACTAACATGTATAGAATAACTATAAATACATGGAACCAAATTCTTTTACAGTAAATGTGTGAGCCATCTGCAATCGGCAGAAACACAAAGAATATTTTATCTCATATGAGAAAATTACTTTTAATGAATTAAAAGATACCATGTAAAATACAAACCAGATTATAGGAGGATTCCTTTCACTCTTTTGCTTGAGAATAAACATTTTGAATAGAAGAGAACATACTACATTGGAATTTTGGATATCCAGTGTCTTCAATATTTCGCTATTATACTATAGTGTGCATATCTTGTTACTACTGAAATAAAGGAATAAATGTTTTAAATCTTGATACAGATAGCAAACTCTTTTCTAGAAAAGTTGGACTAACATTCCAACCACTCAAACAGAATCCTTACAAGAAAATATATCATCACTTCTTTTCCCAGTGCGATGGAGGTGGGGGGAAGTAGATGGAGTTGTTAATGGTTTTAATTTACCTATTTCTAGTTAGTGAATTTGAACATTTAAAATGTTTAATTCTTTTATTTTTACAGCCCAGCTACATCATTTACTCACTTTTCTAGCCATATAAAAAAATTCCTTGCTGGGTTTTATAAGCTTGCTATATTAAGAATATTTGCCCTTCATTGCCATTTCTGGCAAGAATTTTCTCCACTTATTTGCCTTTTAATTTTTATATATCTGACAATTAATACTTTTTATAGCAACCTTATTTTTCTAACAGCATTTCTTGGATAATCTTCCCATTCTCCATTAGTCTAGAATATTGATACTTTCTGATCACATTAAATTCTTTTGTATGTAAAGGTCTGTTTCTGAGTTGTCTTTTCTATTCCATTAATCTGGAGGCATATTACTGGGCCAGTACTTTGCTGTTTGAATTCATCTTTATAACAGGTTGTGATATTTAACAGGATTAATCATTTTCAATGTTTTTCCTTTCCAAAGTTGTTTTGGCTATTCTTATATATTTATAATCCAGATGTATGTTAAAATTGGAATCATTTTATCAAGGCCCACCCTCCATAAGAATTTTAAGGGAATATTAATTAAACGTATAAAGTCAATTAATGGTGCTTTTTAAAAGAGTATTTCACAAATAGTCTCAAGTATTTTTGAATTAATTTTCTAGAATAATCAGATGTCATTTATGAACTGGACAAGCAGTGTAAATATTTAATTACATAAACACTGTAAATCTAATATAGAAGTGACAATGTATACATCCAAGAAGTAAAAGGATGATAACCATCTCTGGATTAAAGTTCTTTCCATAATGGACTGGACTAATTATAGTTTTCTTTTTATCCTTTCCTATAAAACCATGTCAATTTTCAAGGCAATATATCCACGTCAGATGTTATTGTGAATACCAAGTGACTTTCAATCCTTTTTCTTATAGCAACATATTCAAAGGCACACACTGTCATGTAATTTTTATATATCCCAAGATTCTGAGTATTATTCATGGTAGAACAAAGGAATTGTTTCTCCAAGCTATTTAAGAAAAAGTAATTGCCTTTTTCATAAACAAGAATTTGTATACACTTTTCAATTTTACTGACTGTACCTTCCAACTGAATCACAGATACACACTTTTAAAAAAACACCATATGCTGTCTGTGATTACATGTCTAGTTCTAAAATGACATCTGAAATTCATACTCTTAAAAATTTGAATGATAACAAATTTCTATATATTCCAATAATTAGCATTTAGAATATAAAACTCTGAAAGTACTTTATTTCTCTTTTAGCAAATTACTGTAGTATATATATTAAATCAAGAAGTTTATACTTCTGCTTGCTTTCTTGTGAAGTTAACTCCTAGAAGAACTGACCAGTGATTTAAAAGAAAATCAATTTAATGCATTAAGACTTTTTTATTTTGAATTTTAGATACAAGAGATTTTTTGCAACCACAATAGGGTGATCAATTAAACAAAGAGTTTTTAAGATTCAGTGCTTACTTTCTGTTGTTGATGTTGTTATAATTATTTGATAGAGATGAAGGAGAGATCTTTGGTAAAGTTGAAAAATTGGATGCACCTGGGGACCTTTAAAAATATGAAAATGTCAAATTAGATAAAAAATGCTGAATTTTGAAATTAATTATGAAATAAAGAAAAGAACTAACAGATGACAATGTATGTAGTAAATGAATGCTGGAAAACAGATTTATGACAAAATCATCATCCCTTGGTTTTTAATTTCTGATGTATTCATTCATATAAAAAATAATAGTATATAAGGGAACTATTTTCAAAAGATTTATCAAATTAAATATAACACTCCGTATTATTCTCATAAATCTACTAATGCAATACACCCATTTCTGAGTTCAGGTAACCATTACTAATATTTTACAATCAATAATTTTCTTAAGTCAGTGGAATTAAAATACTAATTTTCAAAGGAAGCATGTTAAAGAAATCCACTTTGTGTCTCAGTAGGTACCGAGCATGCGTGCTCAGTTGCTCAGTCATGTCCAACTCTTACAACCCTATGGATTGTGGCTTTCTAGGTCCCTCTGGCCATGGGATTTTCCAGGCAAGAATACTGGCGTGAGCTGCCATTTCCTACTCCAGGGATCGTCCCAACCCAGGGATTAAACCCCCATCTCCTGCAATGGCGTGCGGATTCTTTACCACTGAGCCACCTGGGAAGCCCCCAGAGTATACCATGGCATTCTGATTATATACAACACAGATATCCAAGGATTTACCAATTTTAAAAGTGTAAGGCAAGAGGGATAAAAGAGCAAAGAGAATTCCAAACATAATCCCTGCAAAAACTGAACAGATATAAATCTGACTGCATACTACACACCTCACTAGTTCAGAATCTTTTTGGAGAAATCTCAATTACTAATGGCTTTTAATCAACAAATATGCTTTGAAGGCATGATTTATAATAAACAAATCCATGATATACAAACAATTTTAAAGTACTTAGAAGTTTCTGAAAGATTTAATTTTTCTTATAATTTTGTACACAAATTTAATTTACTAGGCAACATCTAGGCCACAGACTGTAGGGCCTTAAGAGTTAATACTTTAAGTCCAGTACGTTAGTCATCAGGAATTCTAAATTAGTGAGGCCTAAAGTGATTACTGTTTTAAAAATTATTTCATTTCTTTTACTCAGGTGACAATGAACAGCAAAACGGTCAATGAGCAGGAAAGTACATAATCTATAAAATTTACTTTTTGGTAATTTGAATTATGCAAAGTGGTGAGTAATAAAATTTCTTACATATAAAAATTTTATATAACTTTTGAAGTTTTAAGAAATTTTGGTAAAATTTTTTCATTTTAAAGGAGGATTTTTTGTTGTTGTTGACTAGATACAGATAAAATTATATCAAGTGGGACTTCTATTTAGCTGCCTTTCGACAGAAGACCCTTGCAAGATTTTATTTAACTGTACTAAGCTCAAAACAAAAAATACAGCCACCGAGTTTTAATATAAAACAATGTAGAAGACACACTTAAAATGCAATTTTAATATAAATACTAATATTTTAAGGTATTTATTAAAATGTTAATAGTAATAAAGAAGCATTCTGGCACTGTTTGCCTTCATTATAATAATGCTAAATTAGGGAAACAAACTAAAAACACTGAACCTAAGTTATAATGAATTAAGGAGGTTAATTTTTCAAAATGTGATCCATTTGACTACAATTTAATTCAACTCACTACAAGTTTTCAAGTATACAGAAAGAGAAATATTCCCTTAATTTTACTTTTATGAAAATAAGCATTTTCTAATAACATATATTTATTATATATTATATATGGCTAAGGTCACATATCATGTGAAATGCCTATACACACACACACACACACATATGTTTATATAAGTGAAAAAGTTGGCTTAAAAAGCTCAACATTCAGAAAACTAAGATCATGGCATCCAGTCCCATCACCTCATGGCAAATAGATGGAGAAACAGTGGCTGACTTTATTTTTCTGGGCTCCAAAATCACTGCAGATGGTGATTGTGGCCATGACATAAAACACACTTATTCCTTGGAAGGAAAGTTATGACAAACCTAGACAGCATATTAGAAAGCAGAGACATTACTTGGCCAACAAAGGTCTGTCTAGTCAAGGCTATGGTTTTTCCAGTGGTCATGTTTATGGATGTGAGAGTTGGATTATAAAGAAAGCTGAGTGCTGAAGAATTGATGCTTCTGAACTGTGGTGTTGGAAAAGACTCTTGAGAGTCCCTTGGATTGCAAGGATATCCAACCAGTCCATCCTAAAGGAGATCAGTCCTGGGTGTTCATTGGAAGGACTGATGTTGAAGCTGAAACTCCAATATTTTGGCCACCTGAAGTGAAGACCTGACTCATTTGAAAAGACCCTCATGCTGGGAAAGATTTAGGGCAGGAGGAGAAGGGGACGACAGAGGATGAAATGGTTGGATGGCATCACTGACTTGGTGGACATGGGTTTGAGTGGACTCCGGGAGTTGATGACGGACAGGGAGGCCTGGCGTGCTGTGGTTTATGGGGTTCGAAAGAGTCGGCCACAACTGAACTGAACTGAACTGATGGTATATATGTGCTGTGCTTAGTCGCTCAGCTGTGTCCGACTCTTTCGAACCCCATAGACTGTAGCCTGCCACGCTCCTCTGTCCATGGGGATCCTCTGGGCAAGAATGCTGGAGTGGGGTGCCACGCCCTTCTGCAGGGGATTTTCTGAACCCAGGGATTGAGTCCAGGTCCTCCACATTGCAGGCAGATTCTTTACCGTCTGACCCACCAGGGAAGCCCCAAAATAGTGGAATGGGTAGCCTATCCCTTTCTCCAGGGGAACCTCCTGACCCAGGAATCAAACCAGGCTCTTCTGCATTGCAGGCAGATTCACTACCAGCTAAGCTACCAGGGAAACCTATATGACGTTGGGGAGTGTGTGTGTGTGTCTCTGTGTGTGTGTGTGAAACGTTTTTTCTGCCCATCTGTCCGTTTTTACTATTCATTAGCAACTCTACTGCAAGACAGTATTGGATTTCTTGCCCTTGTTAAGTCTAGCAATATAAAGACAGACATAGTTCCTGATCTCAAATAGCTCATAATCAAACAGGAGAAATGACACAAGCAACCTACAAAACAGTGTAAGTTCTAAAACAAATTTTAAAATTATAACAAAGTCAAATTTTGTGGGTAGTACATGAAGTAATTTTAAAATGTGCACAGCTGGAAGGGTAGGTAGAAACTGGAAAATGAGAGTATTCTAGGTGGAAAGAATAGTATGTGAAAATGTGTGGAGCTACAGAAATCATGATGCATTAGGGAATTATCAATAAACTGAAAGAGTAGGAAGTATGCAGTGTTAGAAACAGAGGTTAGTAAGGTAGGTGTGATAATAAAGAACCTCTTTTGTCCTCTGAAGGAATCTGGATTTTATCCAATTGGGCTGTGGCTTGTTGAAAGATTTTAAGAGTATCAACATAGCTGATTTGTATTCTAGAAAGTTAACTCTTGAGGAACAGAAAGAGATTGAAGATTGGAAGAGCATTTAGGAGACTATAAGAACAACAAAGGTGAGAAGTAATAAAGGGGGACTAAGACAGTGGAGTGGGCACAGGTAACATGTCTTGGAGATTCAGAAAACAGTTCTCAAAGTGCAATCCATGGACACCGAGCAGGCTACAAGATCCTTTCCAGGCAGCAGTCCATGAGGTCAAAACTATTTTCACAAAAACACCAACATGTTATTTAAACATTATCTGACCTCCTTCACTGGGTAGATATTTGCACCAATAGTACAAAAACAATGGTAGGTAAAACTGCCCAGTGCCAAAGAGATTACAATGTGAATAATATCCCCCGAGTTGTGCAGTATGAAACATGCAAAAATAGGCAGGCAGCCCTGGAGAGGAAGAGAGCCAGCCAGTCAGAGGATTGGTCATAGTCCTGAAAAACTGGTATAATGGTTTCAAAATAAGAAAATTTCTGTACGAGATAGTTATTAAAAAGAAGTATTAAAGAGAGAGATCAAATAAATTAGGTTTTAAAAAAGCTCAATAAGGACTCTGCTAAATCCTGAATAGGTGATAAGGAACAGTAAGCACTGCCTTTTTAAAGAAGTTGGCAATCAAAGGGAGAAAAACTAAATGATATTCAGATGAAATTGATGGTCTTGTTTTTAAAGATCGGAGAGATTTGTTTATATCTATATGTTAGCTTGGAAAATGATACTGGAAAAGAAACAAAAGCACAAACTAATGTTAACTAGTGTCTACTATACGTGGGCAGTATGCAGGGCATTTATATACACAGGAGTTGACTTGATAATGAAGGAAAAGCAAGGTCAAGGAAACACTCAGATCCATTGGTAGAGAGCTTGCTCTTAAAGAGCACAGAGCTCAGAGCTGGATGGATGTGGTCCACAGGTAAATAGCAAAGTTTGATAAAACTTTTTAAATCCTGATACAGTCATTATTGTTAATAGTTAGATCACTTATCTACTGTGATTCCAACGTCTGACCTAGATTACACATAGCCCAATCTAGCTAGTATTTGTGGAATTAATTTAGGGGTTGATTAGTCAATCTGTGGATTATAGCCTGAACACTAACTCTTTCTTTGATATAATTTGGGAATCACACTGTTTATTAGCAACTTTGCACTAACAGCTTTCTAAAGAGATGAGTGGAAAAGAATGCTTAGAATATTATGCACAAACTAGATGCTAAGCCAGTTATCTAGCATTAAACTCATTTTGGCTAGTTAGGGCTAAGTGTAATATAAGACAGTGAATCGTCTCTTAACGAGACAGAAAAAAGTAAAACGGCACAGCTGAATTGATTTCATGAAGCGAGAAAATTAAACGTCACCTCTGACGAATGAATGCAGTAGTTTAATTCCCCTATTCCCAGTGTTTCAGCTAAAAGCCTATAATTCAAGGCCAAGTTGAAATTCTTACTTGAACAGAAAAACACAGCTTTACCTAAATATTCAACATACATGGAAATCTAATATATACTGAGCAATGAAAATATAAAGAACTTAAGTCTGAATACTGACATATCTAATTTAAAACTTTTATTTTCAAACATGACATAAAACCCAAATTTTTAAAAGTTAACATTAAAAAACAAAAATTATTAACAAAAACAAGACTGATCTTAACTTTCCCAATTTCTAACAATCATCCTAAACTAAGTTCTTAGAGAAAATAAAAATTTAAATCTCTTGAAAAATTAAGCACCTTTACTGCAGTGAGATACAGATTAGTTCAATTCAACAAGCATTTGCTCTGTGTCTCTGTGAGGCGGCTTGTTAAATACTTAAACAAAAGAGAACTTAAGAAAATTTACATATAAGATGCTTCACGTAACTTAATTTTTGCTTCTCATTTTGACTGCTCTAATGGTATCTGACAAAATATTCCACTTTAAAAAGTTACTTTTCTTTAACTATTATCACTCTCAACACCAAAACTGCAACTCAATTTTTTCTGTTGTCTTAACAGAAAAAATTTTCAAACACACTCATGTCCTCATGTACCCAGTATCAGTCATTCAGCTTCAAAAATTATTAACATTCTACCACTCTTTTTATTTATAAAGCCCTCAACTTCCACATTCATGTTTTTGCCGCACTATTTTAAATTTATAATTAACACCTGTAAATACTGCAGTATGTGTCCCCAGCAGTTTAAGAGATCTTTTGCGATACTACTGTCTGCCCCAATCTAATATTCAGTTCGTATTCACATTTTTTCCCCTAACTGTGTCAAAAATTGAATTAGTCTGAATTGGTATCTCAAAAATGTCCTTACCCTTGCAGATCAATTTTAGTAACTCCAAGAGCCCTTACCTTAACTCCAAGAGCAATTTCTGCTCCTATCAGCTAACTCCTCTGACTTCATGTTACTATGCCTATGTTTATTTTCCTTTCGTCCTGACTTTTTTATCTAGTCATACAGTTAACCTTGACTTATATGTATCACTGTAAATTGTTAAAACATTTGGAACAAACCACGGGATAAAGAAAGTACCCAATAATTTTTTGTGAGTACCTCTGAATCAAGCATCTAGTTGAGAACTGAATATGTAAGTTTCATTTATGCATGAAATATACTATCTAAATGTCGTAACTTCAATTTAATTTGGATACGACTTTTAAATACTAAATCTAACACTAACTAATAAGCTTGATTGTGACCATGCTCCCTTTGGTAAATCTTGGAGACACAGTACTAGATTATACATTATCTTGCCACAACAGAAAATAGGTAGTGTTTACACAAAGATTAAATAATCAATGTGCATTTTCAGAATTCAAAGGAAAATCTGTATACACACTCAAGATCTTAATGAATATTAAATTTAGGAACTACAAAGTATAGTTATGGGAAGTGTGTGTTTATGTATCAATACAAGCACAGCATTTCCAAAAATGATCTGGAGTCTGGACCACTAAAACAGCCAGAAAAAATCAGTTTATTGGTAAATAACAATACACAAGAACTTCATTCCACCATTATGCTGCCTTTATCATTAGGTAACAAATAGCTAGGAAAGGATGTATATATTTAAATAATAAATATATTTATATATAATTTTCTCTCTCTCCAGGAATAATGCCTTTCCAACAAAGAACCATCTTAGTTATTTTTCTTCTTTCAGTACATTTCATGATGAGTGATCTATATCAGGTGTTCCATTTTCTGACTAGGTATTCATCCCCTCTTTCCCTATACTCTATTTCTTATTCTCATCATGCTGTCTTCATTTGTCAAATACACTGAATCTCTCGTCTCCTTCTAATTTCTGCATAATTTAAATGCACTGCTTACAATTCCCTTTATTCTATAAGCTCTTTTTCCCCTTGGCCTCTATGACCAAACAAGAGTCACAATTTCCTGAATCTTCAGAATTATTCATTTTATTTCATCTTTGTGTCTTATATCATTACTTAGGGACGCTTTTTAAGGTTTAGTATACAGTTCTTTACATTTTAAATTAGATAATTCAGTAATATTTCTGACTTCCAGGAATGTAATTCCATTCCTGTAATTCTCATTACTTTCTAAGCTTTGGTTGCCCATAATAAGTGCATCCTATGCATTTCCATTACCTTAAACTTTTTAGTTTCAGAAAAAAATCATTCTATATTTCTTAAAAAATTTTTTATTGGAGTATAGTTAATTTACAATGTAGTGTTATTTTTCTTACTCAGACCAATGAGATGAATCATGAAAGAAAATTTATAAAGACTCAAAATGTCTTTAAAAATGACAACAAATTGCAGATTTTGGAATGTTACTCTAGATTTATGGTTCATAGGTGCATTTTAAATTGAAGATGTTATTAATTTGAAAAATATGAATTTTAACGACAAGGAATGAAAAACTTGTTCCTGAGCCATCTTCTCAACTCCTACAACCAAAATCACTCAATTCCTCACCTTTCAGTATTTGAACAAGGCTAAAATTGGTAACAAATTTGTATACTTTCATAGAAACTTTAAGAAAGCACTTTCTGTGAACTGTAATAACCATTGTTCTTTTAGTACCAAAGTAAAACTATCATAACCAAATCTACTAATGTTTCAAATAAGCAGAGGTTGTCTTGCTTGTAAATACTTAAAAAGTGTCTATTCAGGTTATTGTTAAAATGAAAACAATACTTTATCTCATAGGAGTTCCCCAGTACAAATTTTCAATTGAACAGGTCTATCCACCATTTCTGAATCCATTTATACAGTTAACCTTGCAATTACTATACATGCAAACTGGGCTCAATAAGTCTTTAAAAAGTCCTAAAGAAATATATGCTAGGCTTTTCCATCTATATTTAAACAGATACAAAATCAAAATAGCTGGTGTAAAAAAAACAAAAACAATTATTATAGTCACCTAGATATTTATTATTTATCCTAAATAAATAGTAGTATGCAGTGGTTTCATTTACAAAATGTTTCCTCTCTCCAAGCAGAGCATTCAGGGACATACCACTAAGATGAAGTTTATACTTAGTGCTCAGTCACCAACGTGGAATTCTGCTAATCAGAACACCACAAATGGCAGAGGGCCAACATCTGAGTTAAGAACTACTGGCTTAGTTTTCTATTTGATTTATTTTAGCCTGTCATGTCTTACCTGGTTGATTTTGGATTCTTCTCCAGATGTTTTCTAGCTTATGAAAACTGCCTCTTCAGTCATCAATGACCCTTACTTTTTTCAACAGATTCTTAATAACACATCTCTTGTCAGTATTTTTGAGCAATTACTGAAAACGTCTGAATTAAAACAACTTCTCATGCTACTTTTACAAGAATTTTTAGTTATTTTAGAAAAACAGCAAAATATGGATATTTTAATTTCTAAAACATTAGTACTGTCAAAAGCACTCTGAGACAATTATAGCTAAATGAAATCATACAGAAAAAAAGTAATAGTACAATTTAGTTAATTAATCAAGTTATACTGCTTCTAACTAAGGGATAAGGTGGTAACATTAAACAAATTTTCTGGAGAGTAAGCGGTAATCTATTGATTAGATTTCTCCTCTCTTTAGGAACACACAGGATTCTAGAATTATTCTACTTTAATTTTTTTAAAAATATAAGCTGCAACTAGCTACACATCTCCAATTGAATAATTAGATTATCCACCCAATGACAACATTTTCGGAAAGATAGTCAAATTTAACACAACAGAAAAAACATTTCAATGGTTGAAGCTTTCATAAAATATTATTAGAAAATAATGTGTTTTTGAGCAGTTTTAATAAATTAGATACTTAAGAACTAGATTAGAAATCCAAGTTCTAGAAAAAACTAAGCATCTCAATTTTTAAAAACTAAAGCATGAATATAAAGATGAAAAAATAAAATTATAAATTGATATCTAGCAGACAAATCTGAATAGATAAAAATAGAAAACTTCTGAGTAATTTTTAGGTAGGTTCTTAAGATTTCCAATTAGATTTTGGGTTGTCATATTTAATACATTTTATAAACAGGACTACATGTTTTAAACAAAATTATATTTATGCTTAATATGGCTTTTATATTTAGCAGTTCCTCAGGTGAGGATATACTATCTCCATTCTGACAGAAATGGGCCTAGTATGATTTTTAGGTCCTTCAGAACAGTTAGTTTTCAGTAGTATAGAAAAGTCAAGACAGTTAGATACTAACATGCTTTCTCTCAGTGTCTACTGTAGTGGTGTTCTTATATTTTCTTCTTCATAAGCAGCACCTAAAATTCAGATTCCTGAGTCCCCTCAAAAAGATTTATACTCGCTGGTCTGGTGGGGAGGAGTGTGGAAACTTCTGTCTATAGTGGTTCACACAATACACATTAAGAGACATTATCTATAGAATTTCTCAAAGTGTGACAGATCAACAGCATTAGAATCAGCTATGAGCTTATTATGAGAAATGCAAATTCACGAGCCCGACCCAGATCTACTGAATCAGAAACTCTTAATGATGGGGCTTAGGTTTTAAAAAACTCAGTAGGTGACTCTTCCTTTCATCACCATACTACAGCTTTTAATGATTTTTTTCCTTGGCTTTTGACACTCTAAGTAGGAAATATTTATGTGCTAAGCAGTATGAACACTGGACAGACCCCAGATTACTGGTGGCTATTAGAACTATCATCTCCATACCATGTGGAGGACCAATGGTTGTCTCCTGACAGATATGATGACAATTCTGTTACAGCTGTTCTATATTTTAATATCTTGAAGTTTCTTTTTTGAGGACCTTAAAATTACATGCCTTCTGCTACAGTTGAATCTGTCTAAGTCACATGTGGTTATAATGTAATAACTTCAATGAATACACAGAATTTCACTTTTTTTAAAAAAAGCTGGCATTTATCCAGAAAAAAGGAATTTGCATCTTTACTTCAATTGTAAATGATAATTCCTCAAACTTTTTTTCCCCATAATCTGTACGATTTTCCTCCACTTCAGGTGCATTCTCAATGTTCTTGAATATTATAAGTTTATATAGTATGTTCTATTCCAAGTTTACTTAAATGATACTAAGTTAAATTTCATTTTGTTTTTATTTTTTTCTCTCAACTGTATGTTTTAAAGTTTATTCAGTTTTAAAGATCTTATCACTGTTACTTCTACCTACGGCACTGGTTTTCCACAGTACATCACCATCATTTTCCTTATTCATTCTACCTGAAAAAGATATTTAGCGAGGCTGCCTTCAAATCCCCACTATCACAAACAATGCAGCTACAAAGACTGCATAATATATTCAGGGACCTGTGTAAAAAATTCCATTGAGTGCTGGGTCAGAGGCATTAAGCATTCCTAACCTAATTAAAATCTGACTGATTTATAGAATGGTACTAGTTTGTACTTGTACCATTAGTACCTAACTCATCTCCTACGACTCTACAAACACTTCTTACTAGCACCCTTTTAGCTTTTTGTCATTCTGATGGCTATTCGGTTTTATCTCATGCTTTAATTTTACAAGACAGTTTGTATACCACCTCACTACCTGTCAGCGCTTGGGCATCCCCTTTAAATTTTTTAATCTTTTATTTTTATATAAAGTTATTTGGTTTGTTTCCATTAATTCACAGCAGTTCTTTGCACAGTGTAGTATTATTCCCTTGTAGGTTTTAGATTTTCTAAAACCAACATTTGACTTTTAACTTTGTACACAGTTCCTTTAACAGAAATACTTAATGTAATCAAACACATTAATTTTCACACTATGTTCTGTGATCCCTCAGTCACAGATACTATCCAAATGATCTTACTAAATAAAGTGGGTTACTAATGTTATATATCATGGTCAGGAATCTATGGTGCACAAGCCATATACACATTTTTTTTTTAAACAAAGTTTTACTGCAACACACCACATCCATATGTTTACACAATGTTTACTGCTACTTTCAAGCTATATCAGCAGTTATAGTTGAGTCAGAGACCCTATGGCCTATAAAAATACTTATATGTTGTGTTGTGATAGTTGCTCAGTTGTGTCTTGAGTCTTTACGACCCCATGGACTAGAGCCTGCCAGGCTTCTCTGTCTATGGGGCTTCATCAAGGCAGGCAAGAACACTGGAGTGAGTTGCCATGCCCTCCTCCAGGGCATCTTCCCAACCCATGGATTGAACCCAGGTCCCCTGCATTTCAGGTGGATTCTTTAGCAATGGAGCCACTACAGAAGCCCAAGAAAGCTGGAGTGGGCAGCCTATGCCTTCTCCAGGGGAACTTTCCGACTCAGGAATTGAACCGGGGTCTAGTGCATTGCAGGTGGATTCTTTACCAGCTAAGCTAAAGAATATTGAACTACGGATATGGAAAACACCTGTTAATTTTTATAAATTAATTTTATGTAGTGTTGCTGAATTCTCTTAGTTCTAGTCTTCTGTCTTTGGATTTTATGAAGACAATATTATGATGTGCAAATAGTGTATTTTATTTAAAAATTTCTAATCTTATTTAGTTTGGGTTCAAAATTTTTCAATTACATGTTTGCTACAGATTTTAGACTTATAGGCTTAATCAAGTTAGGACAATTCCCTTTTATTCTTAGTTTTTTGAGAGTCTTTTCATATACTAGATGCTAATTAAATATTTTTGTATTTTTAATACAATAATATTAAGTAATAAACTATCATTTGGCAATTTATGACATACTGCTATATTGTATTTCTCACATTTTACAGTGACTGAATAAAACTTTTCATGTTTTAATATTTGGGTTTCCTATAAAACTGGGTGATTCAGTGAAGAATGGGACTCAACTGTACTTCTGCATGTATCTCTGGTATAGTACCTTCACCTACCAATATTTACTACATGTGTACAGTGTGTAAAGTATTATATAATAATGTTTTCCCTTACAAAACCAAGTAACTATAGTTGTTTAAATAAAACTGGTACTGTGCTAGCAGCTAGGAATGAAGATAACAAAAGAAAATATTAATATGTAGTGTTATCTCTTAGGTGAGTATCAGTAATTTTAAATTGAAAAGGTCTCTAAGTCTTTGAAATTCACGGGGCTTTTATATTAACCCAGGAGCAATTCTGTAACCTCAAAAGTTATTTAAAGCTGTAACAAGTATACTACTATCTAAAGATAAGCTAGAAAAAAAAAAGTAGCTCTGATATCTAAACACTAAATGTGAATATTCACAAAGAAAATATTTCTAACTTCTAAAAACTAAATGCATCAAGAAATCTACATGATTCTACCATGTGTTTTTTAATATCTCCCTAAAATAATTTCTACTCTTGTATTACATCCAACTAAGTGGGGTAAAAATAAAATGTAATTAATATACTTGGGCATATTCCACAAAAAATTTAAATAAACTTCACAGAAGATAAAAAGGATGGAGAATAACTTACTAAAGGTATATTTTAGCTCTGAAGGAAATTAAGTGGCAGGCTGTTCTCTTTCATTAGCCAGGTTGGTTAACAACGACTAAATTATCATAAATTTAAGAACCGTTATTTTAAGGATTTCAAAACACAAATTCACAATCTTTCATCAGAAAATCTGAAATTCCAAAAGCTTTTAAAATTTAAAAAATTCTCCATGATTCCCTTAAGGGCAATCTAACCTGAACTGATATGAGCTATTTATACTTCTTAGTTATCCTAGTCGGTGTGAATACTTAATGAATACTAATGTGCTTAACTATGAGAATCTCTCTGGACGTTACAGGAATAGTAAAATATTAAGTGGCACATATGACACATTACTTCTCAGAGAAAACGTCTACAAAGTCAAAATATTGAAATACAACTAGCCCTAAGTGTTTTTGATAATGAAATGTGGATCTGAAAATCCTAAAACCAGTAAAAATACTTCCTGCCATGCAGCATGTTACCTTTTCACTCTGTTGACTGTTTCTGTTACTGTGTGGAAACTTTTTAGTTTGATGTAGTCCCTTTTGTCCATTATTGCTTTTGTTGCTAGTGCTTTTGCTGTCATATTCAATGTATCACTGCCAAGACCAATGTCATGCTTTATAGATTCAGGTCTTGTTTTTAAATCTTTAAACATATCTGATAAGAAGTTAATATTCAAAATATCAGTATATAAGAAACTCATTATAATTCAACAGCAAAACCCTCAAATAACCAGATTAACAAATGGGTCTAGGGCTTGTTTGAACAGACACTTCTGCAAAGGCGGCACACAAACAGGTAATAAGTATGTTAAAAAGATGCTCAATATCAGAAATTACTGGGAAATGCAAATCATACCACAATGAGATACCACTTCACACCTGTTAGGATGTTTATTAACAAAAGAACAAAAGAAAACAAGAGCCAGCAAGGATGTGGGGAAACTGGAACCCTTGTAAACTGCTGCAGTGTAAAATGGTATAGGCACTACAAAAATAGTAAGCAGGTTCCTCAAAAAATTAGAACTAGAACTATCACATGATCCAGAAATCTCACTTTTGGGTATACATACAAAGGAAATGAAATCAGCATCTTGAAGAGGTATCTGCACTCCTAAATTCATTGTAGTATAATTTAAAATAGCGCAGATGATGGAAACAACCTGAATGTTTGTTGATGGATAAATGGATAAAGATAACATACAATGGACTTTTATTCAGCCTTGAAAAAGGAATGAAATCATGCCATATTTGATAACATGGATGAACCTAAGGGACAGTATGCTTGGTGGTGGGTTAGTTGCTACGTTGTGTCTGATTCTTTGAGGTCCCATGATCTGTAGCCTCACCAGGCCTTCTCTGTACATGGGATTATCTAGGCAAGAATATTAGAGTGGGTTGCCATTTTCTTCTCTAGGGGATCTTCCCAACCCAGGAATCAAACCCATGTGTCCTGCACTGGCAGGCAGATTCTTTACCACTGAGCCACCAGAGAAGCCCTTGTTACTATTAAGCCCTGCAAAAAATGATCTCGTTCCTATAGACATCCAGCCCAATGGCTTTGTTAATAGCATGGATTGTATTTAAATGCAAAAATCAGAAGAATTGAAATTTTGCAGAGGATAATATAAGCAGCCTATACAATACAGAGATAATTGTATTTCACTTCATGAAAGCTATCAAAGACTGGATTTTTTTCAAGAAGCGATAAGCCCATATGACTGAGGATAATATGTTTGGTAAAGTAAGACAATTCACAGAAAGACAATACTGTGTGATTTCACTTATATGAGGCTATGCAAACTAGTCAAACTTATAGAAACAGAGAGTAGAATGGAGATTCCCAGGGGCTGAAGAAGGGAAAAATGAGGAATTACTGTTCAACAGGAACAGACTGCTACACGATGAATAAATTCTAGACATCTTCTGTAGAACAATGTACCTACAGTTAACAATACTGCAAGTACACACACTTAAAACTTTGTTAAGCGGGCAGACAGATATCAAGTTATGTTTTTTTACCATAATTAAAAAAATTTTAATAGAAGATTTCTAATTTTTTCATTGCTCATTTACCATCAAAATAAAACTCCTCTATCTCTACTTGTGCTTTTATACTCTATTTATTTAAATAAATAAAAAGTATTACTTTCACATCAGATTCATTTTGATAAAGAATATTCTTTTAACAGACACTTTAGAAAATCACAAAAAGCTTGAAAAATATTAAACAAAATGTTTAAATAGTGATTTGATTGTATTATGCACCATTACATTTGTAACATTTATACATTATTTTAAAAGAAATTAGTATTGGAAAGCTTTTAAATTACAGCATATTAATTTAAGCACAAATTTAGACAACTCCTATACTGAGAATAAAACACTAAAGTATTAAAAAGTTAAATGTATTTGCAATATATAATTATGTTCTTCTATCATTCTGTATTATCTGAAATCAAAGCTTCAAAATCATGTATTAAGCCATAAAAGGTGAGAGCACTTACTTAGGAGTAGACGGGCCCCTTGGCCATGTTCCATCTTCATTTTTCTGTTCTATCACTAATACCTGCAAATAAGACAATAAGAGTGTTTTTCCTTAACGCTGAAGTTAAAATAGCTTAAGAAGATTAGCTGTATATCCTAAATAACTAAAGTAACTCTGCAGTGACTTATAGGACACAGTAGACAAGGTGAGGAGGTATTTGCACTTTGATTTCAAAGTGGGTCAAGGGAGATAAAGAGACCTTGAATATAAGACATCGGCAATGACAGAAAGAAAGAAGGTAACAAACTACAAGAAAAATCATTGGTTCTATGACTTAAAGCATTAAAAAACTTTAAACTAAGTTGATAGAAGTTCTTTGAATTTGGGGAGTATGTTTTCTATTTGTTGCTTGTAAAAGTACTGTGCAAAAAATAGATGCTCAATAAATGGTTATAGCTGTTCTTAAACATACTTTTGTATGATCTCAGTTAACTATTGTTATGCAAATACTGAGGAACAGAGACAAAGACAGTTCCAAATTACAAATTATATATGATTTGTCTGGGGCTTTGATCTGAGAGAATAGCACTGAAACATGTATATTATCATATGTGAAACAGATCGCCAGTCTAGGTTCAATGCATGAGACAGGGTGCTCAGGGCTGGTGCACTGGAATGACCCTGAGGGATGGGATGGGGAGAGAGGTGAAAGGTTCAGGATGGGGAACACATGTAAACCCATGGCTGGTTCATGTCAATGTATGGCAAAAACCACTACAATATTGTAAAGTAATTAGCCTCCAATTTAAATAAATAAATTTAAAATAAAAAAAGAAATTTGTCCTTATTTACATTATCACTGTATAAATTAGAAAACCTTTTAAGATATAAATGATAGAACCATGTATGAGAATCAGACTGCAGTTCTCTATTGTGGCATAGTTAGGGTAGACACAAATCACCTCTAACAAATGAAAGCTACAGGCTGAGGTGAACTATATTTTAAAATAAAACCCCAGAATCTTTTTTCATTATCTTCCAATCTAAAAAAGGAGGCTCTCTTCTAGTTTTTAGTAGGGGTGAATCTGTGCAAACAAGAAAAACCAAAATAATAAACAAAAGAAATAAGTGATCTCTACAAGTTAGTATCTAAATTTCCACAGGAAAACTATAATATAGAAAACATGCCTGGAAGCAAATTCAAGGCATTAAAAATTTGCATATATTCTATACTATATTTTTATTAACTCTTTTAAAGTTGCAATTTTGTTACCTGTTCTATATATTCTTAGTAATATACTTCTTTATTGATAAAATAATTTAAAAACAAATTTTATTTGGAGGATAATTGCTTTACAATGTTGTGTTGGTTTCTGCAGTATAACAATGTGAATCAGTCATAAGAAGGGCACGTATGTAATATACTTAGTAATTTACTTTTGTGGACTGTATGTTTCAGGCAATTTCTAAGTTGGCATTTGGATATTAACCATGTAAAAATGTAAGCCTGATTCAGAACACATATACAAATGAAATATTGATTAAAAAAAATTCATGGAACCATGCTGTTGATAAAATATGCTAATTAAAACACTAATGTTATCTTTGTGTGCGGTGTGTTAGTTGCTCAGTCATGTCTGACCCTTTGCGACCAATGGACTGTATGTAGCCCACAAGGCTCTTCTGTCCATGGGATTTTCCAGGCAAGAATATTGGAGTGGGTTGCCATTTCCTCCTCCAGGGGATCTTCCTAACCCAGAAATTGAACTCACATCTCCTATGTCTCCTGTATTGCAAGCAGATTCTTTAGCCACTGAGCTATTGGGGAAGCCAAAGTTACCTTTAAAAAAGTTATGTGTAAAAAACTTAATTATTTCCTACAAACAAAAAGCAAATGTGAGGAACTTCTCTGACTGTCCACTGGTTAAGACTGCACACCCTTGGTGCATGTTTGATCCCTGGGTGGGGAACTAAGATCCTGCAAGCCATACAGCTTGACCAGAAAACAAAAAACAAACTCCCAAAATACACGTGAAGTATAGGTAATATATTAAGAATAGTGCACTGTATATCTGCCATCCTGATACCTCCCTGATCATACTCCTCTCCCTACCTACCACAGGCAGTTAACCATTATGCTCAATTTCTGGTTTAAGATGATATAGTCATATACTTACATAGTTTTACATGTTTATAAAATTGAGTTTGCTGAGTAATTTTTAACTTCTGAAGGAAAGATTTCCTGTGCTACAACTTATAACTGTACAGACATCTAAGTAAAAATTATACTTTATTAAAAAACATGTACACATAAATTTTGTCTCTAGCAGCACTTAAATTAGCTATAAAGCAAAAGAGTTTAGCTATAGAAAATGTCAAAGGTATATATTTAATATCTTTGCTTAGTTTGTTTTTTAAAGGAAGATCCTAAAGCTGAAGAATCAAAAAAATATTTAAGTTTAAGTTACAGTTAAAAAGTTTAACTGTAACCTTTAATCCCAAGCAGTATTTGTATTTTAAATTCCTTTTGTCTTTACAATTAATGTTGAATGCCATCAGAAATGCTAAAACTCATTTCCTTACTCAAATGTATCGTTTTCTGAATAAAATTTTCATCGTTCATGGTTAAAACCTTAACTCAAAATGAAAATATTTTTAAAAGATTTTAAGATTTAATTAAATTGAATATACACATACAAGAGAGGTGAAGACCATCTATTTTGAGAGGCAAACTCTTCAATAATGTATCTTTGTTTCATTTTTTAATGAGGATACTATTTCAGTAAGAAAAAAAAATTCTTTTAAATCTAAGATAGTGTTCAGTTCATTCATCATCATTCAGAAAATAACTGGTACAAAAGTCTAGACAATTTCAGGCATTTTCTCTGAACCATTTCTATTTCAAAAGATCAAATGTCTCTACAGATATTCTCTAAGAATGTTTACTAAGATATTTAGTCTTATTAAAATAATTGTCATCTTCATTCTGATAGATGCATTCCTATCGAGAATATTAAATTACTTAAATTCTCTAAGCCTCAGTCTAATATACATGACAAGGAGAATTATAGCCATTACACAGACTCAATTACTGAAAATATTTAAGAAATAATCCTACATATTTAAACTGTATTCCCTGGAGCTACCACATGGCCTGATGGATGA
This sequence comes from Redunca redunca, assembly GCA_006410935.1. Lineage (NCBI taxonomy): Eukaryota > Metazoa > Chordata > Mammalia > Artiodactyla > Bovidae > Redunca > Redunca redunca. Next base: position 1,208,519 of record SJYQ01000360.1, on the reverse strand, counting down.
TAACCTCTTTCTACTGGAAGAGAGAAAGAGGAGTTGGATGGATAAGGAAGGGAGTGTCGAGTAGCCAGTAGTTCCAAATGTCTCAATCAGCTTCAACTGGATAACTCCTTTTAATTGCAATACATATTAGATTTTGTAAGATTTTACTTAAGAATATAAGGGCTAAAATAAGTGTGAAAATCAGTTTTACAGCTCAGGACAATATTTGATTATAGTAGGAACAATTTCCATCACATATCAGTATCAATTTTAAATTAACACAGAACAAAGCAAAAACTTCCATATGTTGGAGCAGCAGGCTCTGTGTTAGGTATTAAAATATAGGTCCTATTTAGGACACAAAATCCAACCAAAACAAGGACTTCATAGTTTAGCCAGGGAGCTTAATATATAAATAACTGAAGTATACAGTGAATGATACAAGCTTCCCTGGTGGCTCAGACAATAAAGAATCCGCCTGCAATGTGAGAAACCTGGGTTCAATCCCTGGGTTGAGAAGATCCCCTGGAGGAGGGAATGGCAACCCACTCCAGGACTCTTGCCTGGAGAATCCCCATGGACAGAGGAGCCTGGCGGGCTACAGTCCATGGGGTCATAAAGAGTCGGACACGACTGATCAACTAAGCACAGCAAAGTATACAATGAATTATACAAGACATATATGTAAATCATTATGGAAGTCAAGGGAGAAATGTTTGCTCCAAAGTAAAAAAAACATTCTATGCCTCAGTTAGATACTGAGATAAACATATCATGAAAGGCTGAAGAAATGATCTGACATTGGAATTGGAAGAATGGATAATCTGATCTGGTTAGATTACATGATAGGATGGGAAGCTTCATTTCAATATTTGGATGTTTAAAAAGAATTTTATTTTGGATGAATACAGGGATTGGGGAGAAGGGTACAATGGGCAGATGAAATAACATATATCAAAGAACAAGAGAACGGAACACCATAATAGGCTTAAAGACTGTAAGTAGTTCAGTTAGGTTTTGTTAGGAATGCAAAGCAAAAGGCAAGATTAATCAAAAGATGCTGGAAGAATAAGGTAAAAGGATAAACCATGACTTGCATGCTATGTTAAGGTGCTGGGACTTTATTTTACAATTGTTAAAGAGCCAAGGAAGAATAGCGCAAAGGAAATAATAGGTTTACATTTTAGAAAGGGTATTCTGGCAGAAATATGGAAGGTTGAGAATGGACATGAAAAGACTGGAAGCAGAGGGATTTGTTAAAACATTACTGAAAGATAAGGGCTGGAAATGGAATAGAGATTAATTAGAGAGAGAGTTGGAAGGAAGAATTAGTAAGACTTGCTGATTGTGTCTAGAAATCTTCATTTCTCAACACATTATTTGTTTGGATTACATCATAAAGAAAGTCTTTCATTTGTTTGTTTTATGTCATAAAGAAAGACCAAACTGGGGGTTGACCCCTTCTAACAGGTATTGGCAAACTACAATTCACTTAGCTCACCGACTGCTTTTGAAAATAAAGTTTGTTGGAACATAGCCATATCCATTTTCTACATATTGTTTACCATTACTTTCTTGCTCTACAATGGCAAAGTTGTGGTCATGACAGGGATCATATACACTGCTGAAACAAAAATATTTATTACTTGATCCTTTACAAAAAGTATGTTGATCCCTTATTATATTAGTTATTTATCAATGGAAAATAATTTATTTTTAAAAAGTAGGTTATTCTCAAGCTCAAGGAGAAAAGAAGTTATAATTAGTGTATAATTAGTGACCAGCGGGGAGGAAATCAGAGATAGTGGAACCCATTGTAGAGTGTCAGGATAGCCATAAAGTTTATGAGTCTCAAAAGCTTCATATATAGTATGCTTAAAATACACAGTATTGCTAAACAATACCTGTCCTTGGTATAAACCAGCATCCTGAATGGTGCTGTCTGGTTTATTCAGTGGTTCAAATGTATTACTCATGTATTTGTTCCACAATCTGGTCTCCTTTTCATCTGGAATACTGAAGATTTTTCTTATTTCCTTTTCAATTGTATCTAGATATAAGGAGGAAAGATATGTAAATGTAATAAATATTTAATAATGTACACACAGAGATAAGTGCTCACTAGCATAAAAATCCTCAATTTAAAATACTGATTATAACAACAAGAGAAGATAAACAAATATGTAGGAAATATATAAAACAATCAAGTTTTTGAGACTGGGTATACTTTTTAGGAATAAAATGATAATTGTAACTCTGATAGATAATTACATGGGGAAATTAATATCTCAAAGGTAAGAGTTCAATAACATACTAAAATATAGTTTACATTATATAGGGTGCACTTTAACTTCTTACACATTATAAAATTAATATATTTTCTGATGATGTGTTGGTGTTAGAAATTAAAGTATGATTCAGAGATGCCACAGGATGAAATTTTGTTATAACAAAACCAATTTAAGAATAATTTATATTAAGCTGAATGTAATTTACAGTTTAAATAGTTAACTGAAATTTAATAGAATATGGAGACACACCAAAAAAGTGCCATCTTTGAAGAGAGGTTGGTCAAAAATCTCTTGATTCCAAGGTAAAACCAGGTATCTTCCTTATTTCTAAACCAATTACCTGAGTGGGAGAAGTCTTTTTTAAAAACCCAAAGCAGTTTATCTGCTGTAAAGTAAGATATAGGAGTATCTACATGTTTGAGAGTTATTAAGTTTTGGTACCATATTTAAATGAATCTTTAAAGTATTTTTAAACATTGTTAATAACTCACCTAACTTAGATTCAAGAAAATTACACTTAAAATATTTTATAACATATGAAGAAATATAAAATAGCTCTTTTAGAATGCTTGATGTTGGACAAAACATTATTTGTAAAATACTAAGTCTAACAATACATGCTCTCTTAAATAAAACCCACACCTATCCTACATAATTAAACTTAGTTCAACAGCACTGTTTATGTTCTACTTAGCTTCTAATGCTCTTTAACAGTCTTACAGTGAAAGTTTAATTAAGGCATTAATTACATAGTAAACATTAAAGTCTACTTCAAAACTTAAAGAAAACTAGCCAGAAGATTTAAAAATTACATTAAATAACTATAAGTATACTGTTAATACTGCTTTGTATTTTGGCAGCACTTATTTTTTAACTGAAGTGTAAATGTATATAAAAAATGCACAAATCGTCAGTATATAATGATGAACTTCCAAAGTGGATACACCCATGTAAGCAGTACAAAAAACGGAAAATTACCTAGGAAGGAGGCTACAGGAAGAAGCCAAGGAAGGGAGGTCATTTTAGTCTTTCTATAAAAATGGATACTTGTTTCCTGATTGAAGAAATAAATCTTGCTCATTGCAAAAATACATAAAATACAAATAAAATGTCCTTCTAGAGATAACCACTGTTCCCATTTTGATATTTTTTCTTCTAGGTATTTTTCCTATTAATATATACATATTTATATGCATAATATATACAAGTAATATGGAAATGTCCCCTTTGATTTTGAGAAGGGTAATGCAAAGGCCCTGAGATGGGGATGTATTTGGCATGTTTTAGAACACCAAGGTGCACCAATGTAGCTGAAGTGGAATTTTGTTGTTGTTCAGTTGCTAAGTTGTGTCTGACTCTTTGTGACTCTGTGGACTGTAGCCCACCAGGCTCCACTGTCTATGGATTTCCCAGGAAAGAATACTGGAGTGGACTGTCACTTCTCCAGGGAATCTTCCCCACCCAGGGATCGAACACAGATCTCCTGCATTGGTAGGCAGATTCTTTACCACTGAACTACTAGGGAAGCCTGAAGTGGAATGACCAAGATGAAAATATGACCGTCAAGGTACTAATTGTAGGATCATACAGAATTTAGGTAGTTATGAAAGCATTCTACTTTATCTGATTAAGGAGAGAAGTCACTGACGGGTTGTGAGTAGAGAAGTGGCATGATCCAACTGACATTTTAAATGCTCACTTTTGCTGCTAGTAAAGAACAAACTAAAGAATGTCAAGGATGGGAGACTAGGTACTATAGAAATCCAATCACGGTGATTAACAGTGGAAGCAACATTAAGCTGTCAGATTGAGGACAGATTCTAAGGAATGCTTAGAAGTTATGTTGCCAGATTATGCAGGTGAGAAATGCAAGGGAATCAGAATGATACCAAGGGTTTTAGCTTAAGCAATCAGAAGAGTGCAAGTGATGATCACTCAGACAGGGAAAAATAACAGAGTAGTAAGTTTTAGGGGGAAGAGGAAGAGCTTAGTTTCAGACACATTATCCTTAGATTTTCATCAGACACAGATGAAGATATGGAACGGCTGAAACTGGAATTAAGGGAGAATTTGGGTAGGAGATATAAGAAATCAATATATAGAAAGGATTAAAAGCCAGGGTAAAACATTAAGGAAAAGAAAGGAGATCCAAGGACTAAGCATATCACACTGATGTTCTGAGGTCAGAAATATGAAGAGCATCTTACAAATGACTTTGAGAAGTTGCAGCCAGTGAGAACTTGTGTGCTGGAGCCATCTGAAGAGAAAATATTTCTAGATGGAATTTTTGCTGGCATGCTAAGATATGCAGAGTACATCATGCAAAATGCTGGACTGGATGAAGCACAAGCTGGAATCAAGATTGCTGGGAGAAATATCAATAACCTCAGATAATGCCATCCTTATGGCAGAAAGTGAAGAACTAAAGAGCCTCTTGATGAAAGTGAAAGACGAGAGTGAAAAAGTTGGCTTAAACTCAACATTCAGAAAACTAAAATCATGGCATCAGGTCCCATCACTTCATGGCAAATAGATGGGGCAACAGTGCAAACAGTGAGAGACTTTATTTTCTTGGGCTCCAAAATCACTGTAGATGGTGACTGCAGCCATGAAATCAAAAGATGCTTGTTCCTTGGAAGAAAAGTTATAACCAAACTAGACAGCATATTAAAAAGCAGAGACATTACTTTGCCAACAAAGTTCCGTCTAGTCAAGGCTATGGTTTTTCCAGTAGTCATGTACAGATGTGAGAGTTGGACTATAAAGAGAGCTGAGCACCGAAGTATTGATGCTTTTGGACTGTGGTGTTGGAGAAGACTCTTGAGAGTCCCTTGGACTGCAAGGAGATCCAACCAGGCCATTCTAAAGGAAACCAGTCCTGAATATTCATTGGAAGGACTGATGCTGAAGATGAAACTCCAGCACTTTGGCCACCTGATGCAAAGAACTGACTCATTGGAAAACACCTTGATGCTGGGAAAGACTGAAGGTGGTAGGAGAAGGGACGACAGAGGATGAGAGAACTAACTGAATGGCATCACCAACTCGATGGACATGAGTTTGAGTAAGCTCTGGGAGCTGGTGATGGACAGGGAAGCCTAGCGTGCTGCAGTCCATCGGGTCACAAAGAGTTAGACATGACTAAGCAACTGAACTAAGACAATGAAGACTTCAACCACTGGATTTATTAATGTATAAGTAATTACAGATCATCACAGAAGTAGAATCAAGGGAGTGATAGGTCTGATCTAGTGAGTTTGAGAGACAATAGAAACAGAAGAAGTGGCAGTCAGAAAGCAGTTTGCTTAAAATGATATATGGCAAGTGTAGTTGTAGATAATGTCAGCCTAGGGTGTATTTATGGGAACTGGTGATTGAGTCTGAGTGCAGATCAAGATCACCAGAGTGAGAATGTCAAAGTATTGAGAAGATGTGCATATTTCTATATATATTAATCTGACAATATTAGGCAGTTAATGAAAAGGATAAAGAGATTAAAAAAGTATTAACACAGAAAACATAAATAAAATTACTGTGACAAACATTTCTTTTTTAAATAAGGTTAAGCAATTCTATTAATAAATTTTAAA
>SJYQ01000360.1:1145433-1196634 GCA_006410935.1 Redunca redunca | reverse complement strand
GTTCATTATTTGTTCATTTAGTAACTCCTTTATATTTATGTATATAAAGTATCCTATCTTATTTAAAAATGTTTGTGCTGAAAATAATCTTTAAAATGATGGCTATTAAGACTGTAACAGGAAGAAACAGGCTTATAAAATACAGGATACAAAGTTACATCTATCTAGTTACTATAACCATTAAAATATACATTTGAAATAAGACAGGTAAATTTTCAGAAATAACAGTTATGTTTCAGAATTAGAGATGACAGCTAAAGTGTTTTTTCTTAGGTGAATTATAATATTTTTCTACATTATAGATAAGGAGAAAGCACAAGATGAAAATCTATGCTTGGATTCTATTAATTCATGGCCACAAGAGGTCAAGTTTCTTTACTAAGTTAGTTAGGGAAATACAAGTTAAAGCTGAATTAAAATAAACATAATTTCCATTCGTTCACTTTGCTTTGAATACTAGTGGGCAATCTGACTAAAGTCATGAAATATACCTGATAAACCTAATGCAGTCCACTCTTTACAGTGGCTTATGAAAGAACTGACTTCAAGTGCCTACTTCTCCCCTCTTGGAAAGAGGAAGTAATTTCTAAAGAAATCTGTTACTTCAAAACAATTTGATAACACTGGGCCTAATGGACACATTTACTATTTTTGAGGAATTATACTCATTTTAGCAGCATTTACTAAGTACCTATGCTCAGTGTTAGAAATACACAATGAATTAGACCCAGACCTTGAAATCACGGTAACGACACCTAGTGGTAAAAAGACAGACAGACTAGTAGAAAAGTATAGTACAAATATGAAATCATAGGTGTTAATGTATAACACAAATCTTACTTGTGATATTCTATACAAACATTTCAGGATACTATAAAAACAAGAACATAAACTTAACCATAACAATATTATCACACCTAAAGTATTAAAATGAATACCTTAATATGAAATATCCATTAAATTAAAACCAATTAAAATAAAAATGATTTTTAATATCAATCCAATAAAGCCCATACACTGCAATTGAGAAGTCTCAAGTGTCTTTTAACCAAAAAATTCACCATCTATCTTTTTATTCTTGCAATTTTTAGTAAGACTACTTCATAGATTGTGAATTATAGTCTAATAAGATGCAGATAATATCTAATTGCCCCTCTTTTTATGAAGTTGGTGGTTCAGATGGCAAAGAATCTGCCTGCAACGTGGGAGACCCATGTTCAGTCCCTGGGTCAGGAAGATCCTCTAGAGAAGGCAATGGCAACCCATTCCAGTATTCTTGCCTGGAGAATCCCATGGACAGAGGAGCCTGGTGCGCTGTAGTCCATGAGGTCACAAACAGCCGGACACGACTGAGTGACTAAGCAGCAGCAGCAGACATGAATTAACCAGCACCTAGATCAGAGGTAGGGCTTCCCTGGTGACTCAGTGGTAAAGAACTCATTTGCCAATGAAGGAGACAAGGGTTCAATCCTTGGGTCGGGGAGATCCCCTGGAGAAGAAAACAGCAACCCACTCTAGTACTCTTCTCTGGGAAATCCCATTGACAGAGGAGACTGGAGGGCTACAGTCTACGGGGTTGCAAAAGAGTCAACAAAGCAACTAAACAACAGACCAGGGGTGGGCTGACTGATCCACAGGCTAAAACTGACCTTTTTTTTTGTAAATAACTTTACTGGAACACAGTTATTCCCATTTGTTTACCTATTACCAATGGCTGTTTTTGCACCCAGAACAGCAAAGATGAGTAGCTGCCAAAGTGAACATTTTGGCCCATAAAGTTGAAAAGATTTATTGTCTTTTACAGAGTAAGTTTGGTGACCCTTTGACCATTGACTCATTAGGTCTTCTTCAATTTTGCTCAGTAGTGTTTGGTAATTTTCATTGTAGAAAAGCAGTTTTTTTAAGTTTTATTTCTTAGTACTTTTATCTCTTCAGTTCAGTTCAGTTGCTCAGTCGTGTCCGACTCTTTGCGACCCCATGAATTGCAGCACACCAGGCCTCCCTGTCCATCACCAACTGCCAGAGTTCACTCAAACTCATGTCCATCGAGTCGGTGATGCCATCCAGCCATCTCATCGAAACATTATTTTAAAATTCAACTTTGTTGATAATATATAATTGGTTTTTCTACTAATATAGGTACCTTATATCCATGCCCCTTTGTGAAACTTAATTATTAATTTTAGTGGCTTATTTGGTAGAGCTTTTGGAATTTTAAACATATACAATGATGTCTTCTAAAACATTACAATTTTACTTCTTCATCTTCAATCTTTATTCTTTTAGTTCTTTTCCTCACATTACCAACTGGCTAAGACTTCTAATATAGTTATCCTTCTCTTGTCCATGATCTGAGAGGGACAGCTTTGAATACTTTACCAATAAGTATTCTCTGCAATAGCTTTTTATTTCTAGCTTTAAAAAAATCATAAATTGATACTGTCTTATCAAATGTATTTTCTGCATCTATTGAGATGGTTTTTCTACTTTATTCAGATAATACTAAAATTATAATAAGTGATTTTCAAAGTAAAATAAAAATTGTTTGAAAAAATCCATCCTGGCTATTTATTTTTAAACTTTTTATTTTGTATTGGAGTATAGCTAATTAACAATGTTGTGATAGTTTCAGGTGAACAGTGAAGGGACTCAGGTGGACATATACATGTATCCATTCTATTCCTGCAGCCTGGCCATTTTTAACTCTTTTTTTGCCCATTTCTGGCCTGGCTTGCTAATACTGTGTTATTAAATATTTGGTAGAATATTCACTGGTGATGTCTTCTGGATTTAACAGTCTTCTTTGTGAAAAGATGTTTAACGATTTAGCTTCTTTATTCAGACATGGCAATTGAGATTTTCTATTTCTCCACACTAGTGCATTCTTCTCTAGACATCTGTCCATTTCACCTAAATTTTCAAATTACATAAAACTGTTCAAAATCAATCTTTTAAAAATGTCTTTGGACTCTGCTATGGTATCCCCCTTTTCATTCCTAACACAGATGATTTGTGCCTATTTTCCTTTTATTCTTGATCAGTCTTCCCAGGACTCATCTTTATTTTACTAGTTAAATTACAATGTTCTTTATGAGTCAACTTTGGTCATTTAATGCATTTTTTTTTCTGTTTTATATCTACTTCATATTAGTTCTTGGTTAGTCTTAATTTCCTTTTCTTCTTGAGACAACAATCTTCCTTCTTTTGCAGTATTTACATTCAAAGAATGACTTTAGTCATTCTTTTATGCTGTATAGTTAGCAATCAGTTCAAAATATGGCTGATTTTACATGTTAATCTTCTATGACTGAAGAATTACTTAGAAGTACATTGTTTCATTTCTAGGTAGCTGCGAGATCATCTAGTTATCTTTTTGTTACTGACTTGTAAATTCCTTGAGAGACAGAAAATAACACTAATTTCTAGCATACAATACTGGAATTTGCTTGATGGCCCAGCATGTGTTAAAAAATATTTGTATCCTGCACTAAGTGCAGTGCACGTCAATTAGGTCACAGTGGTTAATCACATTCATATCTGCTTTCGAGCTTACTGCCAAGTCGCTTCAGTCGTGTCCAACTCTGTGCAACCCCACAGACGGCAGCCCACCAGGCTCTCCCGTCCCTGGGATTCTCCAGGCAAGAACACTGGAGTGGATTGTCATTTCCTTCTCCAATGCATCAAAGTGAAAAGTAAAAGTGAAGTAGCTCAGTCGTGTCCGACTAGTAGCTACCCTATGGACTCCAGCCTACCAGGCTCCTCTGTCCACGGGATTTTCCAGGCAAGAGTACTGAAGTGGGGTGCCATTGCCTTCTCCGGCCTTATTCATGTGTTATTGGCAGGCCTCTGTTCCTTTGCAGTTGTTGGCAGAGACTTCAGTTCCTCATCATGTAAGTCTTTCCATAGGCTGAATGCATGACATATGGCTTCATTCAAGGGGGACTGATCCAAGAGAGAGCAAGAGAGCACTCCCAAGTTAGAAGTGTCAGTATCTTTTATAAACTAATTTTGACAACATATAATACTATCACTTCTGCTGTATTTTACTAGTCACAGAGACCAAATCTGGGATGATGTAGATTACATAAGAGTATGAATAATGAGAGGTGGCAATAACCTGGGTGCAATCTTCAAGGCTATCTCCCACAGTACACCCTCTAGTACCAATAAAGTTATTGTCCCTGTCACCAACATGCAAAATACACTCCACCCCTGTAAAGCCCCCAACTGGTCTTATCCCATTATAGCATCAACTCAAAGTTCAGACACCTGTCATCTATATCTGATGAAGGTACAGATGAAGATCCTTGGGTATAAGTTCCTTAAGCATCTCGAGTATGGGTCTATGGATCTATGGGCCTGTGAATGGGAAGATAAACTTACTGCCCCACTTACACCCAAAATAAAATGGTGGGGAAGGCAGAAGGTAATCTCAGACAGATATTTCTGTTAAAGTGGGGAAATGAAGGGGTACAAAGAAGTAATTCATCTACAGAAATTCTGAAATCCACCTGAGCAAACACTGAAAGTTCCTTGATTAGGGCTCACTCTTGCCTTGACCTGAAAAAATGACTCTTCGTAACACCTGGTTCTGTTTTCTCAGTCACCTTCTTTCATGAAAATTAGCACACGTTTGCAGTTGAGTAAATTCTTAGTCTGATTCTTGCTTGTGTAAGTCTGGGAGGTCAAAGGCTTCTAAAATTTTATGCTGTCTCTGCAGTCCAAAATGGTTCTTGAAAACACTGTGGATCTTCACTGGATTTCACTGGAGTTTCACCCAGGAGGCAAAAGTCACAACCACAAGTGTTCTCTAGGTAAGTCCTTTCTACTCTGGGTTTTTATCGAGAAGGTTCAGGGACATCACCCTGAAGCTTCTTAGAAGCCCTACAGTCCTAAAACCCATATATTGAAAGGAAGTGCAAAGTACACCCTAAAATTCTTTAAAGGGCCTTTTTTTTTTCTTAAGTGTACTGTGAGGCACCACCTTCAACTTTTCTGAGGTCTTAACAAAGAAATTTTACAGTCACCACTTTAGGTTTCAACTTTAGACCATGCTTTCTTGAGAATGCCTTGAGTTTGATTTTTGCTTGGAAGCATTTCTTTGTTTCAGCATTGTTTGTCATCTGGAGAGGCTAATTTTCAAAACTAGAAAGTCTTGGCTCCTTTTTATTTAACAGTCCTTTCTTTAGCTTCTCTTTTCTCACATCTGACTAGAAGCAGAACAAGAAGAAACTCAGCAGTACTTTCAATGTTTTGGCAGATTATTAAGTTTATTAAGTGTATTTTTTACCTTTCAGTGACATGTTGTTAAAAGTTTCTTCCATCTTATGACAAAAATCACTGGGTTCCAAGAAGATTTTCCTCACTTTAAGAACTCACTGGCAGCCTCCTCAAAGTCTAAAACTCTACTACTAATTTATTCAGGGCACTTTAGGCTTTCATTAATACTCTTAAAATTCTCACAGCTTTTCCCCACTTCCCAGTCCCAAAGCTACCACCACATCTCAAGTTTCTGTTACCATAACACACAACTTCCAGGTACCAAAATCAGTATTAGCTACCTGTGTGTGTATGCTTATTTGCTCAGTCATGTCTGACTCTTTGTAACCCCATGGACGTAGCCCACCAGGCTTCTCTGTCCAAGGAATTTTCCAAAGAACACTAGACTGGGTTACCATTTCCTCCTCCAGGGAATCTTTCTGACCCAGGGATCAAACCCAGGGTCTCGTGTCTTCCAGCATTGGCAGGTGGATTCTCTACCACTGTGCCACCTGGGAAGCCCATATTAGCTACTTACTACTACATAATAAATTTCCCAAAGTTTTTATCAGCTTAGCAAAGCAAACAGTACCTCACATAGTTTCTGAGGGTCAAGAATCTAGGGCAGCTTAGCTGGGCTGGTCTGGCTTGGGGTTTCTCACAAGGTTGCTGTCAAGCTGTGGGCTGGGACCTCAACTATTCAAAGTTCAAATGAGACTGGAGGATTCACTTCCAAGCTCACTCAAATCATTGTTAGCAGATCTCCATTCTTCTCTACTAAGATCTACTGAGATCTTCAAAGATCTCAGTTCCTTAACATGTGAGCCCATCCATAGGCTGCCTGAGTGTGCAGGTGAATTTCTCAAATTGAGAAATGAGAGAGAGCAATAGGGTGTGTGCACCCAAGACATAAAGCCAAGGTGTCTTTTATAATTTAATCTTTTATTTTTAAAATTAAGAGCAATAACATATTAGTTTCAGGTGTGCAACACAATATTCAATGTATTCAATATTTGTATATATGGTGCAATGATCACCACAGTAAGTCTAGTTAACATTCATCACCTTACATAACTACGTTTCTTAACGATGAAAACTTTCAGTTCAGTTCAGTCACTCAGTCGTGTCCGACTCTTTGCGACCCCATGAATCGCAGCATGCCAGGCCTCCCTGTCCATCACCAACTCCCGGAGTTCACTCAAACTCATGTCCATCGAGTCAGCAATGCCATCCAGCCATCTCATCCTCTGTTGTCCCCTTCTCCTCCTGCCCCCAATCCCTCCCAGCATCAGAGTCTTTTCCAATGAGTCAACTCTTCGCATGAGGTGGCCAAAGTACTGGAGTTTCAGCTTCAGCATTATTCTTTCCAAAGAAATCCCAGGGCTGATCTCCTTCAGAATGGACTGGTTGGATCTCCTTTCAGTCCAAGGGACTCTTAAGAGTCTTCTTCAACACCACAGTTCAAAAGCATCAATTCTTCGGCACTCAGCCTTCTTCACAGTCCAACTCTCACATCCATCCATGATGACTGGAAAAACCATAGCCTTGACTAGACGGACCTTAGTTGGCAAAGTAATGTCTCTGCTTTTCAATATGCTATCTAGGTTGGTCATAACTTTCCTTCCAAGGAGTAAGCGTCTTTTAATTTCATGGCTGCAGTCACCATCTGCAGTGATTTGGGAGCCCAAACAAATAAAGTCTGACACTGTTTCCATTGTTTTCCCATCTATTTCCCGTGAAGTGATGGGACCGGATGCCATGATCTTCGTTTTCTGAATGTTGAGCTTTAAGCCAACTTTTTCACTCTCCTCTTTTACTTTTATCAAGAGGCTTTTTAGTTCCTCTTCACTTTCTGCCATAAGGGTGGTGTCATCTGCATATCTAAGGTGATTGATATTTCTCCCAGCAATCTTGATTCCAGCTTGTGTTTCTTCCAGTGCAGCATTTTTCATGATGTACTCTGCTTAAGTTAAAGAAGCAGGGTGACAATATACGGCCTTGACGTACTCCTGTTCCTATTTGGAACCAGTCTGTTGTTCCATGTCCAGTTCGAACTGTTGTTTCCTAACCTGCATACAGATTTTTCAAGAGGCAGGTCAGGTGATTTGGTATTCCCATTTCTCTCAGAATTTTCCACGGTTTATCGTGATCCACACAGTCAAAGGCTTTGGCATAGTCAATAAAGCAGAAATAGATGTTTTTCTGGAACTCTCTTGCTTTTTCCATGATCCAGGAGATGTTGGCAATTTGATCTCTGGTTCCTCTGCCTTTTCTAAAACCAGCTGAAGCCTGGCTTGGAGAATTTTGACCATTACTTTACTAGCATGTGAGATGAGTGCAATTGTGCGGTAGTCTGAGCATTCTTTGGCATTGACTTTCTTTGGAATTGGAATGAAAACTGACCTTTTCCAGTCCTGTGGCCACTGCTGAGTTTTCCACATTTGCTGGCATATTGAGTGCAGCACTTTCACAGCATCAACTTTCAGGATTTGAAAGAGCTCCACTGGAATTCCATCACCTCCACTAGCTTTGTTTGTAGTGATGCTTCGTAAGGCCCACTTGACTTCACATTCTAGGATGTCTGGCTCTAGGTGAGTGATCACAGCATCGTGATTATCCGGGTCACAAAGATCTTTTTTGTACAGTTCTTCTGTGTATTCTTGCTACCTCTTTTTAATATCTTCTGCTTCTGTTAGGTCCATACCATTTCTGTCCTTTATCGAGCCCATCTTTGCATGAGATGTTCCCTTGGGATCTCTAATTTTCTAGTCTTTCCCATTCTGTTGTTTTCCTCTATTTCTTTGCATTGATCACTGAGGAAGGCTTTCTTATCTCTTCTTGCTATTCTTTGGAACTCTGCATTCAGATGCTTATATCTTTCCTTTTCTCCTTTGCTTTTCGCCTCTCTTCTTTTCACAGCTATTTGTAAGGCCTCCCCAGACAGCCATTTTGCTTTTTTGCATTTCTTTTCCATAGTTCATCAGGTACTCTATCTATCAGATCTAGGCCCTTAAATCAATTTTCACTTCCACTGTATAATCATAAGGGATTTGATTTAGGTAAGTCTTAGCAATTTTCAAATATGCAATACAACATTTTTGACTATAGTCACCACGCTGTACAATATATTTCCATGACTTATAATTGTAAGTTTATACCTTCTACCTAAAATCTAATCTTGAAAGTGATATACTGTACTATGATTCTGCTATATGTCACTGGCCACAAAGACCAGTGTAATACAAAACCAGTACAGACCCTGGTTCAGTGTGGATGGGGACTATACAGTGCTGTGACTATGAAGAAGTAGAGATAATGGGGGTTGTCTTGGGGCAACTATCTGCTAATATTGTTATGTACATAATTTTATACACATTGATCCTCATAAGAAATTATTACTATTTTAAAGAGCCTACCTTAACACTCATTTATAGTATTTGCTTCTGCCAGTCAACATTTTTTCCTGTGTTTCCAAGCTTCCATACCGAGTAAATTTTCATTCTGAAGACAATTTTTATTTCCATCGGTGCAAATATGCTGGTAACAAATCCTATCAATTTATCTGAAAACAGCTTTTTTCACTATTATTCTTAAGGATGCTTTCCAAGGTTATAGAATTCAACATTAGTAGTTATTTTCTTTCAGTGTGTTGAAGATACGGCATTATTATTTTATTTTATTTTGGCTTTCTGTTGAGAAAGCATCTGTCTTACCCTTACTTTGAAGGTAATAAATCTTCTTTTCTGCCTATTACCAGGGATACCTTTGTTTTCTTAACAGTTTTACTGTGTATGATTTTGTCTGAATTTTTTCAGCTTGGGATTCATAGCATTTCTTTAACCTGTAGCATGCTTTGCATCATATTTGGAAAATTCTCAACTATTACTTCCAATATTACTTTTACCCCATACTGTCTTTCCTTTCCTTTGAGGAGACCACTTAAATCTATGTTATGCTTATTCACTGCATTCCACGTGTCCCTCTTTTTTCCTTATTTTCCACTCTTCAGCCTCTTTAAGCTTTAGTCTATTTTCTAATGGTATTATCAATTTACAGATTGTTTCTTTTTAGTCTAGTATTTCACCCAAATAACCACAGATATACAAACATGAACTGTTAATGTGTCAACTTTGTAACAGGTTTCAAATAAATCCAAATATGGTTTGGTCAAATAACAAGCACTTAATTCTTAACGTTTTCATATTAGTGTTCAGTTTTAGAATTACATTTGGTTCTTTTTAACTTTTTTTTTTAGAACGTAACAAGCACAATATCTTAAGGTTTCTAATACTTCTGTCATCTGGATTCCTCATGAATCTGTTGCCATTATCCATTGTTTCTCTTGGATTTTGGTTCCACTGTACTTCCTATTTGCCTGTTTTGTTTCTGGTTTTAAGCTGAATGCTTGATATTTTAAGTGAGACATTTTAGTGATGATCTGAGGCCTAGGAAGATGGTTAACTTTGTTTCTGCATGAGAGCAGGGATATTACCAATTCTAGATTTCTTAATGCTATCAGAAATTAGTAAAATTTGAAGCTGCGTTTCAGATTCTAAAAAACTAGTCAAGTCTATTCTTTCAAGTAAGTTCTACTGACATCAAGGGTCTGTTCTTTATGTGAGTCTACTGGGATCAGAAGCACAGCAAAAAGGGAAATTCCCAGACTTACTGATTCAAACTAAGATTGTAGCACCTGGTCCCCTCACTTCATGGCAAATAGATGGGGAAACAGTGTCAGACTTTATTTTTGGGGGGCTCCAAAATCACTGCAGATGGTGACTGCAGCCATGAGATTAAAAGACGCTTACTCCTTGGAAGGAAAGTTATGACCAACCTAGATAGCGTATTCAAAAGCAGAGACATTACTTTGGAACAAAGGTCCATCTAGTCAAAGCTATGGTTTTTCCACTAGTCATGTACAGATGTTAATGTTAGACTATAAAGAAAGCTGAGCACCAAAGAATTGATGCTTTTGTTTTTTTTTTTTTTTTTTTTAATCAATTGCCTTTATTATGTTACTATGAAATATCAGCTCTGCTNATTAGAAACAATCACAGAAAACTGAAAATCTTGTCTGATCTGAACTTAAATCTCACAGAAATCGTAAACCACCACCTACCAATCTGAAGATCCTGTTAAATAACTTCCACAATAATCAGTTTTTGTGACTGGGCATTAATTACTTAACTGAAATACTTCTAAGCATGCTATCATCAACATTAATGCCCTGTTCACGTTTACGAAATAAATGTGCTCCGTTTTCTCAAAAAGGTATAGAAAGTACAACGGAATCTCAGGCCTGACTTCGGATTTAAGTTACCAATCCGATTACCCAGATAAACTATTTAGCAGGATTTTGCACGTATGCCTATGTTAAAGCGAGTGTCTTGTTCAGCCTAGGGCTAGAAAACACTCCCCGAGAGTCAAGACCCTACAAGAAAGATTTACAGGTAGCCAATAATATTTAGAGGTCCATTTTAAAATTGGATGTCTCCGTGAGAATACTTACAGGGTACAAGACTGCAAGAGAGGTGGCTCTAGAAACGTACACCTTTCGCTGCACGGCTGAACCACCTGGAACTCTGCAGGCTCTCCTGCGGCTGGGCCACACTCCCATGCCCAAATGGGAAGAATCCCCTCCCGGCACAGAACTAAGCGCCACCGATTCTGATGTAGGATGTTTACCTTGCTGACTCTCCCATCAACAGCAGCTCGTTTCCGGGTACGGGCAACTGTAAACAAGAGCCTGTTTCCCGGGTCGAAAGCCTTCTCATCCCGTCTCACACCGGCCGGGGTGGGACGGAGAACCCCTCTCCCACCAACAGAACGGGGACTCCGTCGCGACGCCGCCTCAGAGCAAGGCGGAGGCCAGTTCAGCCGACGCTCCCACGGGCCCGGTCAAAGGTTCTGCGGGCCTGACCAAAGGTTTTACGGCTCGGCCGAGAGGCTGTGAGGCCGCCCGCACTTGCTCCCTCGCTCCTGGCACCCTGTCTTCCCTCAGAATTGATGCTTTTGAACTGTGGTGTTGGAGAAGACTCTTGAGAGTCCCTTGGACTGCAAGGAGATCCAACCATTCCATCCTAATGGAAATCAGTCCTGAATAGTCATTGGAAGGACTGATGCTGAAGTTGAAACTCCAATACTTTGGCCACCTGATGCGAAGAACTGACTCATTAGAAAAGACCCTGTTGCTGAGAAAGATTGAAGGCAGGAGGTGAAGGGGACGACAGATGGCTGCATGGCATCACCGACTCAATGGACGTGAGTCTTGAGTTAACTCCGGGAGTTGGCGATGGACAGGGAGGCCTGGTGTGCTGCAGCCCATGGGGTTGCAAATAGTCGGACACGACTAAGTGACTGAACTGAACTGATTTAAGTTTGAAGGAAGACATTTTAATAGGTACTCTAAATAGTTTAATACACACTAAAGTTTGAAAATTATTCTACAAGTGAAGCAAATTCCAACTGCCTCATTAAAAATAAATATATAACCTCCTAATAGACTTCTTGGGCTTCCCTGGTGGCTCAGATGGTAAACAATCTGCCTATGTTTGGGAGAATCCAGGTTAAATCCCTAGATTGGGAAGATCACCGGGAGAAGTGAATGGCTACCCATTCCAGTATTCTTATCTGGGAAACCCTAGGGATTGAGAAGCCTGGCAGGCTTCAGTTGGACACAACTTAGTGACTAAACAACAAGACTTCTTAAACTTTTTTTCCTTCTCCCTATATGAAGTCTTCATGATATTTATCTTCTTTAATTTGTTTATCAGACATAGAGTTCAAGAAATGCCAATAAGGCCTCTTTCAGGAAGAAATGTCAAAGGAGTTGTCAGCTGATCGGTTTACTATATGATATTCTACATTTATTAAGGAAAAAACATGTGTCATTAATGTTGAATTAATACAAGTTAACACATTTGAAGATATTCTAGACATAGGTTTTCCTTTACCCAGGAATAAAAGTCTTCTTCTAGAGAGTTTTACAGTTAAATATTTTATCCTTCAAATGGTCAAACACTCAGTTCTATAGGAACTATAGATAAAAACCATAGGCCATTATATATACACACACATATACGTGTGTGTGCTCAGGTGTGTCCAACTCTGCGACCCCATGGACTGCAGCCCTCAAGGTTCCTCTGTCCATGGAATTTTCTAGGCGAGATTACTGGAGTAATTATATATATTATATATATAATTTATTTATGGCTAGGATTCCTAGAAGAGATGAATCTTAACTTTAAATTGGCTATAAGACTGAGTGAAATTAAGGAACAAAACTAAATCAAAGGCATATTCACATTCTATTTAGAGAACAAAATTCAGTTCTATACCTAAACCACAGATATACAAATACAAACTGTTAATATATCAACTTTGTAGCATCAGTTTCAAATAAATCCAATTATGGTTTGGTCTAATAGAAGTTTATACCCTTGTGTTATATAATTGGCTTTTTAATCATTTTTATGTGGAAATAAAACCAGGTAAATAATTCTGTTCCACCTGACTACACTATGAAATACTTGTGTAAGGTTGACAGATCTACCTTAAGTGCTGGGTATTACTCTACTATTGCAATACTGACACTTTCATAAATGACTTTTCAGTTCCCTAAAATAAAGAAAATGGGTCATTTTTAATGTTTCTAGACTGTAATTATAAAGCTTAAAATCAGGATAAGAAAAACAACTGCATTTTCAAGTTTTAAGAAAATTTAAGTATGTAAACTCACATGGCTTTCTAAAAGATCCTGAACCTTGCTACCTCTGTCCTCATTTCCTCACCTATAAAATGGGGATAATAATACTTACCTTAGAAAGACTTTTCATGAGGATTAAATTAGTTAATGATGTATATGATGTGCTTATATCAGTGGCTAGCATATAATGCACCCTTCCTCTATGTGTGCTAGTGTACAGTAACAAATTGATGGTCTTTTTCTCCAAGACAATTGAGGCTTCATAAGTCATGGAAATTAACAACAAAATATGAACTGTTTAAGAAAAATATTTCTATTCATTTCTTAACATGTACCTTTCGTGCTATTGGTTCCTGACCTTCCATCAGTGTGTACCAGCTGACAAGTTTATTCCAGCCCTCAGTTGGCAACAGTATGTAATCCAATTCATCAATAAGGTGCTCCTTAAGTGACTGGGCATCGCCATCTACAAAAGAGAAAATAAAATCAATACAGAAAAAGAAGTAATACTACATAGCTCTAAATGCTGTGGTCAAACATACTACAAATTATGTAAATTCATGAAGACTAATTCAGGTATTTAAATAATGAGTTTTGAAAGAAGCTCTGAAGAGGTTCACAAACTTAAATCTAGGCATTTCAAAATAAACTGTTGCTTTACAAAGTTTCAGTATGTACCATTAATCAACCAACAGTGTTTTAAAAAGTAACTTTTCTATTATTTAACTCTTAAAGAAATACTAAACTGTTGGTCAGAGGATACCAATGAAGAGTGTTTCCCAAATATTTTGAGTATCAGAGATCTGTCACACAATAATAGTGATCACTCCAGCATTAGCTGATGAAGAACATTCAGAAACAAATCAATAACCTTCCCCAATGATACCAAAGCAGATGGGCTGAGGATCATGATGGAAATCACAAAAGAGTATTTCATTACTCCAGAGAGTCCACAATCTAGATTCCTCCACAGATCCAGAGTAGAGGTAGTTTTTCAGTTATGGTTCTAATTCTATGATCCATTTTCAAAATTCCAGTTGAACAGGGCAGGCCAGAGATCTAGAAGCAACATTGTGAGCTGTACCTATATCACAGTCCTAATCTGAGACTCACTGGTTATTATTTGGTCCTTCACTTGAATTTCCAAAGTGTAGAAAACAGTTTACTGAGTTATTCGTAAATAACTCAAAATATAAAAAGAAGATTTTCTCATTCTGAGTCAGCCCTGAATTAACAAACATGGGAAGCAAAATTGTTCCAGGCAGCATTTCAATGATAAAGTACTACTTTTAACTAGATACAACGATAAAAATCAAGAAGCAAGAGAAATGCTTTAAAAAAAATTATTACTGTATGTAGGATCAATCTATGGTTACAAAATCACACAAATCTTTGAGAAAAACTATGCTTCATATAGAACGGAAATGAGAAAACTCTGAATTTTATATGAACTTCAATAGCTGGTACAAAGTAAGTATTAATTTTAAAGCTCAGTTTAAAAATTCTTAGTTATAACTTTATTAAATTATTGATGAGATTGACTATTTGGAACAAATTTTCAGAACCCTCTGAAGTCATGTTATAGCAGATGATCATGTTATCTCAGTCAATTCTCAAAACAATCCTATAAGATGAATATCTATTTTAGATTAAAAAATACATTCAAAGAAATCAAGTAAATTGCCCAAAAAATTCATACAGAAAATTGCAGGTACAATGAAAGGTACCATTATGGAAAACACTTTTATTTCAGTTGATTTTCAAAACAATACTATGAAGTAGATAGCTCCATTTTACTTAGTAAATAGATTCAGGTATTGATTAACCTGCCCAAGCTCACATACAGAAAACTGTAGGCTAGACTCAAACATGTATATATTTACACTAATATCCATTTTCTTTCCACTATAATAGGCTGCTTCAAAATAAATATAGGGAAAGAAAAAAAGTTTAAAAATTAAGATGTCTATGTTATTCTCCACAATAATTCAAGAGTCTGGGTAAATGATTTTATTACATAACAGAATCAAACAGTAATTTACATCTAGTTGTTGTTTAGTCACTAAGTTGTATCCAACTCTTTTCCAACCCCATGAACAGCAGCCCGCCAGGCTTCTCTGTCCATGAGATTTCCCAGGCAAGAATACTGAAGTGGGATGGCATTTCCCCCTCCAGGGAATCTTCTCGACCCAGGGATTAAATCCATGTCTCCCACACCGGCAGACAGATTCTTTACCACTAAGCCACCTGGGAAGCCCTACAGTGGATAAAATAAAATGATCAATTTTTGAATCATTTTTAAGGGAGGAAGAATAACCCTAAACACAGAACCTCTCATTTTTGTTACTTCTGTGTTTTTGATATAAAATTGATATCAGAACTGCTGAGATTTAAAGGGTAAAATTTGTTGTTGTGACACAGCAATACAAGTGTGAAATCACCATTACCAAAACGATAAACATATCCATTGGCATCGCTTCTCAACCCCTGGCCACAAAGGCTTCCCTGTCGCCCTGTTTTTTGGTGTCATCTCTCCTTCCTGTCCATCCAGGTTCACTGTCCTGTGCCCCGAAAACTGCTTATCTGTGTTTTCCAAATGTAGACTAATTTGCATTTTCTAGATTATATAAAATTGGTATGTACTGCTTTATTTGGCATCATTTATGCTGCATCATTATCTTGAAATCCATCCATATTTTTATGTATTAAGAGTTCATTCCTTTTAATTGGTGAGTAGGATCTCATTACTTTATATGAACATTCTGTAATTTATTTATTCATTCAGCTACTGATGGACATTTTGGACTGTTTCCAATTTTCTCTACAAGTAACACTGATATGAACACTTATGTGTAGGTTTTCTCTTCATTTCTCTTGGGTAAATACTGAGGAGTGGAATGGTTTATTTAGCTTTTTAAGAAACTGCAAGACTACTTCATTATCCAAAATAGTGTATGAAAGTTCTACTTGCTCTACAGCCTCATCAATACTTGGTATGGATTTATCTTTTAAATTTTAATTTGAATCATTGTAAATGATCCACTGGGCTTTGTGGAATTCTTTATTCTGCATATATTTTATCAGCTAAGTAATTTGCAAATACTTTCTCCCACGTTGTGGTTTATCTTTTCATTCTCTTAACAGTGTTATTTGAAGAAGCTTTTGTTAATGATGAATTATAAATCATCAATTTTTCCCTTTTTCAATTGTGCTTTTTAATTCACACTTAAGAAATCTTTGCCTAACACAGTGTCACAAAAATCTTCTAATTTTTTCCTAAGAGTTTCATAATTTTGGTTTTTACATTTAAGTCTATGGTGTGTTTTGAGTTAATTTTGTATATGGTGCTGGGTACAGGCCAAAGTTCATTTGTTTCTGGCAAATAGATAACACTCAAGCAGCATTCATCTATTTAAAAGACTTCACTGAATTTCTCTTACATTTTTATGTAAAATGAATTGGTCATATACGTGTGGATCTACTACTAGATCCTCTAATATGTTCAACTGATTTTTATCTCACACTATATACAAATACTAATTTAAAATTGATCAGAGACAGAAATGTAACCAGCAAAACTCAAAAACTCTTAGAAGAAAACATGTCTTTTCTGATTCTGGATTAGGTGATGCTTTCTACAACAAAATCACAAGCAACCAAAGGAAAAAAATAGATAAACTGGACTTCATCAGAATTAATTTGCATTTGAGAGGCACCATCAAGAAAGTAAAAGACATACACAGACTGGGAGACAATTTCTGGAAATCTTGTTTGATAAGGGACTAGTATCCAGAATACATAAACAACTCTTAAAACCTAACAGTAAACAGACAAATAACCCAATTAAAAAATGAGCACAGGATCTGAATATTTTTCCAAACAGATATAAGCAGCACAGATATGACATGTAACATCATCAATAATTAGGGAAATCAAAATAACAAACATATAAAAATAATAAATACAAATCAAAGTAACAATAGATAGATATCAGTTCATTGGAAAAGACCTTGACCCTTGGAAAAACTGAAGGCAGGAGGAAAAGGGGGCTAAAGAGGATGAAATGTTTGGATAGCATCACTGACTCAAAGGACGTGAGTTTGAGCAAACTCCAGGAGACAGTGAAAGACAGGGAAGGCTGGCACCACCGAGTGGCAAAGAGTCAGACCTGCTTAGCAACTGAACAACAACCACCATTTCATACCATTATATTATAGCATATAAAAGAATAGACAATAATAAAGTTTGGCAAGGTGTGGAGGAACTGGTACCCTACTTGCTGCTGGTGGGAACGTAAAATGGTGCCAACTATTTTAGAAAAGTTAAGCAATTCTTCAAACAGTTAAACACAGAGTTACTATATGACCAAGAACACATCTACACAAAAATTCGTACATGAATAGTTCACGAATGAATTATTCATTTATACCCAGAAAGTGAAAACAACCCAAATGTCCATCAGTTGATGAACGAATAAATTAAATGTGGTATATCTCTATACAATGGAAAATTATCCATCCACTAAAAAAAGAATAAAATACTGATTCATGCCACATGAATGACACTTGAAAACTCTGTACCAAGCAAAAGAAGTCCAATACTATGGACATGTATTGTTTGATTCCATTTAGATGAAATGTTCACAAAAGGAGAATCCACAGAGACAGAAAATATATTAATGATTGCCTAGGGCTGGGGGCTTGAGAGGGGATGAAGAGTGATTGCTAATGGATATCAAGTTTCTTTCTGGGGTGATGAAAATTTTGTGGAATTAGACGATGGTGATGGTTGTAAAACTATGAATATAAAAAAAGAAAGCCAATGAATTACAGAATTTCAAAGGATGAATTTTACGGTGTGGCAAAGAGTTGGACATGACTGAGTGAACTGAACTGAACCGAAACTCATTTTTTCAAAAGCCTACTAGGAATGTGATTTGAAATTGTGTTGAATCTGTAGACTGAGTGGAAGAATTAAGCAATACTGAGTTTTCTGATCCAATAACATAATTTTTCTCTTTATTTAGGCTTTATCTCAGCAGTATCCTGTAGTTTTTAGTTTACATGTATTATAGATTTACCTGCATTTTATATTTTGGTGCTATTATAAAATATATTTTTAAAATTTAAATTCATGTTAGTTCATTTGTAGTGTACAAAAACACAACTGGTTTTTGAGTAATGGTCTTGTATCCTACAGGCTAATTTCATTTATTAATTCTAGAAGGTTTCTTTTTATAGATTTTATTAAATTTTCTACATAGACACAGGTATTTGTGAATAAAGGAAGACTTATTATTTCTTCCTATACAATCTGTATGTCTTTTACCTTTTCTTTTTGCTTTATTAAACACTGTCTAGAACCTCCAGTACAATCTCAGCTTAAAGAGTTGAGAGTAGGCATCCTTGCTTTTCCCTGATTTTAGAGGGAAAGCATTCAGTCTTTCACTGTTGAGTATGTCATCTGTAGATGACCATTCTGAGGTTGAGGAAGTTTCTTTGTATTTCACTCTTTTATATAGTATTTCGGTAATGTTTTTTCTGTATACCTATCCTCTTTATTTTTGGACTTGATTTACTAAAATTCTGTTAATAATAGATGCATCTATATTCATCAGGGGTATATTAGTTGAGAACTTTTTTTTCTTGAAATGTCTCTCTTAGACTTTGGCATCAAAGTAATGCTGGTTTCACTGCATGAAGCAGTCTCTCCTAATTTTTGAAGAGCTTTTGTTGAATTGGCCTAATTCTCTTAAACAGTACTGGTAGAATTCACTAGTGGCACCATCAAGGTCTGATGTTTTCTTTGTGAGGAAATTTTAAACTACAAATTCAACTTCTTTAATTGATATAGGGCTCTTCAGAGAATTCGTTCTTTTGGAATGAGCTTTATTAGTTTTCATCTTTCAAGAAATATTTCTTTATTGTCCTTTTGCTATTTGTAAATTTCTATACATATGTTACCTTTCTTGTTCCTGATACTGGTAGTTGTGTCTTTTACCTTTCTCTTGTGATCAAACTAGGTCTTTATAAATTTTATTATCTTCATAAAGAACCAGTCTTTGGTTTCATTGATTTTCTCTATTTTCCTTTTATTTGATTTCTGTTCTGAACTTAGTATTTCCCTTCTTCTGCTTGATTTACTTTAACTTGTTCTTATTTTTAGTTTCCTGAGTCAGAAACCAAGGTCACTGATTTGAGACCTTTCCTGTTCCTTATGCATGTTAAAAGAGCTATAAATTCCTCTCCACATACTATTTATTTGCCTTCCACAAATTTTGATATGTTTTGTTTTCATTTTCATTTAGTTAAAATAGTTAATTTCTTTGAGTTCTCTTTGACCCATGAGTCATGGAGAAGCATATAAGTTTTCAAACATTTGAAGATGTTTCACCTTCTGTTATAACCTTTCCTATTCCTTATACATGTTAAAAGAGCTATAAATTACCCTCCACATACTATTTACCTGCCTTCCACAAATTTTGATATGTTTTGTTTTCATTTTCATTTAGTTAAAAATACTTGCTCATTTCTTTGAGTTCTCTTTGACCCATGAGTTATGCAGAAGTATGTTAGTTTTCAAACACTTCAAGATGTTTCACCTCTCAGTTATTATTATTCCACTGTAGTAAGAAAACATATTTTGTATGATTTAACTCCTGCTAACTTTACTGAACCAGGTTTTATGCACAATAAAGTTTATCTAAATGCTTCATGTGAAC
Organism: Redunca redunca; assembly: GCA_006410935.1. NCBI lineage: Eukaryota > Metazoa > Chordata > Mammalia > Artiodactyla > Bovidae > Redunca > Redunca redunca. The sequence goes on along the minus strand of SJYQ01000360.1, from coordinate 1,176,949 downwards.
ACCAAAAAGAATTTTCATTCTGCTGTTGTTCAGTGGGAATACAGTAAGTCCTCTACACATGAACAAGTTTCATTTCAACAGTGTGTTCATAAGTCCAACAAGGTTAGCATAGGTATCTAACTAACACAATTGACTACACAGTAATACACTATAATAGATTTACAACACTTTCCACACAAATAATATTTAAACACACACACACACACACACACAAATAAGGAAAACATTTTTAATCTTATAGTACAGTACCTTGAGAAGTATAGTAGTACATAGAGTACAACAGCTGGCATACAGGGGCTGGCATAGAGTAAACAGGCAAGAAGAGTTACTGATGGAGGCAGGAGAGGAGGTGGGAGATGATAAGAGCTGAAACACTGTTGGCAACAGGAGGCAGAGGGCAAGGTGCAATGTCACTCATGCCTGATGCTGATGACACAGGTTCTGGGTCCTAGCCCGATTCAATTCTATCTACCCCGTTGAAAAAACGATCCAGTGATGTCTGGGTAAGTAGTTCTCTTTTTTCTTGTCACAGATGACAGAGCAGCACTGGACTGCATTCTGAACAGCAGTGGCAAACTTCGTGTACCATTCTACACTTTGGGTCCCACACCTCAAAAACTAACAGTGCCTTCTCAAATAAAGAAAACCCTTTGCCACTTCATGTGTCATTAATCTCTTCATTCTTCAGTTATTTCTTCTTCCTCTTGGCTCTCTTCATCCTTTCTCTGGGCCTCCAGTTCCATCAGGTCTTTATTAGTAAGCTCCTCATTTTGCACAGCAAGGAGGTCAATGAGGTCGTCCTCTTGCAGATCTAGCTCCAATTTTTTCCTGAGGCTCACTAAGTGGCTAAAGACCTCTTTTGATTCTTTGTCTACCTTCTCAAATCCATGAAAATGATGAATAAATTGTGGGTAAAATTTCTTCCAAATCCCATTCATGATGACAACTAAATATCACACCAAGCAAAGTCAATGTTTTTTATGGGTTTGTACATGGTACAGCCCTTCCAAAACTGTTGCAAGGTTGTTCCTGATTTGTCACTTGCCTTTATTGCCTGACAAAAAGTGCAATGTGAATAATATTTCTTGAAAGTCACTATAACCCCGTGGTCCACAGGCTGGATAACTGATATAGTTTTTGGTGGCAGATACACATTGGGATGAAAGCCATCCATGAACGGAGAGTGGCCGAGAGTATTGTTGAGGAGCAGAGGAATGCTGAATGAGATGTCTTTCCTCAAGGACTATTTCTCAACTCTGGGATAAAATGGTGGAAAAACCAATCCTGGAAAATGGCCTGTGTAACCCAAGCTTTGGGGTTTCTCTTCCACACAAAAGGAAGAGGGTCCCTGTCTGTTTTCAAGGGCTCTTGGGTTCTCTGGATGAGAAACTAAAAGATGCTCTGGCTTCATACTGCCAGAAGCACTGCCACCAAACAAAGAGAGTTAGCCTATCCTTTAATGTTTTATAGCCTGGCATCAACTTTTCTTTCTTACTGATATAACTTTGGTCTGAATTCCTCTTCTAGTACAGTCCTTACATCCACATTAAAAACCTGCTATAGTAAATACATTCCTTCATCAATAATTTCTTAAAGCATTTCAGGAAATTTCCAGGCAGGTACCATACCTACACTCGCTGCCTTGGCACTTACCTTTACATTGTAAAGCTTGGCTCTAGCCTTGAATCAATAAAAGCAGTCATGGTTGGCTTTAAAAGATGTGCCTTCTGATTCTTCATCATGTTTCTTCTTCAGGTCTTCATAAGGCTTTTAACTTTCTCTTGCATCAGTATTACACTGAGAGCAACTCAGCTGACACTGATCCTGCATTCACATACTGAGAAGTTTCTCCATCTCCTCCATTACTTTTCCACGCTTCTTTGGTATTATTGTCAACATCACTGGCATGGCATACTTCACATGTTCCAAGATTGAATGATTCATGTTATAAGAATAAGTGATCTTTATCATCTTCTTGCCTTGCTCCACTCTCTTAATTATTTTCACTTTTGTTTTGTTACTGCTTGGTGCTTCTTAGCAGTACCAGCTACATCACCACTGCTTTTATGCTTGCTTCTGAACATCCTGGGCTTGAAATAAAGATACTACACCACTATACTCTGTACAGTACTTTACTGTAAAGTACACAAAAGCACAACCACTTGTAGAGGATGCATGAATGTAACAACATATTCCAGACACACGAACCAACTTATATGCCTGGATACGTGAATGCACGTACACATCTTTGAAAGTTCGCGGTTAGTATGTAGGGAACATACTGTATTCTATAAATGTCAGGACAAGCAGATTGATTTATTTCCTTTCTACTTTTTTGTCTACACTTTTTCTATTATTTATGGAGAGAATAGTACTGAAATATCCATTATATAATTGTGGATATTTTTCTATTTCTCCTTGGGGTTCTGGTTCTGTCAGGTTTTGCTTCATATATTTTCAAGTGACGCCATTAGATGGGTATATATGTTTAGGATTATTATGTTTTCTTAATGAACTGTCCTGGCCCATTTACGATTATGAAATGATAATGTTCACTGTTCTAAATCTTAATGTCTGATATTAAAATGGCCACTTCAGCAATCTTTTGATTATAATGTTGTATGCGTTCAGTTCAGTTCAATCACTCAGTTGTGTCCAACTCTTTGCAACCCCATGGACTGAAGTTAGTATGTGTCTTAGTTTTCTACTGCTAACAAATAACCATAGTAGCTTAAAACAATACCTATTTATATTCTCATAGTTCTGTGGGTCAGAAGTTCAGGTGAGTTCAACTGGGCTTTCTACTTAGGGTCTTACAAAGAGGAAATCAAGATGTCAGAAAGGCTTCTCTCCTATCTGAAGGCTCTGGGAAAGAATCTACTTCCAAGTTCATTCAGGTTGTTGGCAGAATTTAGTTCCTCATGGCTACAGGTACGAGGTGCCTGTTTTCTTGCTGGCTATAGGCACAACAATTCTCTTTGTCCCTAGATGACACCTGTCTTCCTTTTCATATAGTCCCATTTTCAACACCTGTCTTCCTTTTCATATAGTCCCATTTTCAAATCAGCAATGAGTTCTTCTCATGCTTTATATCCTAACTTCTATAGCTACCAGCCAGAGAAAGCTCTGCTTTCAAAGGGCATGTATGATCAGATAAAGCTCACTAGGATAATCTCCCTTTTGTCATATAACATAAATAATCACAGGAATGATATCCTAGTCTCAGGTTCCACTCACACTCAAAGAGATGGTTATATAAGAGTGAGGATGACTGGAGGTTAGTCTTAGAATGTTTCAATCTCTATTTGTACTCTGTATTTAAGGTGGGTTTCTGGTAGAAAGTATACAGTTGGGTCTTTATTTTTTAATCCAATCTTACATTTGCTACCTCAAATTTATATTAAACACAATTGTTCATAGACCTGGGTTTAATCTACCATCTCACTTGCTATTCGCTTTCTATTTGTTTCATTTGCTTTGTGTTCTTCTCCACTTAAAAAAAATTTTTAAACATTGCTATTTCTCCTTATTATGCATTATATTTTCTGCCTCTCTGCATTCTGGGTACTATTTGTTTGGATCCAAGATATTAAAATTTTTATCTTGTTGGATGGATGCTGGATATTTTTGTATTCCTGCTTCCCAGGTGGCATGTGATAAAGAATCTAATCTGCCTGCCAAAGCAGAAAACCCAAGAGACGCGGGTTCAGTCCCTGGGTGGGGAAGATACCCTAGAGGAGGAAATGGCCACCCACTCCAGTATTTTTGTCTGAGGGACAAAAATTCCAGGGACTGAGGAGCCTGGTAGGCTACAATGCAAAAAGTCAAGACACAACTGAGCACGTGTGCGCACGCGCGCACGCACGCACACGCACACACACACACACACACTCTTGTGTTCTGTTCTGAGATGCAGTTAAATTACTTGGAAATAGTTGCTTTCGATTTAGGACAACAGGATTCATTTTGTCCTTCTATAGAGGCAAACCCATTCTCTGCAGTCTACTCCATGATTTATAACATTTTCCACTCTGGCTACTGTGAACACATTATTCTTGCTCCTTTATGAGTGAAACCGAGGGTACTCATCAGTTAGATCCATTAAACTATAATTTCTTAATGAACAGTGAACTGTAACATGCCTTCACTGATTAAGCTACTTTGTTTTTACAAAAACTCACATGTCCTCCAAGTTTCATAAAGTCTAAAAATAAGATACTTTCCTGAGATGTTTTTCAGGAACTTGCAATTGGCTGCGTTCAGTTCTAGGATTGGCTGCGTTCAGTTCTAGGTAGAGCTAAGATTAAGACCACTAACTGTCCAACTGGGCTTGTATGAAGTGTCCACTTGCTGACCTTTTGACGTGAGAGCGCCCACAATTCCACCCTCAGAACATGCTAATGCCTCCATTTTCTGAACATGTGTCTCATGGAGAAGCAAGCAGCTTACCTGCATCTGCACAAGAATGACTCACTTTTTTCTCATCATCAATTACCCTTCCCCATGCTCTGTATACCTTGGACTACCCTGCTTCTTTATTTCCACAAATACCCTGAGTCCCTTGCTATCAGGTAGGTGGATCTGAGAGTTGTTCTCCCAACTCCTCACTCAGTTGCCTCACAAATAAATCCTTTCCCTGCTGCAAACTTTGCCATCTCAGCAAAGTTTGGCTTTGTTGGTATGGTATGGCTTGTACCATATCTGGCAAATGAACCTGATTTGGTCACATGAACCTAAATGATTACTCTATTTCTTTTGATAATTCTGTTCTGGGCCTTGGGTAGCTTGTCACACACATGCACTAGTCAACAGTCAGCTGAAGACTTACAAGAGTCTTCAGTGGTTTCTATAGATCTCTAGGTCTCTCTCTCTCCTTATGTGCTGCTCATTCCTCTCTGGTCCTCTGCCCTGGAAACTCTGGCTGCCTTGGTCTCCCTGGACTCTAAACTCTTTTCTCAACTAAGGGAGGTTGCCAGGCTTTGCATGGGTCTCCCCTTCTGTGGTATGTCTTGGAAACTCTCAGTACAGTAAGCTGAGGAAAACATAGGGCTCATTTCATTTGTTTCACACTTCTCAGGAATCACTGTTCTTCACTGCCTGATGTCCAGTATTTTGAGAACTGCTGTTTCATATATTTTGTCAGGATTTTGGTTCATTTAAATGGAAAGATAAGTCTAGTCCTTGTTATTCCACCTAGGCCAGTAATGAAAGTTCTAGTACTTAGGTTTTATTGTCTTTAAATGTTACCAGAGTTTTAGAAGAGCTGGCAAGTATTAACAGTAAGGGTCGTAGAAAAATAATCCAAAAATCCAAGAATGTAACAAATATCACTGCTCCCCAATTAAAGAAGTTATGTGTCCATTAGCAAAATAATACACAATAGAGCATTTCCCCCAAACAGTAAGATAGTACTTTCTAATTTACATTCTAGTCTTAAAAGCTAATAAACCCTTTTTACATCATAAATGACAAAATTTGTCATGATATAGAAAATTAATTATGACAAAATAATCTGAATTCATTAGGTCAAATCTATAATATAGTCGGCCCTCTGCATCCACAGGGAGGAAAAACATTCCAGAAAGTTCCAAAAACCAAAACTTGAATTTGCTATGTACCAGCAACTATTTACATAGCATTTATATTTTGTCAGGTATTAAAAGTAACCAACAAAAGACTTAAAGTATATGGGAAGACATACATAGATTATATGCAAATATTATGCCATTTTATATTAGGGGCTTGAGCATCCATAGATTTTAGTATCTGAGAGGGATCATGTAACCAAACCCCACATGAACACCAAGGGATGACTATATAAGAAATTTCTGGTTTATCAATTTATTTGCATTAACATTTTCCACATTATATATGTTGACCATAACATATTAAAAAGAACACATTTACAAACTTGATTTAAGGAAATAATACCTCTAAGAAGCCCAGAGTTATCGATGGGTCCAGGATAAACGTTTTGATCTCCCATCTGGTATTTGTCCCAACTGTCAAAGCCAACATACTTTTTCCACTGTTTGAACCAGCGACTATCGACTAGGTACCTTAAAAAAAAGGAGAAATTGGTAAAAGAAAATATCAAGAACTTTAAGAATAGCAGAAAAGCTATCTTTTTTAAAAAAATATATATTTTTTTAATGTGGACCATTTTGAGTGAATTACAATGTTGCTTCTGTTTCATGTTTTGGTTTTTTGGCTGCAAGGCATGTGGGATCTTAGCTCCCCAACCAGGGCTCAAACCTGCATCCCCTACATTGGAAGGTGAAGTCTTACCCAATGGGCCACCAAGGAAGTCCCTCTATTTTTTATATTTCACTTTATATCAAAGTATATGTCTACTTCAAAGGATTACTGAGAATAACTAATGCCACAGTTGTAGAAGAGAAATATTTCACCTGTGTAAGGTATTATTTCTATTGTTCTAAAAAATATCTACTACAGACAACTACTGACATACACATTAAATAAAAAATCCTTAATAGAACTTAAAAAAAATGCAAGCTGTTCAACACAATATGTGCCAACTGAACAAAAATTCAAATGACAATTACAAGTGTCAATCAAGGTATAATTTTATATGTAACACAGTAAAATGGTAACATGAAAAATGGTTCTTTTGCAAAGAACTTACAAATACAGTATGCTAATTGTGTTTTATTGTATCTTTCAGGGAGTTAGGAAAGCAATTATTAAAGGTTTGGAAGACTGATTTTAGTAATTATAATCAAAGTTTTAAAAGAAACTTTAGAAATAACTAGCTTCTTTACTAACAAAAGTTGATAGCAACAACACTGTCTCCCACTGTTTCTCATACATAGTAAAATTTGCTGGGGCAAGCAACTGGTTTTTAATTGATTTCAAAAGTGTGAAACCAAGCACTATAACCATTACTGAAACTATATTCACCCTATTTTCAAATACCTAAATTAGCTTTCTCATCAGATGACCAGTGACGGAAAAAGTAAAGTAACAGTCTCTAGCAAAGAAAGCATAAAAAAATTATAAATCTAAAAAAACCATATAAATTTATTTATATTATATCTACCATGCTTTGCCACTGGTTCATAATTATTTTAAAATTCTTTTCCAGAATCACTTTCCCTCACAGTTAACTAGGCTCAATCACAAACAAAAGCAAAGGTCAACAAGATGTTTAAAGTCCACGTGTGTAGTCAAGTTTTTTAGAACATCATTCCAATACTTCCATGCTTACATTCTATTCATAGAGCCCTGTAGGAATGAAATGCTATCTTTATGTCTGAAAATACCTGAAGTAAAGGCACCAACCTAACAAAAACCCACAATTTTTAAGGAATATTCATCAGCAGTTCGATTTCCTAAAAATGGGTAAGGTAGAATTATCTATACATGAGTATTCCAAACATATTATCAGGGTCATACAACTTGGAATGCCCCCAAGTTGTAGATTTTGATCTATGAGGAAAAAAGAGAATTGAAAAACTAAGTTTTAAGAAAACCCTGTTTGTATGATAAACAAAATAGCTTAGACTAGCAACATCTTTTTATGTTAAATTGAATAAAGAAAATTAAGACTTAACTGTATGCGTGCATGCGTGCTCAGCTGTGTCTGACTCTTTATGATGCTAAGGATGGTAGCCTGCCAGGCTTCTCCGTCCATGGAATTTCCCAGGCAAGAATACTGGAGTGGGTTGCCATTTTGGTCTCCACGGGATCTTTCTGATCTAGGGATTGAACCTTCGTCTCCTGCATTGGCAGGCAGGTTCTTTACCTCTGAGCCACCAGGGAAAGCCAATGAAACATGAGGGAAGCAGAAAAAACAGGAGTATCTATTACGGAAATAACGTGTAGTCTTCTTAGGTGTACCCTTGAAATTAGATAAAGTGGACATATAAATGAAAAAAAAAAAATCCAAGACATTTACATGGATTTGTTGTACTGTAAAAACTTTAATCTATTATAGACCTGCCCCAAACACAAGATTCCTCTATTTTAATTCATAAAAGCCTAGGACAAAACCAACAGCTCACCAAGATTTTAAGTAAGTGAACAAAGACCTAAATTTATTATACATTTTCAACAGCACTCTTAATCTTTGATACGTTATTAAGGTCCAGATGCACCCAACTGTAGCTTCTGAGTTTCTTTTTTGAATAGTTTTAACTATTTGTAAAAGTTGATATTTCATTGTTTTTATTCTTGAAATAGCAATCTTTACAAATAGTTATAACTGATTTTAAGATAGTCTAAAATCGGTAACTTTGCCTAATAGGTCTTGCATGATCTGATCTGCTCCTACCTCCCTCTTTAGTCTTAACTGGTACCATTTTTCTTTTTGCTGAGATCTAGTTTCTGGACATACTATTTTCTGCCTCATGGCTCCTTCTGCCTCAAATATTCTTCTACTGCTCTCACCACCTAGTTAACTCTTATTATCTTTCAGATAATTAAACATCACTTTTCTCAGGGAATCCTTCCATAAGCTTCTCCCCATTTCCTCTTAGTTTGGAAAAGAAAACACAAGATGGCAATCTCAGTTTACTAGTTCTCAAGACTCTTTATTCAGTTACGAGGATTACCTTTAACAATAACAAAATAACGAACATTTGAGCTTTACTCTTGGGCAAGGCAAGTACTTCTAAGTACTTTAATATACTGACTCACTCACTCCTTTAATTACCCAATGAGGTAGGCACTCCTATAATTTCATAGGCACATAGAAATTAACTTGCCCAAAGTTACAAAGTTAGCGCCAGACCTGTGATTAAGAAAATGTGTTAGCAGCATAGGGAGAAGCGAAAAGACCAATGAAAGCACAAAGAAACAAGAACCAGGCTCAAGTATTCAACATATGTGGACCTACTCTATATGCTAAAAGCATTACAAACCAGTGTAGAAAGATATGGATATATATATACATGGAAAAAATTAATTAGAGCTCTACACCTCACATATATAGTCAGTACTACTTGAAAAAGTTTAAGAAAACCTGAATGTGTTAAACATGACTGATATAAGGAACAGTAACACAAAGTCTGCATATCCTTAAGTATTACTTCACTCTATACAGTGAGAGGACTAGGGTAAAGCAAGTGAGGTGCCAAGGGACCCGAACAGGGAGTGCGTCCTTTTACACCCTAGGAGGCTTACTTGTCTCAGCCTACCCCTAAACTCCAAAACAAACACTAGATAAATGTAGAAAACTACCGAGCTATACTGAGTTGCACAGGTATGCACAAAACATAAATTTTTACATCTACTTACAGTCACCATGTGCATCATGAACTACACACTCCACATCTGTTACAATTTCTTGGCACATTTTGGATAACTTTCCTTCTACCATTTCACAATAACTTACAGGCTGCAATGTTTTTGAATCCCACTTCAAGCAAATTTCTTTTTTTTTTTCAAAATAAAAATGACATATTTTTGCAGTATTAGTGTATTTCTTAACCTTTAATAAATGTAAAACTATGCTACCATTTTTATTGGGTATCTTTTTTAAACAAATGGGTCGCTGTCAAGAAATTTTCAAGTGTTGTGCCCCAACACTATTTTCCCATATGCCCTGTGGGTTTTACTGCAATATCGCACAGTGATTTTCAGGAACACATGCTCTGTTACAGCAGAAACTGAACAAAAATAAATCATAGTTGGATTAAAAACATAAATGTGAAAGCAAAAATATAATTTTTTAAAAGAGAATGGAGAAAACTCTTTTGTTACTTCAGAATATAGGAAGAGTAAACACAAAAAATAAAAACTCTTAAAAGTAAAGGTTAATAAAATTGCAAGGTTAAAATGAAAAGCTTCTGTTTAACAGAGGCACCAAGTAAAGAAAGACAGAGATTGGGAAAAATACTGCCTATAACCAACAAAGGATTAGAACTCATGGAAAAACTCCTTTAATTTAAAAAGAAAAAAGGACAATACACAGGACATCAGAACGGCCTCGAGACAAAGGAGAAAGTGTTCTATATCATTAGCAATGTAAAAAATACAAATTAGTATCATACCATATCGTTTGCATGAAATTGGTGAACACACAAGCACATGTACATGTGTCAATAATATTGTGTGGAGAAGATGTGTAGTAACTACAGCTCATAAACTACCAACTGGGGTGTAAACTAGAATCTTTATTTTGGAGAACAATTCAGCAAATTTATTAAAGATGAAGATGTGCATACTGCAGAATCACATACTGTCACTGCTAAGTCTTATAAAAAACTCTTGCACATATTTACAAGAATACAACTTGTAATGCAGTTATATTACATATGATGCAACATAATTAGCAAATGGAAAACTGGAAAAGCTCCCTAATATCCACTCTTCCTATCATGACATATTATACAAAAACTGAAATGAAAAATACAGCTGCAAGTATTAACATGGATAAATCTCAAAACTGCAATGTTAAATAAAAAAAAAAGAAGCTGCAAAAGGATACATGTAATATAACACAAATATATTAAGATACAGATATGCACACACAATACAAACATAGAAAAATTTTAAACATGCCACAAATAATAATATTAAAAGATTCATGTATACATATTGAAAATACAAGTAAAGGGAATAATAAAAATCCATTCCTGGATGGTGGCTCCCTGTGGCAAGAGAGGGAAGGTTAGGATGAGCGAAACAGGTACAGGGAGATTCAGTTGTATTTGTAAAGCTTTTTTTTTTTTTAAACTAACACAGGTTACACAGGGGTTTTGTTACATTTTTCTTTGTATTCTGTTTTCTGAAATAGTATACTTAATATGATCAATATGTTTCCTATTTAATACAGAATAACAGTTTATATGGGCTTCCCTGGTGGCTCAGTGGTAAAGAATCTACCTGCCAATGCAGGAGATACAGGTTTGACCTTTGGGTCATGAAGATTTCCAGACAAGGAAATGGCAACCCATGCCAATATTCTTGCTTTGGAAATCACACGAACAAATTGGACACAACCTAGCAACTAAATAACAATGGTTTATGTATAATCTTCATATACATGCACAAAATGAAAGAGTCAAACATACAGACTATGAATAATGTTGCAGTCAAACAAGCTGATAGCAAATGAGATTTCAAGCATTAAAAACGGGACCAAAATATGTACAGAAAAATGTATAAAATGCATAGCTTTAGTTTTATTACTATTTACTTTTTTAAAGAAATTCATTATTTTCTATTACCTCATATTTATTTTATACTATCTCTTCCAAAAGAAAAGACCCTGATGCTGGGAAAGATTGGAGGCAGGAGAAGGGGATGACAGAGGACAAGATGGTTGGATGGCACCACCAACTTATTGGACATGAGTTTGAGCAAGCTCCAGAAGTTGGTGAAGGACAGAGAAGCCTGGCATGCTGCAGTCCATGGGGTTGCCAACAGTCAGACACAAATGAGTGACTGAACAACGACAAATCCCTTTCAAATCCAACAGATGAATTTCCATTCAGTTCAGTTCAGTCATTCAGTCGAGTCCGACTCTTTGCGACCCCATGAATCGCAGCACGCAGGCCTCCCTGTCCATCACCAACTACCGGAGTTCACTCAAACTCACGTCCATCGAGTCGGTGATGCCATCCAGCCATCCCATCCTCTGTCATCCCCTTCTCCTCCTGCCGCCAATCCCTCCCAGCATCAGGGTCTTTTCCAATGAGTCAACTCTTCGCATGAGGTGGCCAAAGTATTGGAGTTTCAGCTTTAACATCAGTCCTTCCAATGAACACCCAGGGCTGATCTCCTTTAGAATGGACTGGCTGGACCCCCTTGCAGTCCAAGGGACTCACAAGAGTCTTCTCCAACACCACCGTTCAAAAGCATCAATTCTTCAGCGCTCAGCTTTCCTCACAGTCCAACTCTCACATCCAGACATGACCACTGGAAAAATCATAGCCTTGACTAGACGGATCTTTGTTGACAAAGTAATGTCTCTGCTTTTCAACATGCTATCTAGGTTGGTCATAACTTTCCTTCCAAGGAGTAAGCGTCTTAATTTCATGGCTGCAATCACCATTAGATTTTAACAAAAAGTTACATAAACCTTGAAGAATTTTCTTTAGAAGAACATGACTTGTTTCCAAATTGATCAAATTATGAATCTGATATATAGTAATGCATTCATTTTCAAGAAATTATTTCCTTTTGTTAACTAGAGCAGCTACTAACTAAGCCAGAAAGGTGAAAATGATTGGTTGACATCTTGTAAGAAAAGAAAAGCACAAAGGACAAAAATACAGATTATTACCCTTGTTATCTGGGAAGATATGTAATTCCAACAATCAAAAAATTCTAAAACTGACATATATACTGACTTTAAGCTGATTAAGCTTTAGTACCAAATATTAAACTTACCAAATATTAAACTGTAGACTTGCAACCATCCTAGGTTCAACTAAATACTAACATGCAAACATCTAGATAGTCCAGAGTAATTATTAACATCTTTATGATAAACTAATCTAAGTTTCTTACACAAGGAGTCAGTATCATACAGATGAAACTGAGGATGAAATATTTCTGAATAATATTGAGCCATCTGACTGTGTTCCTATATAAAAAGCTATGAAGTAAATGTACCAAAATATGCTCAAGATCATTTCAGCTTTTGGGTGTGGCTTCGGACTGTGGCTGAATCACTATCATTCCCTCTGTTTCAGTGGATCAGTGAGAAGTGAAAGTGAAAATCGTCCAGTCGTGTCCAACTCCTTGCGACTGCATGGACTATACAGTCCATGGAATTCCCCAGGCAGAATACTGGAGTGGGTAGCCTTTCCCTTCTCCAGGGGATCTTTCCAACCCAGGGATCGAACCCAGGTCTCCCGCATGCAGGTGGATTTTTTAACCAGATGAGCCACCAGGGAATACAAGGGTCTTTAATAATGATGCCTCACATTTGTCACTGCCCAAAAGGCCTGTTTTCGTTCCAATCACAAAGAAAAGCAATGCCAAGGAATGCTCAAACTACAACACAATTGCACTCATCTCACACACTAGTAAAGTAATGCTCAAAATTCTCCAAGCCAGGCTTCAGCAATACGTGAACCGTGAACTTCCTGATGTTCAGGCTGGTTTTAGAAAAGGCAGAGGAACCAGATCAAATTGCCAATATACGCCGGATCATAGAGAAAGCAAGAGAGTTTCAGAAAAACATCTATTTCTGTTTTATTGACTATGCCAAAGCCTTTGACTGTGTGGATCACAACAAACTGTAGAAAATTCTGAAAGAGATGGGAATACCAGACCACCTGACTTGCCTCTTGAGAAATCTGTATGCACATCAGGAAGCAACAGTTAGGATTGGAAATGGAACAACAGACTGGTTCCAAATAGGAAAAGGAGTACGTCAAGGCTGTATATTGTCACCCTCCTTATTTAACTTATATGCAGAGTACATCATGAGAAACGCTGGGCTGAATGATGAAGCACAAACTGGAATCAAGGTTGCCGGGAGAAATATCAACAACCTTACATATGCAGATGGCAGAAAGCAAAGAAGAATTGAAGAGCCTCTTGATGAAAGTGAAAGAGAATGAAAAAGTTCGCTTAAAACTGAACATTAAGAAAACAAAGATCATGGCATCTGGTCCCATCACTTCATGGGAAATAGATGGGCAAACAGTGGAAACAGTGGCAGACTTTATTTTTGGGGGGCTCCAAAATCACTGAAGATGGTGACTGGAGCCATGAAATTAAAAGACACTTATTCCTTGGAAGGAAAGTTATGACCAACCTTGAGAGCGTATTAAAAAGCAGAGACATTACTTTGTCAACAAAGGTCTGTCTAGTCAAGGCTATGGTTTTTCCAGTGGTCATGTATGGATGTGAGAGTTGCACTATAAAGACAGCTGAGCACCGAAGAATTGATGCTTTTGAACTGTGGTGTTGGAGAAGACTCTTCCGAGTCCCTTGGACTGCAAGGAGATCCAACCAGTCCATCCTAAAGGAGATCAGTCCTGGGTGTTCATTGGAAGGACTGATGTTGAAGTCAAAACTCCAATACTTTGGCCACCTGATGTGAAGAACTGACGTTTGAAAAGACCCTGATACTGGGAAAAACTGAAGGTGGGAGGAGAAGGAGATGACATGACAGAGGATGAGACGCTCGTATAACATCACCGACTCAATGGACATGAGTCTGAATAGGCTCCGGAAGTTGGTGATGGAGAGGGAGGCCTGGCGTGCTGCAGTCCATGGGGTGGCAAAGAGTCAGACATGACTGAGTGACTGAATTGTACTGACTGATGATTCTCAAACACTAGTACATCAGTATGAAAATGTTTCTATAATGATATCATGAGTTCAAAATTACTAAAGAAAATTCCAGAGATTAAGTATCTATGGTCTTCAATCGATCTCAAGTCCCTTAAAAACATCTGACAATCCTCCAGCGTATCTCCAGTTTAGCCTTCACTTCCAATAATTATTTCAAACCTTTTCAAAACATTAAGTCTCTAATCCATAAGGCTGAATAGACAGCCTTGCTGCTTACTTTTTAAAGAAGTAAGCCTCAACTTTCTAACTCTCTTACTCCACACCTTTATCATCAGTGATTCCCTTACATACCCGTGGAGTATATAACTCTCCTTAAATCTAAGGCTAATAATTTTTGTTCCTATTCTTTGGATCTAATTTCCTTCTGCCTCCTTGGAGACTTAACTCATAAACAGCCCCTGACATCTTTTTTATTCCCGTATCTATTCTGTTTTTTTAACTTAGCATGTAAGAAGATCCACTCTTTCCCCGCTTCTGCCCATATGACTGCCCTACTCACATACTCATTTCCTCTTCTATCTGCTCCCATTTTTCTGATTTGTCCTTGCAGCCAAGCTTCTCCTTCCTCAATCTTCCCTTACTCTTCAGCAAAGCACAACAGATCTTGCTATCCCAATGGGCACTCAAAAAGGTCCTCATGAAGTCACCAGTGGTCACCCTACCAAATCCAAAGGATTCATAATTTTGTTACCGTATCAATTGCTTTTAAAAATAATCTCAGTGATTGTACCTTTCTGGAGGGCAGGAATATATCTATATCTAAATATATTTAGCTATTTTACAAGATCCCCTACTTCAACCTAAATGTTAGTAGTCACAGAGCTGCTCTTCAATTTCCTCTTTTCTCACAGTCAATAGTCTCAGTGATATCATAACTTCACCAGGACTCTAAAATCTGCATGCTAAGACCAATCCTCAAGTTCTTGAATATTTCCAATTTCTGCTTATCCATATCAACTTGGATTTTTTATAGAATTTCAACTTCAAGTTGTCAATTGTCTTTACATCCTCAAATGTACTCCTTCTCTAATATCTCTTTAATAAATGTCATCAGTAATTTAGTTTCCCAAACCAAAAATCAAATTATCCTATATTCCTCCATGACCCCTTAACATCTAGCAACCAAGTCTGTCCCTCTCTTCTTAATGCTCAGAGAAGTCTCTTAGTTCTGTAACTCACCCTCCTCATCAGTCTTAAGTGGCACAGAGTACTATAACAGCTGCCCAACTTGTACCTGCTTTAAATTTGCTTGCTTCCAATTTAGCCTCCATTCTGCTGCTAGACATTTTAAAAACACAAATATGATCAATCACTACTGTTAAAATTAAAATTTAATGTCATGTAACAGACCATCTTACCTGTCTCCTGAGAAACCTGTATGGGGGTCAAGAAGCAATAGTTAGAACCCCGTATGGAACAACTGATTGGTTAAAGATTGAGAAAGGAGTATGACAGGGCTGTCTGCTGTTATCCTGTTTGTTTAATCTATACACTGAGCACATCATGAGAAATGCTGGGCTGGATGAGTTACAAGCTGGAATCAAGATTGGTGGGAGAAACATCAACATCATCAGATACGTGGATGATACCACACTAGTGGCAGAAAGCAGAGGAACGAAAGAGCCTCTTGATGAGCGTGAAAGAGAGAGTGAAAGAGCTGGCTTAAAACTAAATACTAAGAAAACTCAGATCATGGCATCCAGCCTGATCTACTTCATGGTAAATAGAGGGGGAAAAGGTGGAAGTAGTGACAGATTCCCCGTCTTGGGCTCTAAAATCATTGTAGATGGTGACTGCAGCCATGAAATTAGAAGACGTTTGCTTCTTGGCAGGAAAGCTGACAAACCTAAACTGTGTTGAAAAGCAGAGACATTACTCTGCCAATCACATCTGTATAGTCAAGGCTATGGTTTTCCCAGTGGTCACCTGCAGTTGTGAGAGCTGGACCATAAAGAAGGCAGTGGCTAAGAACTGATGCCTTCAAACTGTGGTGCTGGAGGAGGCTCTTGAGAGTCCACTGGACAGGAAAGAGATCAAACCAGTCAATCTTAAGGGAAATCAACCCTCGATACCTGGAAGTACCATGATGCTGAGGCTGAAACTCCAGTATTTGGTCATCTGATGTGAACAGTGGACGCTCTGGAAAAGTCCCTGATGCTGGGAAAGACTGAGGGCAGAAGACGAGAGGGTAAGAAGATGAGATGGCTGGATGGCATCACCGATGCAATGGACATGAACTTGGGCAACTTCGGGAGACGGTGAGGGACAGAGTGTCCTGGTATGCCGGTGAGGGACAGAGTGTCCTGGTATGCTGCAGTCCATGGGGTCACAAAGAGTCAGACACAACTGGGTGACTGAACAACAACAATAGAAATGTTTTCTATTTATGTAAAGATTTTGTATAAAGTGTTTTCAAATTAATCTTTAGAGTAACTTTTTCCCCTCTTTTTTTATTTAGCTGATGGGGAAACCAAAACTCAGAGAAGCTATGTACCTTAACAAGGTCATACAACACTAAGTGTGTAGGGCCTGTTTTCAGTATGCACTCTAGTTTTCAGACTCTAAAGTTTAGTGTTCTTTCTACTGTATTAAACTTAACTTCAGAAGCCATTTACTCACAGAGAACTAAGGCTTCCCAGGAGGCTCAGTGGTAAAGAATCCGCCTGCTAATGCAGGAGATGCAGGTTCAATCCCTGTTTTGGGAAGATCCCCTGGAGAAGGAAATGGCAACCCACTCCAGTATTTTGGCCTGGGAAATTCGATGGACAGAGGAGACTGGTGGGCTGCAGTCCATGGGTTGCAAAGAGTTGGACACAATGCAGTGACTGAGACACATTTAGAATCAACAAAATCCTTTTCGAAAAACTAACAGCATATGAACAGGAGTTATTTCACGAAAAATAAGATAAAAAGCTATCTAGATTGAAGGAACAGCACACGCTAGAGCCAGAACAACTTCAGGATTCAGGTATACTGGAAGAGGAGTTTATGACAAAGGGAGATGAGATGCTAGATAAGGGAGGCTGGGGCCACACCTTTAAGGTAATCAAAGATTTTATCCTAAATGCAAGGAAAGCCACTGACGGATTTTTAGAAGAGATATAATCTGATTTACATTTCATGAAGATCACTGGGAGTATCTCATAAGAGTGTTGGGAGGTTTAAATACAAGTGAAATGTTTAATAAATCAAAACTTACATAAAGTTATGAGTACTTCAAAAAGGCCTAAACTGCATGGTGCTAAATATTCTAATGGCATCAAGACAGACAATTTATAATGTGGTCTGAACAGAATAATTTTCAATGGCTACAGAGAAGCAGGATCAATTTTAGGACCCAAAACAAATCAATTTAAAATGAGTCAATTTTAAAACAGCCCTCAAATGCAGAACAGCTACTATAAGAACTAAAAAGGCCAGGCTGTAGTTTTTTTTGCTGTTATTTGTGGGTTTTTTTTGGGGGGGAGGGGTGGGTAGTAGAGAAGAAAGGTAGGAGTCTCAAAAGCTGGCTAGTGTCTCTGTACACACTGGAAGAAAATTTAAGAAACACATAAAGGGACCAACGAATGATTCAGAAGAGTCATAAATACAAAAACATTTAAAAGCAGTACAGGGAAATGGGGAAATCCCAAGAGCTGGATTCAGAAAACCATAGGGCTAGTGAACGCATGGTTCTGTTTTGCTTTTTTGGATTAGTATATGTCTATGCTGACAATTTTCAAATAAGCAGTTCCTTCTTAATTGCTTAATACTGATATATGTTTTTTTCCAAAAAAACCCTACCTTTTTCTCTGCAAAGTTGACATAAGACAGTCATTATTTTGCAACTGAGAAGACACACAAAAACTTCAGCCTAATTCAATGTAGCACTGCTGCTGCTAAGTCGCTTCAGTCGTGTCCGACTCTGTGCGACCCCATAGATGGCAGCCCGCCAGGTTCCCCTGTCCCTGGGATTCTCCAGGCACTAACACTGGAGTGGGTTGCCATTTCCTTCTCCAATGCATGAAACAGAAAAGTGAAAGTGAAGTCGCTCAGTTGTGTCTGACTCTTGGCGACCCCATGGACTGCAGCCCACTAGGCTCCCCCGTCCATGGGATTTTCCAGACAAGAGTATTGGAGCGGGGTGCCATTGCCTTCTCCACAATGTAGCACACTTACTCTGAGAACGACATGTATAACTGTTGTGTGTAGAATTAACAGCATAAAGACTTTTGGATATTAATTCACTCCATGACTAATCATCTCATTGAATCAAATACTATTTCAATTACATTTAAGTTGCCACAGCATAAGCCATTTTTAATACTAAAAGAGATATTTATAGTATCTAGTACTTTAAATCATTATAAAACTAGATACCTCACTGATTTTTTTTTAAGTAGCACAAATAAAACTCTTCAGTAAAACATAATCAAGGAAAGCTATTAAGTTGTTCAAATAAACCAATGGTTTGGTTAATCATCCCTTAATTTTTAGGTCTGAAGTATTTCCAACCTATTTTTTGCTCTACACATTAAATTAATCAGTTGGCAAGAACTAATTTTTATGACCTCTTTTACATCTAAACTAAAAGACAAAGAACTCAGGAAGGAGGCCAAGTAAGACTGTGAAGTGAAAAGAAACACACAGAAGTGGAGAAAATGTTGCGTATCATCTATCTGATAGGGGATTTGTATCTAGAATATATATATAAAGAACTCTTAAAACTCAATAATGAAGAGAAAATTGCCAAATGAGAAAGTGGGCAAAGAATGTAGACAAGCATTTTTGCCAAAAGGGCTAATAAGCATATATGAAAAGACGTGCACCAACATTTGCCACTGTGAAAATGCAAATTGAGCCTCCAATGAGATACCACTTCACATCCCCCAAGATGGCTATAATCAAAAAGATAGATAAGTATCACAACAATGCAGAGAAACTGGACCCTTATACATCGCTGGTGGCAACGGAAAATGGCGCCACTGCTTTGGAAGAGTCCATTAGTTCCTCAAAAAATAAACACAGAGACTCAGCAATTCCATTGCCAGATATGCACCCAAGGGAAATGAAAACTTATGTCTAGACTAAAACTTGCACATAAGTATTCATAGCAGGATTATTCATAACAATCAAAAAGTGTGAACAAGCCAAAAGTCCATCAACTGAAGAAGGAATAAACTGAATGTGGCATCCCTATACAATGGGACATTTTGTGGCAATAAAAAGAAATGAAGTACTGATATACACTACAAAATGGAAAAATCTAAAAAGCATTATGTTAAGTAAATGAAGCCAGAGATAAAAATCACACATATATGATTCTATTTACATGAAATATCCAGAAGGCAAATTTATAGAACAAGAAAGTAGATTAGTAGCTGCCAAGAACAGCGGGATGTGGGTAGAAAAGGGGGTGGGGGAAACTGCTAATAGGTATGCAGTTTCATTTAGGGCTGATAAAAATATTCCAAAATTGATTGTGGTGATGGTTGCACAATTCTATGAATACACCCAAATTCAGTGAATTGTACACATCAAGTGATATGTGACACCACTCACCGATTTCTTTTCTCTGCCCATGTTCCTTTCCTCCAGAGACAGTATGATATGTCAATTATACACAATAAAGCTATTATCTTTTTTTCAAAAGTGTGAAAGGGCCATAAATCTGGAAGGGATTACTAGGGATAATTTTACAAAGATTGGTTGTGAAGTAAGTGAAAGTCAAGACTTAGTAAAATGTACTGGAAATTACATGAATGATGTATAAACCCCTATAAGGAAGGAATAAGTAAAGAATCTGCAGGATACAATACTTGTATCAAAGAGCTATATTAGTTAGAAATGAGACTGCTAAGACTACAATACTAAACCAGAAAGACCTAGAAAATTCTGTAGGTTCTTCATAGATAATGGATGAACATGGTATTTTACTAATATGACAAAACTGCCACTTCTTAATTCTACTACTTTCAAGTATTCATCCCTCAAAGAACTGTGCCCCATAAAATGGGTATGGCTATCACTCAAAGGCAGGCAGTGTGGCAGTGTATTTTAAAATGCAGGTTTCAGAGGTGACTGCCTAGATCAGAATCTCTGCTGCACTGTATCACCATGTGCACTTAACTCTGTACTTCAGTTTCTGAAACTGTAAAAGAGAACACTATCACTTATTTTATACATACAAAAAGCTCTTAAACATGAATGGTAATACTTGTAATCACAGCTACAACCGTATGGTACATATAAATACTTAGCTATACCTTTTCTGAGTTTTGAAAAGCTTGAAATTCATTCAAATTTATGAAAATAAATTTTCCATCTATATCACAGATAAATCAGGATTAAACTGTTAAACTTCAAGTTGCTATAACATATTGCTAAATAATATAAAGCAACCCAAATTATCAGCTCTCTTTAACCATGATCATTTAACCCTTATCATTCTTTCTTTCTTCTAGTTTTATTGATACAGTTGACATACAGCACTATAAAAGTTTAAGATGTACAGCGTAATGATTTGACTTATATACATCATGAAATGATTACCACAATAAATTTAGTGAACACCCATTATCTCATATAGATACAAAATTAAATAGAAAAAAATTTTCCTTATGATGATAACAGTGGCCACAGGACTGGAAGAGATTCAGATTTTACTTCAATCCCAAAGAAAGGCAATGCCAAAGAATGTTGAAACTACAGCACAACTGCACTCAATTCACGTGCTAGCAAAGTAATGCTCAAAATCTTTCAATAGCATGTGAACTGAGACCATCCAGATGTATAAGCTGGATTTTAAAAAGGCAGAAGAACCAGAGAGCAAATTGCCAACGTCCACTGGGTCACAGAAAAAGCAAGAGAATTCCAGAAAAACATCTACTTCTGCTTCACTGAATAGGCTAAAGCCTTTGACTGTGTGGATCACAACAAACTGTGGAAAATTCTTCTAGAGACAGGAATACCATACCACCTTACCTTCCTCCTGAGAAACCTGTGTGCAGGTCAAGAAGCAACAGTTAGAAGTGGACATGGAACAGCAAACTGGTTCAAACTGGGAAAAGAGTATGTCAAGGCTGTGTAGTGCTTATTTAACTTAATGCAGAGTATATCGTGTGAAATGCCAGCTGGATGAAGCACAAGCTGGAATCAAGAATGCTGGGAGAAATATCAATAACCTCAGATATGCAGATGACACCATCCTAATGGCAGAAAGCTAAGAGGAACTAACGAGCCTCTTGATGAAGGTGAAAGAGGAGACTGAAAAATCTGGCTTAAAATTCAACATTTGAAAAATGAAGATCATGGCATTCAGTCCCATCACTTAATGGCACATAGATGGGGATAAAATGGAAACAGTGACAGACTTTATTTTCTTGCACTCCAAAATCACTGTGTATGGTGACTGCAGCCATGAAATTAAAACATGTCTGTTTCTTGGAAGAAAAGCTGTGACAAATGTAGACAGTGTATTAAAAAGCAGACATCACTCTGTTGACAAAGGTCTGTCTAGTTAAAGCTATGGTTTTTCCAGTAGTCATGAACTGATGTGAGAGTTGGACCACAAAGAAAGCTGAGTGATGAAGAATTGATGCTTTTGAACTGTGGTGCTGGAGAAGACTCTTGAGAGTCCCTTGGACAGCAAGGAGATCAAACCAGACAATCCTAAAGGAAATCAATCCTGAGTACTCACTGGAAGGAGTGATGCTCCAATACTTTGGCCACCTGATGATAAGAGCCAACTCAGAAAAGATCCTGATGCTGAGAAAGACTGAAGGCAGGAGGAGAAGAGGACAAGAGAGGATGAGATGGTTGGATGGCATCACAGATTCAATGGACATGAGTTTGAGCAAACTCCAAGAGACAGTGAAGGACAGGGAAGCCTGATGTGCTATATGGACAGAGTCAGACACAACTGAGTGACTGAACAACAATGATGAGAATTCTTAGGATTTACTCTAACAACTTTCACATATAATATTTAGCACTGTTAATTATTTTACAATGGAATATTGTTTTTGTTGTTTAATCACTAAGTCATGTCCAACTCTTTTGCAACCCCACAGACTATAGTTGGCTAGACTCCTCTGTCCATGGGGTTTCCTGGGCAGGAATACTGGAGTGGGTTGTCATTTCCTTCTCCTTCACCAGTGAGCCACCAGCAAAGTCCCACAATGGAGTATTACTCAGCCATAAAGAAAAATGAAATCTTGCCAGGTGCAACAACATGAATGGACATGGAGGATATTACGCTAAGTGAAATAAGTCAGACAGACAAATACGTATGATTTCACACATATATGGAATCTAAAAAACAAACGTAAGAAAACAGAAACAGTCATAGATACAGAAAACAAACAGGTGGTTGCCAGAGAAAAAGAAGGGAGGCAGAGGAGAGAAATAGGTAAGTGAGATTAAGAGGCACAAACTTACAGCTGCAAAATAAATGAATCCCAAGCATGAAATGTACAATGTGGGAAATAGAATCAGTTATCATGTAATACCTTTGTATGGTGATACACAGTAACTAGACTTATCCTGGTGATCCTTTTTAAATGTATAGAAATATCAAATCACTATGTTCTATAACAGGAAGTAACAGTGTTATAGGAGAACCAACCAACCAAACTCATAGAAAATTAGATCAGATTTGTGGTTACCACAGGCAAGGGCATGGGAGGAGGAGGACTTGTATGAAGGCAGTCAAAAGATACAAACTTACAGTTAGAAGATAAGTACTAGGGAGGTAATGTACAACATGATAAATGTAATTATCACCCTTAACCTTTTTGTTTTTTACTGCAGAAACTTGATGCTCTTTTCACTCAAGCAAAGAATTTTTTCTCTAATGCTCCCCAGTTTTGATTTCACTGGCTAAGTGAAAATAAGTCAGACAGAGAAAGACAAATATATTACTTTTATGTGAAATCTTAAAAAAATGATACAAAAAAAAAGATACAAATGAACTTATTTCCAAAACAGAGACTCATAGACACAGAAAATAAACTTTTCATTACCAAAGGGGAAAGTGGGGGGAGCAGGGTTAATTAGAAATTTGGGATTAAAATATACACACTACTATATATAAAATACATAACCCACAAGGACCTACTGTATAGCGTAAGGACCCATGTTCAATATCCTGTAATAGCCTGTAATGGAAAAATCTAAAAAATATGTATCTATATCTGAATCACCTTGCTGTACACCTGAAACACAACACTGTAAATCAACTATATTTCAGTTTTAAAAACAAAAACTGGCTCTCTAAAACTTAGACTAGCCTGGTCTCAGAGACACTTTGGACTTGCTTGAGAGAGCCTTTGATGCCTTTCACTAAAAAGTCTTTTCTAAGGCTACTTCTGCTAAATCATTTTCCTGAATTATGAGGAATTATCACACTAATACCTGGACCTTCTCAAAGCTAAAGGGAGAGTGGAAGGGACAGCATTCTTAGTATTCCTCCTTGCAAAGAAGAAAAAGTAGTCGTTACCTTCCTTTTCTTTTTGGAGAACTATAAGAAAACCAAGTGGAATCTTACTGACAGGAGCAGTATTCTAGGCATAACCAAATATAGGTTAACCCTACAGAGGTTTTCTGCCTTATATTAGAATCTGAGCTTCTTTCTTTTTGAGGAGCTGTTCTTGTTTGTTCCCTCAGATACATCATTTTAATCTGCATTCAAAACTGAGGTCACTTACTGCCACTCAGTCTTACTCCAGGTTTCTTTGGTAGTGGCTTCTGTGTACAACGGATGGTGAGGCTAAACGAACTACATTTCCCTTTCTAGAGAATAGATGGAGAAAGAATCTGAAAAAACAACCTCAAAGGAATAAATATAAGATACAGAGTGTGAATTATAGTGGTAACTGAGGAAATGAAAATAAGAGGTACAAACCAAACTGACATTACTCAGGGAAGGAAAAAAACCAGCACTGTGGACAAATTCTATATGGAGACTAAGAAGAAACAGTTTAATGGTTTATGAAATACTGTTTGAATTACACTTGAGTGGTGACAACACAAAATATTTTAATACTAAAAAGATACCAATAGGATTTTAGTATTTTAAATCATTATAAACCAGGTATGTAAGTAATATTTTAAAAACCAGCTCTGAAACCCTCAAACGTCTATAAAATGAGGTAAATAATATTCTTGCTTTAATAGCTGCACGAGTATAAAGCACTTACGATAGTGGCTAGAAGCGAGTAAGCATTCAATACATGCTCACTAGTGGTGGTACTATTACCTGTGAACCACATGCAAACCAATTGATTTCTCTCAACTCAGATTTCTCATCTACAAGAACAGAATACACACTTATTTTGAGAATCCAACCAGATGTGTACACACACCTTCACCAGTAATTCTCAACTTTCCCTTTATCTCCCTACCAATATAGCCGATGGTTTCAATTCACTTTTATCAATAATCATAGTTTTTCAATGAAGTTATTCTCACAGTGAGATAAAGAAAAATCACTCTAAACTCTTGTCCAACTTAAAGGATATGAGTTTGAACAAAATCCTGGAGACGGTGAAGGACACAAAAACCTGGCGTGCTGCAGTCCATGGGGTCACAAAGAGTTGGACATGACTGAGTGACTGAACAACACGTAATAAAACAAATATATCTAATGACTAATAATATGGCAAAACTCATTTTATCAGCAGTGATACTACATGGACTGTCAGTTTTCAGATGTTAAAGAGGTATCAATATGGTTATGTACCTTCCACTGTCTTTAAATGTGCTTTGACTTTGAAAATTCACAAGAAGTTGGTAATCATGGAACGTAAAATATCTAACTTTCACGTTTGCATTTTCTGGGCTATTTCTATGAATTCTTAGTGGGAAAAAAAAGTCTTATATATTTGTGATTTATACTTTTAAAATATGGGTAAAGTACTAAAACAAAATACCCTACTCTTACTACAAGCTCTTACTATCTGCTTGATATGCTGTTTCCGTAAAACTATACGTAAAGGGGCCATATGGCCTCGCTTATGATTACTAATAAACGAAATCCCAAATCTAAACAATACATGAGCCCAATTGCTTTTGTTTGAATGTACTTTTGGACTGAAATAATATTTGTTCTACATATTCACTTAATAACCTACTAATCCTTAAACATATTTTTTTCCCCAAAAGCAGTATAAGATTTCCCATCATATCAAAACTAAACAGTCACAAGAAACAAGTGTGGGATAAAATGGTAGAATTCTCTTCCTAAATATAAATTAGATTCCATTTAAAGAGAAAAGAAATGTCCATTAAAAAAAAAACAAGTGGAACACTTTAAAATGCATCTTTAAAAGGCAGTGTAGCACAATAATTTTAAGGCCTGATTTAAAGACCCAAACTACTTGGGTCCAAATCTCAGACTTATCACTGTGTGAACACTTCTTCAAGCCTGTCTGGGCAAACTCCTATTCTGGCCAGTGTGAACTGGCACACATTCACATTCGGTACCCTAGAATTGTGGTAATGAGGAACTAAGTGATTCAACAATACCTAGCACAGTGCCTTTGTAATGTAATATCATAGGTCACAGCCTGACAATTCTTTTCTCATCATACTTATATCCAAGCAAGATTAGTAACAGTTACAAAATTATTTTCTAAAACATCTATTTAATACTTTGTATGTGCTAATGAAAAAAGGTGGTATGATTTAGGAAAAAATAAAATCTGAATGTCACCAAGAAGATGCTAAAGCTCTGGATATGCTTGGCCAAATTAATCTTGGCTTCACTAACAACTCACAAGTGATTTTTAAACTTAAGAAAAGGTTTAAATAAGGAAAAGCTACTTTTCTCAATTTTAAGCAATTAAAATGTGAAAAACATGCTTTAACATCCCAACTTCTGTTATGTTCATCAACTGACCAACACTAAAAAACAGTTTTGCTTTCTGGTTTCATTTGATGCAAATGATATAACATACATCCTATTTTAGAGGCAAACA
Organism: Redunca redunca; assembly: GCA_006410935.1. Taxonomy (NCBI): domain Eukaryota; kingdom Metazoa; phylum Chordata; class Mammalia; order Artiodactyla; family Bovidae; genus Redunca; species Redunca redunca. The sequence continues at coordinate 1,150,715 of SJYQ01000360.1, read as the reverse complement.
CTTTGATACAATTAAAGCTAACAGTAAGGGTAATATAAAAACTTTTTGGCAAGCATACACTAAACAATTTGGAGTTCATATTGATTAATAGTTTTCATTTACATTATTAACTGATCGCCTGATTTAAGATTATTTTGTTAGTGTGACTCAAAGTTGCAAAAACATAAGGGACTACATAAAATAAAGATTTCTAAGTAAAAGAAAAGGTCTAAAATTGAAATTAATGCCTCCTCTATCAAAAAAACTTGATTGGTCCAATTCCTCTGCAGTTTGAGACAAAAACATCACACATGACTATATGAGTACATTTTAAAATGACTATAAATGAAAGTTACTCTTCAAAGTTACCTTAACTCTACTCATCTCAGACACATGCAGCTTATTTTCATCTCTAGAAAGTTAGTTTCCAGATAAAAATCATCCACTATCTACAAATAAACAGAAATTCTAGTATCCACATAGAAGCAAATCCTTGGCCAGGTGTTAGCATTAATTACCAGAGTAGTAAGAGGCAGTCCTTATCTGCAAAGTGCTCACAACCTAATTAATGATCTTTACTTACTTGAATGTATTTGACTATAACATGAAATGTTAGTATTAAAATTTCAAGAATAAACTCATGGTAAATCTATCATTTTTTCTTAACAGTCCAATCAGTCTTTTCAAGATGGTAACATACATATGCCAAGAAAATGTTTCATTTGCATATGGCCCATTTCAGCTATTAAAAAACAAACAGAATTTGCCCACCCATAAATGACTAACCCAAGGATTTTTTAAGATTTTAAAAAGAGAAATAACTGTTTAACAAGTTTTAATAAGTACCAAAAACATGAACCTAAGCTACAACTGAACCATTAAATATCTTTACCAATTCTGTACTCACAAACACACTATCAAATTCATACTTAACAAATTATTCTCCTTACAATTCTGAATCAAACTTTTGCTAATTCCTTTTTTGATCGGTTTCATTTGCTAATTCCAAGTAAACTGGCTCACATATAAACCAAATTAGTTTCTTGAGCATCCCAGTACCATCTTTTCCTGTATTTTTTTTCCTATAAATGAGAGGGGAAATCAATTGTGAGGATAAAAATTTGCACATCCTGCTGTTAATTAAATGTCTGGGTCTCAGTTTTCTTTTAAGATGGAAGCACTAAAAAGACTCAAATTTATGAACTTCCTGTATTTACTCTTATAAATATCAACAGATCTTTAAAATGGTTTACAGTAACCTTGTCAAAAATAAAAATGCTAAACTTTAATGGTCACAATATCCATACTGCTTTGGTCATCCTTTATGGTTAACACCACCAATTATTACTCAGTATATCAAAACCACAACAACATTAACAAGGAGTAATATACATAAAAGTAATATCTATATATTAAATTAAATAGCATCCCCAACTCAATGAACATGAGTTAGAGCAAACTCCAGGAGACAGTGAAGGACAGGGAAGCCTGCCGCACTACAGTCCATGGGGTCACAAAGAGTCAGACACAACTTAGTGACTGAACATCAACAAATATATTAAATTGTAAATTTGTATTTCATGAAAATCCACATTTACCTTTGTATAAGGTGGTATCAGGCAAGGTAAATTAAGAATGTTAAAATGTTCTTTAACAAACAAGAAGGATTGATTTCAACTTTAACAATTCACAGGAAAAGGTAAATAAAAATGTCCAATTTCCCCACAGTAATAAACATCATAGGAACACTCCCTTATGATCAAGAATGATTATTAAACCATATTTTTTGCTGTAATCCAACAAGTATATGTTTACACTCTCAGTGATTTTTAATCATATAAAACTTACAGTATAGCCTAACAAAATAAGAAAAAGTACCAAGACTTAGACCAAAGTATTTATATTCAGGTCCCAAGTCTGCCATCTACTAGCTTACTTGACAGTGATTCTAGCTTACTTGACAATGATTCTAATACCACAGCATTTTAACAGAAATGGTGGTGATAAGAAGGTAACTAAAATTTAATGTTATATCAAGGCAGAAAACCTTGTAGACTATTTCACTGAATCAGGATAAACCCCTAAATGAAATTATTCTGTCCATTTCATAGATGAAATCATTGAGATGCAACTTAAATTAACTTTCCTCAAAGTCACACTGCAAGCTAAGTGGTGGAAAGGCTAACCTAACGTGTCTAAATCTTACGCTCCTTCCAGTAAGCCATAATGAGGAAATGAAAAAACACGCTGCATATTATACACAACTGTTACGGTGACGATAGAAAAGTGAAAATAACTTTTATTATAATAAAGAAGCACATGATCCTTCCTAATGAAACAGAGCATTTTAGGTTACATATTCACATACTTTTAAGTTATTTTGAATACCACTTGATATGGCCCACAAATATTAAAATCTACAAATACTTCCTTCGATATTTTAAGTATATCCTTTGGTATTTTATAAGTTTGAATGTTAGCAAGTGACTGAAGCTTCAAGTGGACTTATCTACTTCTTGCAGGCCTACGTTAGCCTTCCAGTAAGAGGGAAGGGCTGCACTTCTAAGAGAAACGCTGCCGGCGACTAAGCCTCCACTAAAGCACAAGACCACGTGGTACCACTCAGAAGCCTAAGGTTCAGGACTCCTCTCCCTCCTTTTGACAAGGAACTAGGAACTAGGTTCCTTTCTCTTAAGTGGTGCCCTGACACATGCCACCTGTGTAGTACGAACCGCAAACATCCTGCAGCAGGCCTCCCGGAAGAATACGAGAAACAAAATAGGGGAACTTGGATGCCGACAATGCAGGGAAAGGAAATGACTAAAGAAGTGAAGCGGGTGAGATCGTGATCAGCCGCGAGACCAGGACCTGTCAAACATTAAGAGTCTCACACCGAACGAGAGTAACCTATCGTTCGGGAAGGCCTGAAGTGGGAGCGGCACAACCAGAGGAAGAAGGACGAGGAGAACCGCACGAGCCGCCGCCGCCGCTCCCCGCAAGCCTTTCAGCATGCCTCGACGAGCCATGAACCGTGGCCCTCATTTCGGGTCCAGTCTTTGCCCCAACCGTGCGGAAGCGGCCAAAATCCTGCTGCCTGAGGCGGCCGCCACCGGACCTGCCCGCACCTGTCACCAGCGAGACACCAGCCCGCAATTCCCACCGAGTTCCCCACCACCCTTGGGCAACCGCAGCCACCTTAACCTCTTTCCCTCACCAGGTGTCCCCTTTCCGGAGCGAGGTTTTGAGCAGCGTCGCGATGTCAGACCGCTGGATGTCCAGATCTGCCGCTCCGCCTTCCGCCATCTTCTTCCACTAGCGGTAGCGGAGGCGGCAGCGACGGCGGCGGCACGCCCCAGAGCATTGTGGGAATGGCGTCCCGCGGCCCCGCCCAGTCGGCAGGTCGAAACCAAAAGAGACGTAAGGCGGGGGGGGGTGCGCCTCCGGACCGGCGTTGGCCCCGGGCGGAGGGAGTGCTCCGCCGTGGTCGGCTGCCTCACGTCGGCCCCCGCCCGTCCAGCCGCTCGCCTCGGCCTCCTACGACCCGGGAACGCCTGGTTTTAACTCTCGTCTGTGGGGCCTCGATCCGGTCTCACTTGAGCGGTGCCACCGCCCTGTCCATCCTGCCTTCTGCCTTCCCCTCCGTCTTTCCCACAGACGGCTGAAAACCCTTATTTGCGCATTCACTCACGCTTGAGGGTGGGGCGGGGCGGGGGGCGTGGGGACGGCTAAAATATGGCAGAAAATTTTTAACAGGTCTGTGACTCGAGTCTTTCCGTTGCGAGCCCCAGAACCTAAACTCGGTGAAGATTGGGCCAAACCTAGCAACCCGAAACCGAACACTTAGCCGCAGTGCTCTTTCTGGGCTCTTTCTTGCGCTCCTACTCCTGCTGTAGGTGGAGACCGTTTATAGGCTCTTTGTGACGCCTCCCCAGGCACACCCAGATAGCTAAGCTGCAGTGAAAAACATGTTCCAGTTCCTCGGTGAACGAGGTGTAAAATATGTATCGAATAGTGCCAGGTACTAAAGTAAAGGAGCGAAAACAGGCAAGAAACCCATTCTAGATACTATGAAGTGACATATTCCTAGCCACACCTTCCTATGGTGTGTGCACTTGACAGTAGCTAATACCAGCAATTATTTGAAGCCGATTATGTTAAAAAGGGGAAAATCCAGTCTCAAAAATCAAATGCCAAGGTCACACAGTAAGTGGAGAGGCAAGTTTATAATCCAGCTTCACACGCACACTGGCTCGCTGTCCAGTATAGTACACTAATTACCACTCCTTCAGTTCAGTTCAGTCGCTCAGTCGTGTCCGACTCTGCGACCCCACGAAAGCGTAAACTAACATAGAAACTAGGCTGCACTAATTCATTTAAAACAAACAAAAAACAACACCTTTGTACACCTAGTGGCTAGCGCTTTGTACGCCTAGTGCTGCCTAACATAAGAATGACCTAAATATGTGTTTCAGAAATGAACTGTGGCAAAACTGCATGAAGATGTCCAGCAATTTGACTGAAAGATAACATGATGTGAAAAGTCTAAAGGATGGATAAGAATTCCAGCATGATCTCTCTTGTTTACTAATTTTCAGCCTCTATGCTAACTCATTTGGTGGGAATGCAGAAAATGGGTGTAATATACTAATCAGTGTTGAACCCTTCCAAGTCAGGGTAGTATAAATTGTGTGTATCAGCGTTAGGATTGCTTATTTTCTTTGAAATAATACTATTTTGTCTTCTTGTATCCTTGATTTGAAAGTCTGAAAACAGCTTCCAGTTCCTGCTATTTCTTATACCATTTGACTTTTGACAAGTTAAAAATTAGTTTAACTATGAGTACTATCAAAGAGTTAAGTTTCCCTCCTTTTGCACCCAAACTCTGAAAGAGAACTAAGTAATTTTTCAGAAAGAGTGCTATGGATATGGGAAGAATAATGGAATCATATGAACGAATATGAATTCAAACCTCATGTTCATGCCTCAACCTCTAGCTGCAAAGTATTTAGCTATAGTTTAATCATTAAATTGAGAAAGATAATACCTGTGTTAAAGAATTTTTTATGAAGATTAAGAAAACAATGTATGTGTATTACCTGGGACACAGTAGCCAATCAATAAACGTTAATGTTCTCTATTGATGGGCTTATTTGTAATAGTGTATTAATTATATCTCAATAAAGTTGCTAGGAAAAAAGTTACAGGTTTTGAAGGCAAAGATCCTCTCCATCATTTTATAAACACAACAACTGAGAAGTGACGCCTCATGCATACCCTGCTATCCAGTCCTCCCCCCCCCCCCC